>OX336388.2:1402415399-1402900399 GCA_946902985.2 Meconema thalassinum
GGACATTTTCAGGGCCCAATAAATAGAAAACGGTGCGAGTTATCAAAAAATCGTATAGAATAAAAAAGTTGCATACCGCGAAGATCTTACACCTGTACCTTTAACTTTTTCGATGCGACCAACCGTTTCCGAGATATATCGATTCCCAAAAAAATTTGAAATTCAGGGCCCCAAAAAAAAGATTCGGCCCAGCACCGATTTTAACGCCCAACAATAGGATTCGACACAGTCACTAACTCTTTCACCGTACCAAATTTCAGCTTCATATCTTGGAAATGGCGACCAGTACTTAGCTAAACGCAAAAATGTCACGCACAATGGACATTTTCAGGGCCCTAAAAAAAGAAAACGGTGAGAGATATCAAAAAATCGTTTTGAGTAAAAAAGTTGTATACCGCAGAGGTCTTACACCTGTACATTTAACATTTTTCGATACGACCAACCGTTTCCGAGATATATCGATTCCAAAAAACAGCTAGAAATTCAGGGCCCCCAAAAAATATCTGGCCCTGCACCGATTGTAACGCCCAACAATATAATTCGTCACAGTCACTAACTCTTTCACCGTACCAAAATCAGCTTAATATCTTGAATATTGCGACCAGTACTTAGCTAAACGCAAAAATGTCACGCACAATGGACATTTTCAGGGCCCTAACAAAAGAAAACGGTGAGAGATATCAAAAAATCGTTTTGAGTAAAAAAGTTGTATACCGCAGAGATCTTACACCTGTGCATTTAACATTTTTCGATACGACCAACCGTTTCCGAGATATATCGATTCCAAAAACAGTTAGAAATTCAGGGGCCACAAAAAAGATCCGGCCCTGCACCGATTTTAACGCTCAGCAAAAGGATTCGTCACAGTCACTAACTCTTCCACCGTACCAAATTTCAGCTTAATATCTTGAAAATTGCGACCAGTACTTAGCTAAACGCTAAAATGTCACACACAATGGACATTTTCAGGGCCCCAAAAAAAGAAAACGGTGAGAGATATCAAAAAATCGTTTTGAGTAAAAAAGTTGCATACCGCGGAGATCTTACACCTGTACATTTAACATTTTTCGATGCGACCAACTGTTTCCGAGAAATATCGATTCCAAAAAAAAGTTTGAAATTCAGGGCCCCCAAAAAAGATCCGGCCCTGCACTGATCTTAACGCCCAACAAAAGGATTCGTCACAGTCACTAACTCTTTCACCGCACCAAATTTCAGCTTAATATCTTGAAAATTGCGACCAATACTTAGCTAAACGCAAAAATGTCACGCACAATGGACATATTCAGGGCCCCAAAAAAAGAAAACGGTGAGAGATATCAAACAAGATGTTCAGTAAAGAACATATAGCCTACTTTCTCCTAAATGCATGGGTATTGTTATAACTCTTTGTCCTTTTCAAGGAGTATGATTGAATGTTGGTTGTAGTAGCTTGTTGAAATACAACGTGCTATAGGGATATTAAACATGAATATGAGGTGCCCTTTGCTAGTGCTACCTCTGTACCAAATTTCGTTCCATTCGGTTTCACCGTGTTCGAATTGATAAGGGGAATCAATTTTCACACAATGATGGCCGCCAACCGCAAAATATTAGGCTGATGACCTATTAGTTTGGTCAAAGGATGCTCCCTCCATAAAGGTATGTTGTTGCTAAATTTGCTAGAGATCGGATGATTAGGCTAATCGTAATTTGATTTAAGCTTTGAACATTTGTGTGGCCGCCATTACGTTTCTGTCAATATGGCGGCGATATAAATCATGACACTGAGATGCCGTTTGCTAGTGCTATCTCTGTACCAAATTTCGTTCCATTCGGTTTCACCGTGTTTGAATTAATAGGGAGAATCGATTTTGACACAAAGATGGCCGCCATCCGCAAACTATTAGGTGAATGACCTATTAGATTGGTCAAAGGATGCTCCCTCCATAAAGGTATTTAGTTGCAAAATTTGGTAGAGATCGGATGATTAGGTTAATCGTAATTTGATTTAAGCTTTGAACATTCGTGTGGCCGCCATTACGTTTCAGTCAAGATGGTGGCGATATAAAACATGACACTGAGGTGCCCTTTGCTAGTGCTACCTCTGTATTAAATTTCGTTCCATTCGGTTCCACCGTGTTCGAATTAATAGGGGGAATCAATTTAGACATAAAGATGGCCGCCACCCGCAAACTATTAGGCTAATGACCTATTAGATTGGTCAAAGGATGCTCCCTCCATAAAGGTATGTAGTTGCAAAATTTGGTAGAGATCGGATGATTAGGTTAATCGTAATTTGATTTAAGCTTTGAACATTCGTGTGGCCGCCATTACGTTTCTGTCAAGATGGCGGCGATATAAAACATGACACTGAGGTGCCCTTTGCTAGTGCTACCTCTGAACCAAATTTCGTTCCATTTGGTTTCACCGTGTTTGAATTAATAGGGGGAATTGATTTTGACACAAAGATGGCCGCCATCCGCAAACTATTAGGCTAATGACCTAGTTATTTGGTCAAAGGATGCTTCCTCTATAAAGGTATGTTGTTGCAAAATTTGGTAGAGATCGGATGATTAGGTTAACCGTAATTTGATTTAAGCTTTGAACATTTGTGTGGCCGCCATTACGTTTCCGTCAAGATGGCGGCGATATAAAACATGACACTGAGGTGCCTTTTGTTAGTACTACCTCTGTACCAAATTTCGTTCCATTCGGTTGCACCGTGTTCGAATTAATAGTGAGAATCTATTTTCACACAAAGATGGCCGCCATCCGCAAACTATTACGCTGATGACTTATTAGTGTGGTCAAAGGATGCTCCCCCCATAAAGGTATGTTGTTGCAAAATTTGGTAGAGATCGGATGATTAGGTTAGTCGTAATTTGATTTAAGCTTTGAACATTTGTGTGGCCGCCATTACGTTTCCGTCAAGATGGCGGCGATATAACACATGACACTGAGATGTCCTTTGCTAGTGCTACCTTTGTACCAAATTTCGTTCAATTCACATTCACCGTGTTCGAATTGATAGGGGGGGACAGACATTCAGAGTACACACACTCACACACACACACACAGACACACAGACACACACACACAGACTCACACACACACATACACACACACAGACAGACACACTTTTTTCGCCCTGTGTTGATCTCATAAGTCTACTTTCATTTTTTGCAAAAATCGAAAGTAGGCTAAAAATCGTTTTGAGTAAAAAAGTTGCATACCGCGGAGATCTTACACCTGTACATTTAACATTTTTCGATGCGACCAACCGTTTCCGAGATATATCGATTCAAAAAAATAGGATGAAATTCAGGGCCCCAAAAAAAGGTCCGGCCCTGCACCGATTTTAACGCCCAACAATAGGGTTCGTCACAGGCCCCAACTCTTTCACCGTACCAAATTTCAGCTCGATATCTTGAAAATTGCGACCTGTACTTTGCTAAACGCAAAAGCGTCACGCACATACATACAGACAGACTTTTTCCCACATACCACGGCTATATGAAAGCCTATAGGATCTTTAGATCCGGCTTTCATAACAAGGTATAAATAATATTTATTCAGACAACAATTTTCTTTAAATAATAACATTAAAGTGCAGAGTAAATGCATACAAATGAGTTTCGCAGAAATTAATTAATATTAAATTTTAACAAATTGAAAGGGTCTGGTGACAGAACCCTGATTAATGAAGAAAAAACCAATGTTAAGGCTTGCCTTGATTTGAGAGAAATTGGAATTGAAATTTAATATGCATGGTAATAAGAGAACCATAAAAAGATGAAATGTATGATAAGAATAAAAATTCAATTCTTCATAAAGTTTGAACTTAACTTCCAAATTGGTTGAGCCAGCTCCATAAAAGTTCCAGCTAGCCTAATATTGTTTTAAAAGTCCTCCACAGTTTCTTCTGGGGGAGGCGCTCATGGCCTCAAGATGCATATTCCGTAAATATGAATATTCAACTCTTCTTTTCCCTTCTGGTGAAGGTTTGACACTTGTAGCGTCCAGGCGGTGACTGAGTATAAGTCGTCATTAGTTGCAGCTAGGAAGACTGCTGCTGCCTAGAAGTTTAAGTTGAGATACACCATCTAAGGTGAAACTTGCGGTGTGCTGCGGCTGGAAATTCCTGCCATGTGATGCGATGTGTCAGAGAGGAGGCCTCGTGACGTAGCAGCGAGGTGAAGCAGCGACTGGCAATAGTGCCATGTGGCAGCGTTGATCAGAAGTGATGAGGTGATCAGAATGACGATCTGATCTGAATGCTGCGTTGATCTGAATGCTGATGTGATCTGAATGATGATGAACGCCAGCAAGTAGCGTCTTATATACGATGGTCATGGAAGCATCTAGACGGAAAGGACCGCGAGACCCACGAGTCCCGCTATTGGCTAGACGAAGGTCACGGTGACGTCACTCGACACTGACACTCAACAGGCAGCAGATCAAGACAGTAGATGCCCTGTATGCCAGGAGTATGGAAGCTTGAGAGAGCGAGCGTCTGGAACACTCAAGGTGAGAACTTTAGAAAACTAAGCTAACTATATATAAATTAATACATTAATAATACAATAAAGTGTTCATCATACTAATTTGTTTGGAAGTTTTCGGGAAGAAAAAAGGCGAACAGTCAAAAAGGGCTGTCGCGAAGAACAAATACAAACATCATACTGTCACGAATGTGACCATACGCAATTCTTGCCCCCTCTACTTTACAATAGCAATCAACAACATATTGCTGAAACAATTGACCTGAATAGTGCAATAAATTGAAACCATCACGAACAGCTAACCTCAAGCAGTAATATAGCAACTGAGTCGTTGTGTTTCGAGCCACTGTGCTACGTACTTGAACGTGAGGCATACCAGGTTTCCATCCAGCATCACCACTGGGAAATAGAAGTGGATAACACATGGGATCTGAATGGAGATTGTGGTTGTGGATGGTGGAAAGTCGTCCCGTTGCTTTGTGAAATACAGTGAAGTTAAATTTACCTGGTGGTGCACTATCCAATGAGGTAAATACTGCAGCAATTTGACCCGGTGCTGTGGGAGCATTGTATCTCTTCTATCAAAGGCATTATTCACAGTGGAATATAATTGAATGTCTTGGGAGTCTCTTACCATTGTTCCTACAGACGTGAACAGCTGTGCGTATGGATTGCTTTCCTGTAACATTGTCTGTACAGTATTCATTACGACAGGACAGCAGTCTTTGTTTGCTGCATGAGCCATAGGTATTTGTAATGCTTCTTCAGAATCAATAATGAATAATGAAGCATACATTGGGACAAATCCCTGAGGTACATTCAATGTGCCGACTGAATGATAAATTTGCCCATGAATTTTATAACAATATGGACCCCTTGGTGGAAAATATATTGCTAGCGCCTGAACAGATGCCTAACATTAGCAAAATATTATTGTGCTTGCGTGTCATTTCTTTCTACGAGGTTCTTTAACACGGGAGGTACATCTAAAGGTGGCAAATGTATCTTACCCTTACGGCAGCAAATCTTAGACGATGTTTCCATAACCTCTGATTTGAATAGCAATGCACCGCAATACATAAAAACTTTGCTCATACTGCCAATTTCACTGTCAGGCACAATGCTGTCACATAATCTTGCAGCACAATAAGATATTGGTAGGTGTTCTTCAATCCTCCTATGGTTAATTGCCAAGGCAATCAGATATTGTGGCGGCACAGTCACAGGCAAATTTTGTTGTTCGTCCTGAGTTGGCACTTGTGTGTGGTAGGAAATTGGTGGACGAACACTAATTCTTGTCGAATACCTGGTTGATTGAGGTTGAATGGATTGAATCCTTCTACGCCTCCTGGTTGGTGATGTGACACATGAAAGTAGCTTGACAGGATGTGGTGAATGGATTGGATTGTTTGGAGCTGTTTGATGGGTTGACGTAGAAGGGATGCTGTTGGCATGTTGAATTCTCGAATTTGATGGATGTGTAGTTGTTGTCGGAGAAGATGTAACACTGCCAGTCACCAATGCAGTTGGCTTCGGGTTTGGTTGTGATGAGGGTACAGTTTTAGTACCTGTTGTTTCACCATGTTTCTGCTGGTTGCGTTTATCTCTTGCAGTACGATAGTTGAGTGTTTTTTGTCCTTGCCATATTTCACACAGCGTGTAGGTCACTGCGAGGGAAACGAATGAGTAAACATATTGTACAGAAATCTGAGATTAGGTAGTAGTCTATTGCAGGTCGTACCTTGTTCACATATGTTCAGGCACATGAGAAGTAAACATGCCAATGCAATGCAAGAAATGCAAAGCATAAATACAGTCTGGAAATGTTCACAAAAGTTCAGGCAAAAGTAAACATGCCAATCCAATGCAAGAAATTCAAAGCATAAATACAGTCTGGAAATACAGAAAGACATATAGGTTAGGTAACTTGCCAATGCCGCCGCGCTGCCCTGCGCTCTAGCGGCAGGTTCGCCTAGCAGTACGCCGCGGTACAAATAGTGCCAAGTCTTTGTTAAGCTATAATGGGTTGACAGTGTTGTATGAGCAGTACAGTAACTAACGGGATTTCATGTAAATAGCCTCATTTTCTATACTGGTAGTGGAGAGCGCTACTCGCATCCAGTCGGCCGTATCTCGTCAAGAGCTACTGTTGCTTGGAAACGACATGAATTGCCATTCCTTCATGAGTTTATTTTATGACTTTATAAGCCTTTTCTCGAGTGCAAAATGGTATTAATTTAATTGTGAGAACTTTAAGGAGTCAGTGAGTGTGTTTCGCGCACACATTGGGTTACGCGGAACCTGTAGGTACACCATATGTGTAGGTTGGTGTTAAAATGACCTTATTTTCGGTACAAAACTGGAATGAGACCTTAGCAGAATAATATAGGGAGGGATAATATAATCCGCCTTCCATCCAATCTTAAATTGACTGTGGATTTTGCGGAACGAAAAGTTCACAGGCGAAATGAGAGTTGCACTTCCAGGGAATGGCGAGATGAATGGAACTCAAATCCCCCTTCCGTCCAATCTTAACTTGACTGTGTTTCACAGGAGAAATGAAGAAAACTCGAGTTTCACTTCCAGGGAAACTCCAAACACAACCACCCTTCTCAGAAGTCTTTACTCAATATGACTCAACGGTTTGCTGCTGGCTGTATCTGGAGCAATAGGTTTGTCCGCTAGCTAGGCTGTAACATGTATGATAGACTCGCCCTTAGCTACATCGTAAACTGTTGCCTCAGTAGTTGAATGGACATGGTTGGAAGAAATTAAAACGTAAAAACACTTAAAGTGGGCGATGTATTGAAGATAGACATACTGTATGCTCTCGCGGACATTTTTGTAGAACTTTTCATGCTGAACAGTTCTTACACTCATAGTATTTAGATACTTTTAACGGTTTGCCCAGCGTAAGCTTACAACGCGCTCGGACGCGAGTTTTTTTTCGACTTTTCCACTGAAATCGTTACTGCTCGGCTTTTGATCATAAATAAATTATTTTCTACAGAAATTATCCTCGAGATATCCATTACAGAATGGTGAAAACCGCATCAAAATCCATCCAGTGGTTCTCGAGTTTACCCGTAACATCCAAGAATCGGGGACTTTGTTTTATACTAAGTATATATATTTTCGATTGCAAATACACACTATATATGCTTAACATTATGAGGTGTGACAAGTTAGAAATCAATAAATACAAAAAATCAAGTAAAAAAAATTGAACCTGCTCGGATTCGAGCCGCGGACCTCAAGGCTATGAGCCTACGACGTTACCACTATACCACTCATGACCAGTACTAATAATAGGTTAACAACTGGTTTAGTATAACTGCGTAACATATTTTGTCTTGAAATCAACGATTTCATTAGCGTTTTCTGCCCTTTCTATAAACCATTGGATACTAAATATATATTATTTTGTTCAGTACATTTCTAAAGGGATATAAACTTAGGAAGATACGGAAATATATGGATTTAAGAGCAAACCATAGCCGCCATTTTGACCCAACGGGACGGCATGGACCAGCACGATATGGCACGGTCAGCCTGAACTGTTAGTCACTACATCGGTTACATAATCTATGTTTTAAAGTGCGAATATCCTGCCAGTCGCATCCTTGAGGACAGTTTAAACCTCCCTATGTAGGATGAGCGTATATGGTAAGGCCAGACCTTGTTAAATCGTAAGTTATGGTTCGACTATAATACTTGCATGATTCATACATACACCATCTTGAAATTATATGGCTGATGACCTTGTAGTTTGGTCAAAAGTAGCTTCCCACATGATGGTATGTTGTTGCAAAAGTTTAGTAAAGATCAGATGATTAGGTTAGTCGTAATTTGATTTAAGCTTTGAACATTTGGATGGCCGCCATTATGTTTCCGTCAAGATGGCGGTGATATAAAACATGACACTGAGGTTTCCTTCGCTTGTGCTATCTCTGTACCAAATTTCATTCAATTCGGTTTCATCGTGTTTGAATTGATAGGGTGGGGGGAGCAAACATACCAAATGACACACATACACATACACACAGCCAGACACACTTTTTTGGCCTTGTATAGATCTCACAAGTCTACGATCATTTTAGGCAAAAATTGAAAGTAGGATAAAAATGGCTTCCAACACGATAAATCCCCATGTACTTTGGATGTGTGTGGAATTTGTGTGTTAGCTGTGTTATTGTGGTGTTTAGTATGAAGTAGTGTGTGGACGTTTAATTGCCACCATACGACCATACACCATGATGTGAACTAGCTCTGGTTGTGAAGTAACTGCATTCGATGACGATCACATAGCACACAATATTAGCCGATAAGTTGAACCTTTATGTGTGTAATACCTGTCAATGGCTTCCTGCCGTTTGAATGTCATAATTCATTCCACTGATGACACGCTATACTGATCATAAAATATGATCTGATCCCCATGGCGTGTCAGATTTGCTTTATGTTTCTCGTAATTGAAGCAGCAAATTGTACTTAAATCAATTATCCGGACAATAAATATTGACTAATGAGGGATACCAATCAGAATATATTATTGAATTTCCAAAGCACGAAATAATTACCCACTTATTGGTACTCAGATTTCTCTGGCGGGATGCTTGCCATGATTCCCTAATCATCCCAGTACACATATAATGTTAAACTAAACTGTACGTATGCAAGGTGAGTGAAGAATTTCGACCGTAGCTGAGGTCATACGACCTAGATTATTATTATTATTATTATTACATCATTAATTAATTAATTTATTCATCCATTTAGCGATTGCTAGAAGGCAAAATATAGAACAATTGAATCGGCCGGAGCCGAAAAGCATTGAGCCAGTTTTCACTACTTTCCTGGAGAGAGAAAAAACGTATTTGACATGAATAGAACTCAACAGACACACTATACTAGTCATCTATGTTGTGAAGCAGCTATTCAGGTTATTTTTGTGTTAGTGGAATATCAACTTTAATTTTTTTAAAGTTATTTTTACCCCCCAGGTTGGTGTTTCCCACGGACTCAGCGAGGGACCTCACCACTACCGCCTCTACGGACAGTGTCCTAGATCTGGGACCACTTGGTTGGAGCGGATACAACTGGGGAGCCGTGATCAGCACTTCGCCCAGGTGGCCTCACCTGCAAAGTGAACAGGGCCTCATGAGGGATGGGAAGGGAGGGGTAGATTGGGATGGGTAGGTAAGGAAGAGGGAAGGAGGTGGCCGTGGCCTTACAGTAGGTACCATCCGAAAAAATCGAGAAGGTAAGTTGTACGTCGAACCACTATCGTAGATGTTAATGTTCATTTGGTTGGTCAATGGAAAATTTTATCTGCTCATAGTCGAGAATTAATGTACATGAATGTACATTAACTGTACTAGATGGAAGAGTACATAATGTCTTATGTTGTCTCGGCATTCTATAATTCTAGATGTTATACATATTCTCGTTGTTCATTAACGTTGTTCGATGTTGCTAATCACAACTCTGAATCGACATATCCCAATCGCGTAATAGTTTTAATCCATCATCTCACTCATACTCAAAGTATTATAAACCAATTCCACTTTATAAATGTTTGTAGCCATCATAGTGTTCCAATAAAACAAAGTCTCAATGTTCATACAATATCACTTTACTCACTTATTTCTGTAGCGTGGACTGGACTATGTTGAAGTCGCGCTGCACTAAATTGTTTCTCCCTCCGTTGAGATAGGCAACTTTCTTTTACAATACAAATTGTCCTATAACTGTCGAATTTCTCGATGTATTTTCTTAAAATCTTCTTATATTGGAGCCTTATAACTGGATGAATATACTGTATACAATTTGCTTTTCTAAAAGTTGAACACTTGTTCACTATTGACTTATAATCCTTCGCTGAACTTCACCTAGTTTCAGCGAGGCTCTGACTAACTATTGGCCGCTCTCGGCACCGTCCCTCGAGTAGCGTAGGACCGCACTCGGTATCCTGTCTACGGGAATGAACTACCCCGGGTAACACGTCTTGTACCTTCGAAGTCTGTCGAGAGAAGAACGCTTCTTCAGGCCGTCCCCAATCTTCCTTGCCTGAAATTCGGGGCCATTGTTGGTCGCGCGTAATTATTGGCGCGCACTTGTAATAAAGCTTATTAGAGTGAATTTCTTCCCTTTTGCGACATTTAAAGTTGTACTAATATGTTCTTTTAATTTAATTTATAATTTCAATGGAATAAAATTGTTACATAGGGCTTAAATGGGATAGTTAATCACATTAACTAGGTAAAAATCCATATCTGCTTTCATAAACCCTCCTCTCATTGGCTATGAGGATATATACAATGATATATTTTATAACAATTAACTGGTAATATTGAGTGGTAATGCACTGTTGCTAGGCATTTTCCAATGATCGAGAATATTCTGGGGCGTCTCTGATCACGTGACTGGTTTCTCCCACTGTCTGCGTTCGCTAACAAAGCTCCCTTGAGCCAACTTCCAGATTTTATACTGCAATGTTAAATTTTATCATGGGGCTCGAAAAATATCATCATTTTCATCATGAAACAGTCAAATTTCGGGTGCAGTACCATCCCGGCATTTGCCGGAAGACAAAGTGGGGAACCACAAAAAACCACTTCGGGCATGGCTAAGGTGGGCATCGAACCCCTTCTACTCATTTGGACCACCCGAGGCCGAGTAGACCCCGTTCCAGTCCTCATACCACTTTTCAAATTTCTTGGTGGAGTCGGGAATCGAACCCAGGACCTCGGGGGTGGCAGCTAACCATGCTGACCACTACGCTACGGAGGCGACAACTTTAATTTAATAAACATTTTTTCAAATCAATTTTGGAAACTTGACCTAATGCCTTTCAGCTCCGTGGTCATTTTTGCACGTTAAAAACCATCCAGGATGAACATTTCACATGATATTTTATTGTGAAATGAAGTTATAACATAAAAACAACCTAAGCTCTGTGCAAATGTAGTTTACAATACAACTGTAACACGCAAGAATCTTCCAGCACAGCCAACCATAAGTACTGAATACTGCGCTGAAAGGCAGCAAGTCAATGTCATCAAAGTTTTGTGCCCGAGAGTATTCATTTACGTAGTGGTTGAATTTATGAACTTTCTCAGTACCGGTTCAGTAGATCATGAGTAGGTCACCAGATGTTCACTTTCTGAAATAAATAACGAACGTATCACCCAAAACTTGGAATAACTACATTAGAATATTTAGGAGGATGGCCTCGATATTCCTCCTCTTAAAAGATCAATCATCATTATAACCACTACCCTAATGGAATGTGACTAGATTATTTAACTCTTAATATTTGTTAATTAATACTTATTAGTATAAATCGTATCTCTCTATGACGAGTCATAGGCGTTTTTAGAGAAAACCACATACAGTATATGGCATCAATAATTAATTTTTGAACATTAGGCAAGTGAATTATGAGCTAGATGATTAATAATAAACGAGTATTTATTATACGATTGTTCTACCAGCTGCTGGTTCAATAATGAGCAAAATATAAAAATACAGTTTAATAAATACACATATACACAATTTATCAATGCATATTCATAAGGATTTACCAGTTTATTTCGTTTATCGAACTAGCTAAATTTTTCATTATTTATTAAATGATCAATAGACATTAAGTAACAAGCGTTAATATCAGGGCATAACACGAACGCCGTCTATACTTTTATTGATGAGAACTACACTGGCAAATTATATACCAGAATGTTTCACTCATAGCAACGAGCTGCACTGAGAGAGAATCGTTCGATGACGAGTTAGAGTAATTCTCCTCAGTGAAATCGACACGTATCCCATTTATAATTTACATAAACTAAGCTGTAGATTCATGCACAAGGGGGAACCTACACCTTCGACAGCAACAAAATAGTGAATTTTTAACAATTATTTTCTTTGCACTGATAAACTGTTTGGAGTTGTCACTTAACACAGTCTACATTCAATACAATTTTAACACAGACCAACTATTAAATATTTAGAAAATTGCATCATCAAGGATATATATGCACACAAAATGGCGGCTGTATATTATACACAAGAATGGGATTTCCTTAGTAACGCTCGGAAATATTGTTACATTTGTATTATTGATTTTAATGTGGGCCTAGATGCCATGGCAACAAAATATACTAGAATGATTGAAATATTATATTATATTATATTTCAAGAAGAAATATTATTTTGAGATTTTTAAATAATGGGTCTAAAAATCTATAAAATTTTCATAGTAAATAATTTATTATTAATAAACTATAATGGCTAAGGCAACCATTCTAGTACATATTGTTGATAACTATCGTAGAAATGTGACTACAAAACATCACTGAAATATCTTTGTGTTCATGAGTTATTAGGGAAACGGAATGATAAATATGAACTTACGGGAAATGAGCGACGAAAGTTTCACATGGTTGGGATGTTCTAAAATTCCCCTGCCGCATAAACTGGGCCTTCCTCACCGGATTTCTCAGTGTTTTCCTACAGTCATAGTCTTTTATTCCTTTTAAAACTAGTTTTCTTTGCTAATGCTAACGAAGAGAAGAGGTAGGTTGGTAGGACACCCAGGAATAGCAAAGTCCGTTATGGAAGGAAGGGTCGAGGATAAGAACTGTAGGAGTAAACCACTTTAGAATATGTTAAACAGATTGCCTCGGATGTAGGGTGTGACAGCTATGTACAGATGAAACGATTAGCTCAGGACAGGGAAGCATGGAAGGCTGCATCAAACCAGTCAAAGGACTGAAGACTCAAACAACAACAAAAACAACAACAACTATTAGACCATAATATTCCAGCTATATTTTGTGCAAATTTTATAATGCCAGTGCTATCAAAATAATTCGATAGATAAAGTGAATATTCTAAAAGGGTTCAATTTTGAGCAATAGAGATCGCTCATTAAAAAATCCTCTCGGCACGCCGGAAGGCGGAGGTAGATTTCACCGGGCGAACTTGGGGTTAGGCTATAATAGGCAAAATATGCAGGTTTTCGTAGGAGGATCAGACCTCATTTATTGCGAGAAAGTATTTAACAATTGGAGGTTAATGAACTTTTTTTCGTCTTTCTATGCATATTTTGAACATTTTATTGTCTTATGGGGATGGTAACCTTCTTGTCATTTGGGGTTCATTTTATTATACTTGTGATCACACTGTCCTTATGCAAGGTTTGGAACTGATGTGTAACTATCTAATAGTCTGTTACTTCTTCACGCAAAATTTTATCTCCCGCAGAGATGTTGGTTGGTTCCTCAGTTTAGGGGCTGCGACAACGTGGTCATGTAACCCCGTGTACATTGGGTGTGTGTAGAATCTGTCTGATAAACGGTGTTAATTGTGATGACTGTATTAGTCTGTAATTCAGGTAAGGTCTGCAGACGGTCAATTTTAAGTAGAAGTACCTAATTTTGTACCAAATACTACCGTCAACGACACCTAGCTGTGAGCTTGGCTGCTAGATGCCACCGCAACCAGCAACTTGCAACGAACGTTGTAACTTCCCCTCCGAAGGAAAGCATGCTGGGGGAATTTTAGCGCTCTTAGAAAATCTGGCGACTTTGGCCGGCTTTGAACCAGCGACCTTGGGCATAGAAGTTCAGCATGCTACCAGTTAGCCGCTTTCCTCATAGTCAGATGGAACAAGAAGTTCCGGGACGAACTAAAGAGCCTACTTTTCTTAAAATAAAGATTCATGCCAATGATTAATCCACAGTATATGAACCTATCTAGAATAATGACCAAATTAAGTTGGTAATATCGAAATGTCTTAATTAGTTCGAAATACTGTATACTAGGCATAATGTAACCTAATAGAGCAAACAGTTGGCAGCCCTGGTGACTGAATATATTCTGAATTCCATCTCTTAAGGTACAGAATACAAAATGTGGTTGAAGTTCAAAGGACGTTACATGGAGTTAGACATTGGATCTATTAGTACACGTAAAAGCATGTTTGCAACAATGTCATGCGAGTGCTGGTCAGAAATAATCTGAAATATTATGATATCTTTTTGTGCCAAATTTGGATGAAATCCATTTGTTGGTATAGAAGTTACATGTATTTTAAAATTGGAGCTATCATCAGGCATAGAATCATGCTGGCAGCACTGACTTATATTAATTACTCCAAATTAATCTAGAATGTCAGGTGCTATACGTGTGCAAAGTATAGAGCTGTTGGCTTGCATACTTTCTGATATATTGATATTAGGCTAAAAATATATACACAATTTATTAACAGTTGGCAGCCCTGATTGCTCTTCAGAATACTTATAGTCATGTCTGTTTTGTTACACATATCACATACGAAATTTGGTTGAAATCCAACTGACAGTATAGAAGTTACATGTATTTAAAAATTGGTCCTATCAGCAGGCTTAGAATCATGTTGGTAGAACTAACGTATATAAGTTACTCCAAATTAATGTAAAATGTCAGGTAATATACCTGTGCATAGTTTAATGCTGTCGGCTTGCATACTTTCTGATATATTGGTATTTGGATAAAAATAGAGAGAGCAATTGTTAACATTTGGCAGCCCTGGTGGCTCTTAAGAATTCACTCAGTCATATCTATTTATGTACACATATTACATACACAATTTGGTTGAAATCCAATTGATAGTGTAGAAGTTATATGCATTTTAAAATTGGACCTATCAGAAGGCTTAAAATTATTTTGGCAACACTGTCATATATGGTCTCCTGGAAATTAAACTGAAATAGTATTATCTACATTTGTGCCAATTTTGGAATGGCTCCCATGTATACATTCCAAGATATCCAACTTGGAGCTCAAATTTCTAGTGCGTGTTTTTAGCAGTTGGTAGTACTGACATGTTTTTCAAACATGGGCTTGAGATATTCCGGTATACATCTTTACTCATACTAAATTTGGTTTCGATTGCTGCAGCCGTTTAGGAGTTGATAGAGGGGGACCCACACACACAGCCATCCAGCCAGACAGACAGAAGGACAACCGACAAACAGACAGACACATTTTCCCGGACCGATCTCATAAGTCTACTTTTTCCTCATTTTTGCAAAGTGTGAAAAGTAGGCTAAAAATTAATGTGATCTCGTCAATGGCGTTGTCTTGGCAACCTCTGATAGCTCATCCCTCATCAATTTAGAAGCGTTGTCATGGTAACCTCTGATAGCACTTGGCATTTTCTTTAATTCCGAAATCATTTTTCTCATCCCTTGGCATAATGGTGGGTCATATCAAAAATTCTTTCAGACAAAAGTTTTAGGTAATTATTAGGGGAATATTTTCCATTTCGTACGGTTTTGATATTGTGCCTATTAAGAGAGATATGATTAATGTTTCCCGAAAAACCCACTTTTTTCCACCCCTTTGGTCAATGGTTGGTGCTATCAAAAACATATTTCACATACATTTTTGGCACTTATCCGACACATATTATGAACTTTGAATGGATTCGATATTTCACGTATTAAGAGAGTTATAGCGAAATTCAACTTTTTCGAAAAAAGCCCCCATTTTCACCCCCTTCGACCGATTTTGCCCATTAACGAACTCGAACGAGATTTTAATGGCATACTTATTATATAAAAAATTCAAACTGATTGGGGCAAAATTACGGCAGTTATCGTGTCCACAAGAATGTGATATATATATATATATATATATATATATACATAAATTATATATAAACTTTTGATCTGACGGTGGTTTTGGGGTCTGGGGGATGTGAAATGCGAAGATATGTCGAAATTTTCCGGAAGTCGAAACATGGTTCCCATTGCAATAGTTAGCTTTCTAATGAAATCTACCTAAATGGGCTTTGACAGGAAATTTAATTTTCACTGGGAGCTGTCAGTCATATCGTACTTTTACTATAACTTCCGTTCTATTCGAGATATTAAACCAATTCTTTCACGGAATGAAAGAGAAATTGTTGTTCTATTCGAATATGATACTTTAGAAAAATGTCATTTTTTGGAGCTTAAAGGTTTTCGTCCCCCCTTAATAAAGGTTTAGATTATGGCAATGATTCACTATGCTAGGTTTTGCAGTCTTAAGATCGTTCCTGGACAATTGATGAGTTAAGTGAATTCATTAGTCGGGAATCAACATGCACGCCATTGATATTTTATGACAAGGAACATACAGTACAAGTTAATGTACCTGCAATATTATATTATTGAAGTAGTTCTCTTCAGATTCGTCAGTGATCGGATTAATCCGATACGAGATAAGTGATTCCTTGAATGGGAAATTCACGTGTGCACCATAATTTATACAATTATACACCTCAAGATTTGAACTATACTAGTTGTCCGCAATACCAAGTGTCACTGAGATCCAATCTTTCCGTGACGAGTTAAAAGAATCATCTATGAAGAATTTACATGTGCACCATATTTATTTGTGATAAGGAACTACACTGGCAAATTATATACCAGGATGTTTCACTCATAGCAACGAGCTGCACTGAGATAGAATCGTTCGATGACGAGTCAGAGTAATTCTCCTCTGTGAAATCGACCTGCAGGTTTAACTATTCTATGCGAACAGACGAATAAAATCATATCCATGATTCCACGATTTGGTTCTACAGCACCAACACATTTACTACTAATATTTAGAAATCACATAATGTAGAAAAAAAGGGATGGGATGAGAATTGTGGTGAACACTGGGGGATACAAGGATACCTTAGATGCAGGCTATTCATTAAATCCTTTAGCCTCCATGAGAGAATTTCAGTGGTATATGTTAGTGCATAACTTTATAACAATCATAATACGGAAGACGTGAATTACTTTTGAACACTTAATAGTGGGAGCAATATTGAAGTCATCACTCATTTGATTATTGACATGTTGGGTTGATCATAAAATATGACCTGTACCACATGTCTGTCGGAAATGCTTTATGTTCTGCGTAATTCAAGCACCAAATTGTATTTAAATCAATTATACGAACGATGACGGATAGCCAGCCATTTCAAATTATATTTTCATGCAGCTCCCTTCTACTTATCATTTCAAATTATTATTATTATTAATATTATTATTAATGTACACTAACACTTTCAGTACACCGCGTCATAACTGTAGGCCTATGGTAGTCTACTTAATTTACCGAAGTTAAGTCCCTGACTAAAGGCTATCGGCTTATCCACTTTGCCACGATGCCAGGCAACCTGAGAATTATTATTATTATTAATAATAATAATAATAACTATAATAATAATAATCCAACGATTGGGTCCAATAGACCATGGATATCAAAGGAGTAAGTTAAGTAAAGTTCCATACAATTATGACGTGGTGTGCCATAATGTTTATTGTACCTACACTGCTTCCTGCAACTCAGAGCTGGACTTTTCATAACAAATGGCTGCTTAATTGTCCTCATGAGGCTATAGCTGTACGGTATAGTCACGAAATTGTTGGAGATATCTTATTGTTATTATTATTACTTGTTTTCATCTTCTGATGTATACACTAATTTTGCATCTGTCTATGGTCACAGGCTAGAGTGAAATAAAGCTTTTCACCGATGATTCACTTTCCTTCAGGGTTATGATTATAAGGAAGCTACTGAAGTATGAGTAGTGCTGAGTAATGGCATTAGTGAAAGGGTCTATTCTTAAGGTCAGTGTTGCAACACTGTCTCAGTGAAGAAAGCAACAGCAAACAACCCTACTCTTCACTTAGCTCCATAAGCCTCATTACAGCACTGGCTTGGGGTTTTGGGGTTTCTGCCACGTGGCCTACGGTAATGTTTTTTAAGACCAGTCTTCCGGCTGGCTAACAGAGATTACTATTAACCTATTGTTATATTATTATTAACCTATTATATTATTATTACATATATTCTTCTTCTTCGTCTTGCTTCGTTACGGCCAACTGTTTCTTCTGCATCTTAATGCTGGTCCAGTACTCTTTTATTCGTAATTAATGTTGCACCTTTCTCTCCGTCGTCCACGCCTTCCCGGTATTCTATTACTATTATTATTATTATTATTATTATTATTATTATTATTATTATTATCATTTCCTCTTGACAGTATAGCCAATGGTATTCCAGTGATACTACAGCTAAATTAGAAAGTTATCATCACATTATAGCGTTCATTGTTTAACACACAATAAACCATTTTCTCAATACCACTGTTTTCTATATTTGTATGTATGTATGTACATGGGAGAAGTTTTCCTTCCTTACTAAAGGCTATCAGCCTATCTACTTATCCAGGAAATATTAATTATATAATTAGTAATAATAATAATAACTTAATAATACTTTTAATCCAGCGATTGAGTCCAGAAGACCATTACTTTTGTTAATTCCTTATAATTGTTTAGCGTGTGGCTTTTAGTGCCAGGAGTGTCCGAGAACATGTTAGGATCGCCAGAGTTTGTAGCTGCTTCTATGCGGACACCACTGGGGTGAGCTACAAGTACCGTCACGTGTGGAGTGTTGTCTGGGGAGGATAGTGTGAATGTAAGGACGAGGAATTGGAAGGTAGCGGCTGTGACCTATAGTTACGGACCTACTCCGGCATTTGTCTGGAAGGAAGATGGGAAACCACAGAAGACCATCGTCAAGGTTGCCGGCGGGGTGATTCGAAACTCCTCGCCTCCCGGATGTGAGCGACTGCCTGCAACCAAGCCGTAACGACCATGGCTAACTCACCCGGTTAGACCATTGGTATCATATGAGGACTGTCACCCGACTCAGAGCTGGCAGATTCATCAGGGGACGCGCGATCAGCACGACGATGTCTTCAGACGCATAATCTTGATTTTAAGCTATGGGCGCTACTACTCATATCGAATAGCTGCTTAATTGTCCTCATGAGGCTATGTGCTCCAAGATCTAAGCTTCACGTTAGTCTCGTTCTTGATACACAAATTTAAAAACTGCATGCAGCAGCACAACGGTTGCGTAGATATCAAGAAGCAAGGATGAGGAGGAATCAGAACCATTTATTTAATCAGAATGAAAAGCAGTTTCGTCGGAGACTCCAGCAGACAACACTGCAGTTAATGGTCCAATAACCACATATGAGATTTCAGATTTTTGGTTGTGGATATGGTCTGTGCCAGCTGAACACAATGGTACTGCTCCATGGATAGTAATGGAGGAAATCAGTCAAAGGGATGTTCCTCAGATGGAAAACACTGAGATCCAACCTGATGATGTGACCAGGCCTATGCAAAATACCAACAAGTGGAAAGTAGTTGGAATTGACCAACTTCACAATTTTTGGTACAAGAGATTCCCGTGCACTCACCCCTATTTGGTTCAGGATTTCAACAGCTTTTCTATAAATCCAAATCTTGTACCAAATTTCTTAACTCAGTGAATCACCTACTTGCTGCCAATGAACGAAAATACTCAGGATCCATCGAAGTATAGGCCCATGACCTGACTTTCCATCTGTTTATAAAATCTTCACCTCTGGTATCTACCAAAGAATATACCTGCACTGTTAGTCCCATAATATACTGGCAGAAAGGCTCTCAGGGCTATAGAGAACAACTAACTATTGATTGAGGCAAGTTACGAATATTTATTGGGTACAGAATGTCCCAGTGAGCTGGTAGCTAAAGGGGGGACTGCCATTTACAAATATAGCTTATACTGTACTAGAATATACTAAGGTTGTTGGGAATTGACTTCCAACTTGGCCACAGATGGTGCCACCTCCCAAGCTCCATAGCCTTTAACATTATGTTGGACTGCAGTGTCTAAGTGTTTCATCTGTCGCACATGCTCTTTATATTGTTACTCTTTTATTCTGTGATATGTAATAAAAGGCTGAAGAGTTTTAGAATAGTGATTAGTGCGTGTTGTCAGTTTTATGCCTCCCTATCCCTCCACAAAGGTGGTAGGATAATTTATTCAGTGTTTATGGGTTCATCTTCTATATTCTTCACAAATTGTTTCAGGAAGCACCTGCGTGCTTCCTTTTTGAATTTGTTTTAGTTTGATATTTGTCTCAGTTTAGAAGGTAAGTTGTTATAAAACGTGCTGGCTAAAGAGGAAATACATTTATTACCATATCTCGTAGTGTCCGTCCACTCCATGTATAAGTGGTTTTCTGATCTTGTGTTATGGGTATGAATGTCTTTCCTGCATTTCAGTTCAGTATTAATACTAATAAGACGTTGTCTATAACTGAACATAAATAAAGCTTCATAGAATTAGAGCTAGTCTCGCAATGGCAATATGCTTGTCTCCTGAAATACTTGTAGAGATGGTTTCCTAAAATCTTAACCATTTATGTTTTTAATTTATCTTTCTTGGTCTACTTCGAACTAATTTATTTATTCCTGTGTAAGATGGGGAAACCACTGTTTATATGGCCTACATAGATTACCAGAAGCCAGAAGGCCTTTGATAGTGTACCTCTTGCATGGCTGATACACATACTCAAACTCTACAAGGTTGATCCCATCGCAATCAATACTCATCAACATTTGATGTCGATCAGGCAAACATCTTTAAGACTAACATGCAATGGCAGATCTCTGATGACAGATTCAATACATGTTAAAAGAAGAATCATCCAAGGAGATTCTCTGAGCAATGTCTGGTTTTGTTTAGTGATGAAACACAATACAAAAGAAAAAAAAATCATTGGCACACTTTTAAAAAGACGTTAGGATTACCACTCCATTGTGAATTAAAGTTTAGATCTTTCTGCATCATGTACATACATAAACTGAACCAGAAAAATTATATTGAGTTTTTATTCTGCATTTTGTATTTCTATTTAAAATGTCGGTGTTTGTAAATAGTTCCTTTACATTTGCTGTGTATCTAACGAATGTGACTTCATTGGGATGTTCCCATTGTATTCTGCAGCTAAAAATGAGATAACTTCACTTATTAGTTCCACGTGTAAATATTCGGATGTGTTTAAAATCATGATTATGATTAAAGTGCACACACATTGTATTTCAAGCAATTAAGTCAGTTTTTTGCATTAAATTCAGCATCCCAAAATTAGGTATAATCACTAAATGTCAAACTAGATAAAGAAAAAAGTTGTAATTTATTTATGGTAGTGTTATTAATATTAGTAGTAGTAGCCATGCTGAGGTGGAAGAAAACTGCTTCTATTCCATACTTAACGTCGGTTAAGCATTATATATTACTGTTTTTCTTTGAAACTACCTGTACGAATTCAATTAATGTACCATAACATTAATTTATCCACTTAGTTAGTTCATATCGTCTTTGCGTAGAGTTTCGAGGATAGCCGTGGATATAACCAAGGATATCCACATCCACGCAGGCCTCGAGTTATGATCACATTTTGTGCTGTTTAATATTTGTACCACCGGGGGATTTGTTTGGACAAACCCAGCACACGTCCATTAACTTTTGATATATCTCGGGTAATTAACAGTCACTGAGAGGAGTTTCAGTTCCTCCTAGCCTATGCAAGAATTCCAATATCAAGTAATTACAGAACTCTTAGCAAGTTGTTCAGCAATATTGAATGTGAGCTGTATGATATTTAAATTGCTTCTTGTATTTAATCCACTCGCATAAAGTAACAGAAACTCTGCATCTGCGAGGGGTTTCTACTAGGGAAACACCAGGTAATTTTACACCTGAAATTAATTCAACGTTTATTACGAGAGCATGAAAAACACTGTGCAGAAATTCTCTGCTAAATACAACACTTAATTAAAATTAGTATCAGGCTATGTTTAGAAACTTGACTTTAATCACCTGCGTGTTTTAAATTAAAGTTTATTAAGTCATACTTTCAACTTTCAGAAACTACAATAATTATTTCACGATCTGAGGTAACATTTCTACGGTATCATCGTGGCTCGTAACAATGTTACTATGACGGTATTTATATATCTAGACGGTACTAGCAGTTCAGTTTGTACAGGGAATATAAAACGTGCGTAGTGTCAATTGCTTAAGGGGAGATGAGGGAATTCCCTTATGAGGGGTAACGGAACACCTACACACTCGGTGTTGGTAATCAGTGTATGGGTAATACGAGTACGTAACAGGTTAGTCCTCTCGCTTGGAGACTTGCATCAATCTGTCTGGGCATTACCATCCACAAAGTGTTCACGTCAGTTTTGGTCCAATGTGTTCTATTCCTCAGAGACATTTCTAAATGTGATGTTACCCTGGACGCCCACATACATCTTGTATTAAGTGATTGATGGGGTTCTTGTCTGCAGAACAGGAAGGCTACTTCAGACGGGTGTCACCGTTACGCTGAAGGTACGTGTTCATGATAATTGCACGATTGACAATATCATTATCGTATATTATGAAGTCCTCAATAAACCGCTAGTAATATGGCCCCTATATTGCATCGCCATCCCTGTACCTTTGAGCATGCCTTAAACAACGACGAGTGTTGTACGGTACCCTCGTGTGTTCACCCTCTCCCCACTACACGGTTAAAGTAGTGTCGGGCGGCTTCGGTGGCGTAGTTGGTAACATGCTGAGTTTCTACGCCCAAGATAGGGGGTTTAAACCCGGCCGAAGCCGTCGGATTTTTAAGAGCGTTAAAAATCCCTCAGTATGCCTTCTTTCGGAGGGGAAGTAGAGCCGGCGGCCCCATGTCATAGATTTATGGCATGTTAAAGAACTTTCCACTAATTACACCTGTGTGAAACTAAATTGTATGGGTTAAGAATGTAAACAACGCTCTTAGGTTGCTACGTTCGTTGCCAAGAGCCGACTGCGGTGGCGTCTATTAGCTAACTTCTGAACTAGGCCTAGTAGTCGTTGACGGTGGCGTTTGGCGGCATAAGTAGGAACTATTTGAAAAATACAAAGTTGCAGTCCATACTTGAATTTAAAAACAACTGATACACACACTAATACAGTTATCACAATTAACACCAGTTATCAGACAGATTCTACACACACCCAAAGTACACGGGGCTACATGATCGCATTGTCGCAGCCCCTAAACTAAGGAACCAACCAACCAAAGTAGTGTCGGGGCATGTGGTGTTGACGATTTCCCTCCAAACACGTCATCCACGATGTTAGGGGTGAGGCATATGCAATATTCATCGAGAAACAGGACCTAACGTCAGTGGATCTTTGGATCATGATTTCCTTCTCACCTATATAGGGGTGTTGCCGTAACATTGGTTGGTTGGTTCTTAAGTTTAGGGGCTGCGACAACACGGTCATGTAGACCCGTGTACTTTGGGTGTGTGTAGAATCTGTCTGATAACCGGTGTTAATTGTGATGACTGTATTAGTGTGTGTTATCTGTTTTTAATTCAAGTCCTGCAACTTAGAATTTTTCAAATAGTTCCTACTTTTGCCGCCTAGCGCCACCGTCAACGACTATTAGGCCAAGTTCAGAACTTAGCTACTAGACGCCACCGCAGTCGGCCCAGTAACCCCGCAAAGTTTTTTTTTGACCGACTGAAGAGTTACAACTAACAGTTTGAGCAGGTAATATTGAAAGAATGGCTTCAAAGGTTTACATACACTCCTGTCTGTTTTCAAACATTTTAAGGCACGGCATTGGTCCGGCCACGATAGCAACACAGTGAGACAGCGTTCAGAGGTGATGCAAAACATATGTTGATCTACCCAGGTGATCACGTACTTAAAACTCAATAATTACTCTAATTTTTTACTTGGGATGCATGACTGCTCATTACGATGCTAATATCTCTGACGGTGGAGCGGTAGATGTAGCGAATGAGAACTAATATGGGCCATAAATCTGCCGCGTGCCGAACATAGACGTGCCCAGCAGTAAGCTATGGGGGTCGAGACCAGCTAGAACACCTCACCACCGTCACTTTCTTGACTACACGAAGAGATGCTTAGTCTTCTGTCGTTGTGGTTCACACGCAACACCTGATGATATCATGTACAGTTATCTTTTGTGGTCTAGGGTGCGTATTGAAACTCCTGTTCCAAAGATTCCGGATTAGTTTCTCGGCTTTGCAAAAAAGAAAATAAATCTTATTTGAGTGCCTGAAACAGAACATTCCGACCTAATGAGGTGCATGTTCGAATCTCACCTCAGTCATCCATCGTGTAATCAAGAAAGGACAAAAATGTACAAAAGCGTGTTATTTTGTGATAAATATCTTATCGAAATTCAATGATTTTCAGTCAGTCAGCACGATTGTACCGGATTGTAATGGTTGTTTCCTTAATCCTGAAAATGATTTACATGATATTAATAAACATTAATATTAAAATTTATTAATCTCATATAACGTTTTAATTAATTATTAATATCAATATTTATTAATGTCATCTAATTATTTTATTAATTATTATTATATATTAATTTCATGTTATTATTTTGATTAACTGTGTTAATATGTATTACTCTCATGCAAACATGTTATTAATTATCAATATATATAGCCTATATTTATTAATGAAATTTCTTTTTTTAAATTAGGGAACACCCATTGAAATTGGGTACAGTCGTGTTGACCGACAAAAACATTAAATTTCGATTACTAAGGCTAAACTGATAGTACATATCGTATGCAATATTTCTCTTAGGTTAGTAGGTATACATTTCTTCTTTCGACTAATGTAATTGGGCACTATTTGTGTCGACCAAATGGAAAGCATTCCTGAGTACTATCTTGTTAGGAATCGAATCCACCCTCTTCCAGCTAGAAGTACGGCTCCTCTGCAGAATGAACCAGGTTCAAATCGTATCAGTTTTATGCCTTTACTTTGCATCCAACCCATGTAGCCTATATTTCCTCCGGTTATACTGTACACCCTCCAGGAGATGACGGAACAGGAATATTATGATCTATGTTTGTGTTCCAGAAAGTTTGTTTGAAACTTTGACCATAAATTAATATTGTGCTCTTGTTGAAAGTTTATTTATATTGAAGAATAACCTAAGGTTGGAGAGGTGTAAAATCAAGTTAATATTTAAGAACGTTAAATGTTGGAGTAGCAGCAAGTCAGAAACTTGGAAACAAAATACATAACATCGCATATTTGGAGCCCGGGCACTAACAGCAAGGTGAATTTAATTATGATGAAATACAGAAGAGTACGGTAGTACAGTAGGTTAATATTGAGACGCGTCCCATTGAGTTATAACTTGCCTATGGATAGAAATGGAATAAATACCAAGGGGGGACCTACACCTTCGACAGCAACAAAATAGTGAATTTTTAACATTTATTTTCTTTGCACTGATAAACTGTTTGGAGTTGTCACTTAACACATTCTACATACAATACAATTTTAACATAGACCAACTATTAAATATTTAGAAAATAGCATCATCGTGGATATATATGCACACAAAATGGCGGCTGTATATTATACAAAAGAATGGGGTTTCCTTAGTAACTCTCGGAAATATTGTTACTTTTAATTATTGCTTGTTTAATGTAGTCTTAGATGTAATGGCAACAAAATGTACTAGAATGATTTAGATATTTTAAGAAGAAATATTATTTTGATATTTTTAAATAATGGGTCTAAAAATCTATAAAATTTTCATAGTAAATAATTTATTATTAATAAAATATAATGGTTAGGGCAACCAATCTAGTACATTTTGTTGATAACTATCGTAGAAATGTGACTACAAAACTTCACTGAAATATCTTTGTAAGTTCATGAGTTATTAGGGAAACGGAATGAAAAATATGAACTTAAGGGAAATGAGCGACGAAAGTTTCACATGGTTGGGTGTTCTAAAATTCCCCTGCCGCATAAATTGGTCCTACGTCACCGTATTTCGCAGTGTTTTCCTCCCCTCAGAGTGTCTTATTTCTTTAAAAACTAGTTTTCTTTGCTAATGCTAACGAAGAGAAGAGATAGGTTGGTAAGACACCCAGGAATAGCAAAGTTCGTTATGGAAGGAACGATCGAGGATAAGAACTATAGGGGTACACCAGGTTAGAATATGTTAAACAGATTGCCTCGGATGTAGGGTGGTAGGGTGTGGCAGCTAGGTACAGATGAAACGATTAGCTCAGAACAGGGATGCATGGATGGCTGCATCAAACCAGTCAAAAGACTGAAGACTGAAGACAACAACAACAACAACAACAACTATTAGACCAAAATATTACAGCAATATTTTGTGCAAATTTTATAATGCCAGTGCTATCAACATAATTCGATAGATAAAGTAAATATTCTAAAAGGGTTCAATTTTGTGGAATGGCGATTGCTCATTAAAATGGTCGTTGACAGGAAATTTAATTTTTACTGGGAGATGCCAGTCATATCGTACTTTTACTATAACTTCCATTCTATTCGAGATATTAAACCAATTCCTTCACTGAATGAAAGAGAAATTGTTGTTATATTCGAATATGATATTTATTTTAAATGTCATTTTTTGGAGCTTAAAGGTGTTGGTCACCCCTTTTAACTGAATAATTCATTCTTTCATTCATTTGAGACTCTTTTGCTTTTAATCATCTACTCTTTTCTAGAAGCTCCTGTTTGTGAACGAGTCCTTTCACAGATCCATATTAGTAGTTAGCACTATGGCCTCCTCTGCTTCTACACGTATCACACTGAAATCCTTGAACACTGAGTCTAACCATCACCTTCTTGGGCTGCCTCCGTCTCTCTTCCCCTCTATAGTCGAGTTCATTAACCTCTTAGTTAATCACTCCTCCTCCTTTCTCATCACATGACCCCACCATCTGAGTCTGCATATACAAACAACTTCCTCTAAGTTATAGAGACGTGGAATATGTTTGGTCATTAGCCCTGTTTACCTGAGTGTTGTTATTGTTCTTATTGCTGTAATTGTGACTAGAATTGGAAACGTGCCTACCGTGGCTTGTATTTGCCGCCGTGAGGACAATTGAGTAGCTGTCTGACAGTGTGGCATGGAGATCAACGTTAACGGCCGAGGTGATCTGACGTGCTGATCACGCGTTACCCCGCAATCTGTAGGCCAAATGGCTGGGCAGTGGTCGCGTTCAAGGCCAGGGCTCTTCATGGAATGTGGTGCCACCGGGTTTGCTTTGGTTTGGTATTGACCGTAATTGAAGTAGAAAATCCGAGAAAACCACTTCAAGAATGGCTGAAGTGGTAATCGAACCGGGTTATTCTCAGTTTTTCCTTACGCTGCTAAATATACCGTGCTCCAACCCTTAGACCAGATTAAATGTCTTGGCAGAACCAGGATTACAATCCGAACGTCAGAGGTGACATTGCATGTAACTCTGACATTGGTCACTCTCCAGATGTGAATTAATGATGGAAAAAGGCAACTCTTTAAAGAAGGAATATTCCTCATGGACGTACAAAAACATCACAGTGGTACAAATACAACATACCGGAACAGTTCCAAACAGACTCAGTAATTCCGCGCACCACTGCACGCATCAGATACAAGTTTAAAGCTGATAGAACTGTGCATGACCTTCACAAGTGATGTTTCAAAACATTGAAACTAGCCTCACATAAGAAATACAACTGCTGGGTACTCTTCTTCGATCTCCAAAGAAATCGCATTGATCATCGTTTAGCGCATCGACGTACACGCGGGGATTATTATTGATTGGCACTTGATCTCAGAATATTATGTGACAGATATTGTCATTCAGAAAGTGAGAGCATTTTTAGCCTACTTTCGATTTTTGCAAAAAATGAAAGTAGACTTATAAGATCAACACAGGGCGAAAAAAGTGTGTCTGTCTGTGTGTGTGTATGTGTGTGTGTGAGTCTGTGTGTGTGTGTGTGTGTGAGTCTGTGTGTGTGTGTGTGTCTGTGTGTGTGTGAGTGTGTGTACTCTGAATGTCTGTCCCCCCTATCAATTCGAACACGGTGAATGCGAATTGAACGAAATTTGGTACAAAGGTAGCACTAGCAAAGGACACCTCAGTGTCATGTTTTATATCGCCGCCATCTTTACTAAAACTGAATGGCGGCCACTCAAACGTTCAAAACGTAAAACCAAATAACTACTAACCAAATCATCCGATCTCTACCAAAGTTGGTAACAACATACCTTCGTATAGGATGCGTCTTGTGTCCAAACTACAAGGTCGTCCGCCATACCATTTCAGGATGGCGGCCGTGCGAATTATGCAAACTTTATAATCCATATCATGGGACCCACCAGTTCCGATTATCGAGCCGAGAATCGTTTTAACTGTTCTAAAGGAAGAGGCACGTTCGAAATTAAAAGTTTATTTTGTAATACTATAGTGCAGACGTGATTTTAAAAAGCTGAGCTGATTCAGTAATAAGACAAGATGGCAGCGGATATCTTGTGCCTGACTTATATTTCACTAATTTGAGTATTGCATGCAATATAGCGTACTGATACAAAATAAATAAACTTTGTATGAAATGCTTTATATATAAATAATATACTCCAGTGATGAAATCGTTTAGTATAAATCATTATTTGCTAACAAGTTCTATGTAAGTCATTTTATATAGAACGTTATTCGTTGACACAATTAGCTCAGTGGTAGAGCGTTAGCCCATCGCTCAATTGCCTATGGTTCAAACCCGATCAATGCTAGTTTTTTTGCTTGAAATGTTATATATTTATTGTTTTGTAATGACTCAGATGTTTTAAAATTAAGCGTTATATTGTGCATATTATGGTGTAAAATATATATTTAATTAAAACATAATTCGCCAGCAGATTTATTCGAGACATCTAGCTGCCAAAAAGGTAACTTCCAGATTTTATTGAAAAGTTTCTTCTTCTGGCCGCTAGAATGCACTCGCTCTGTTAGGATTATATTGTTCGATATTTCACCACTAGATGTCACGACTAGTCTACGTGGGGCTCCATTGATTACTATACCATTGGCATTCTATGCGCATCGAATTTGAAGAATGACAAGATGATACTACGATACATTTTTACTTTTTATTTTAAAGGGTTTGTAACAGCCTATTTTGCGTTACTTGAAAATGTTATTTGAAGTAAAGAACAAAACGATTTCACATAGTAACTGGTGTTAGTTCAGGTTATTAATTACTACTTTTATTTCAGGCAAATAGCAATCGAAAATATCCACATAGTTTGTATACACACGTCTCTGTAGGGTCATGGAAAGATTTGTTAATTCAATTAGGGTTGTGAAAGCCATGCACAACCAGACGTGTAAAGACATGCCTCAACTCAAAGTTGGATGTTGCCCACGGCAGGTCGTATATGTAATAATAATAATAATAATGTTATTGGTTTTACATCCCTTTTAACTACTGCTGCTTTTAGAGACACCGGGGTGCCGGAATTTTGGCCCGAAGGGGATCTTTAACGTGCCAGTAAATGTACTGACACGGCTCCCTCGCATTTGTGCACCCTCAAATGCCAGCTGACTGCGCCAGGATACGAACCTGCAACCTAGGGCCCAGCAAGCGAGAACGTTACCGCTGAGCCACGCAGCCAGTCCGGTCGATTATGTCTCCAGATCCATAACATTCTTGATATACTTCTTATCTTTCTTTCTTTCTTCAATGATGGTAGCAGTTTTTATCTAGGTTGTGGCGTTTGGTAGAGGTAAATCGTTTCTAAGGTCTTCAACAAAGAATAGTTCTATTATACTCTTTGATAATAACAACGAGTTATAACTATACTCATACATTTAGGAGAAAGTAGGCTATATGTTATTTACTGAACATCTTGTTAATATTATTACTACTACTAATAATAATAATAATAAATGTAATTGACGACAGTCCCTTTTAACTACTGCGCCAGGGTGCTAGAAATTTGCCAGTAAAGGGATCATTAACAAGGCTCCCTCGGATTTTCACACCCACAAATGCCAACTGACTGCGAGAAGATTCGATCCTGCGACTTTGGACACAGCAGGCGAGAACGTTATCGTTGCACCACGCAGCAAATTTGAGTGCACTTTTGTCATTCACCGTAAATAAAAACGAACGTGTTCGAGAAGATTGATATGTTTCTGTAATATTCTGGCAAATTAGGTACGTTGGCAAATTAAAGCAAGTTACCAAATACAAAAAGACAAAATAAATTGTATGTCAGACGTATTATCAGATAAAACAGCTTTAATGCTGTTTTAGAGCATTAATATTACAGATTTTTTAATAATAATAATTATAATAATAATATCGCGTTGGAAGCCATTTTTCAGTGATACCTTAATAATGAAGATGTAGTGCTTTTCAGTCGGTCAACGAGATTGTACCCAATTGCAATGGATGTTACTCTAAACCTGAAAGAGGTTCATGGGATTATTAAAAATATACACTATAATTAATTCATAATTAATTAATTCATTAATTTAGGCATATTAATCTCCCACCATACTTTACATGTGATTAATAAGATCATACACAATAATAAATAAATAAATTAATTAATTTAGGCCTAATAATCACCCACCAAACTTTACATGTGATTAATAAAATCATGCAAAATAATTAATTAATTTAGGCCTGTTAATCACCCACCAAACTTTACATGTGATTAATAAAATCATGCAAAATAATTAATTTATTAATTTAGGCCTATTAATCACCTACCAAACTTAACAGTGTTTAATAAGATCATACACAATAATTAATTCATTAATTTAGGCCTATTAATCACCCACCAAACTTTACATGTGCTTATTAAGATCATACACGATAATTAATTCATTATTTTAGGCCTATTAATCACCCACCAAACTTTACTTGTGATTAATAAAATCATACACAATAATTAATTCATTAATTTAGGCCTATTAATCACCCACCAAACTTTACATGTGATTAATAAGATCATACAGAATATTTAATTAATTAATTTAGGCCTATTAATCACCTACCAAACTTTACATGTGATTAATAAAATCATACAGAATAATTAATTCATTAATTTAGGCCTATTAATCATCCACCAAACTTTACATGTGATTAATAAGATCATACAGAATACTTAATTCATTAATTTAGGCCTATTAATCACCCACCAAACTTTACATGTGATTAATATCATACAGAATACTTAATTAATTAATTTAGGCCTATCAATCACCTACCAAACTTTACATGTGATTAATAAAATCATACAGAATAATTAATTCATTAATTTAGGCCTATTAATCATCCACCAAACTTTACATGTGATTCATAAAATCATGCACAATAAATAACGAACTAATCTATAAGTAACTAGCTGTACCCGGCATGCGCTGCAATGCCAATCAAAGAAAGTGTTGTCGTTGTAACTTTGTTAGTTGAAGTGCTTTTGGATTCCCAATAGTTTTTTCTTTTTCCGTTAACCACCTCTAAACTATTGTAAAATTGATTTACTATCTCAAAACAAACCATGGGAGCGTGCTCAACAACTCACCAAAGTTTCATCGCAATGAAATGAATGGCATATGAACGCATACGGGACTTTGTTGAAACGATTCGAGCGCAGTCACCCATTTGTTTAATATACTCGTACGCTATCTATTGTAAAATGGATTTACTAATTCGAAAACCTTCCCTGGCGTGTGCACAACAACTCATCAAAGTATCATCACAATCGAATGAATGGCATATGAACGCATACGGGATTTTGAATAAATGATTCGCGCGCCGTTACTCATTTGTTGAATCTACTTGTGCGCCCCCCATTGACAAGCGGATTTACTAATTCATACTCCTTCCAGGACTGTACTTAACTCACCAAAGTTTTATCACAATCGGATGAATGGTATATGAACGCATACGGGACTTGGTTGAAACGATTCACGCGCTGTCGCTCATTAGTTGAATCTACTCGTGCGCTACCATATTGTAAAATGGATTTACAAAATCAGAAATCATCACGGGAGTGGAAACAACATTTCACCAAATTTCATTGCAATCGCATGAATGGTATATGAACGCATACGGTGCGTTTTTAAACGATACGCGTGCCGTTACTCATTCTTTGAATCTACTCGTGCGCTACCTATTGCAAAAAGGATTTACTAAGTCAGAACCCTTTCCTGGAGGGTGCACAACAATTCACCAAAATTTCATAGCAATCGGATGAATGGTATATGAACGCATACGGGACTTTGTATAAACGAATCGCGTGCCGTCGCTCATTTGTTGAATCTACTTGTGCGATACCTATTGTAAGTGGATTTACTAAGCCAGAAACCTTCCCTGAAGTGTACACAACAACTCACCTATATTTGGTCGCTATCAGACGAATAGAATATGAACGCATACGGGACTTTGTTGGAACGCTTCGCGCGTCGTCGCTCATTTGTTGAATCTACTCGAGCGCTACCTATTATAATATGGATTTACTAAGCCTGAAACATTCCCTGAAGAGTACACAACCTCTCACCCAAGTTTCATCGCTCTCGGAACGCATACAGGACTTTGTTGAAACGCTTCGCCCGTCGTCTCTCATTTGTTGAATCTACTCGTGCACAACCTATTGTTAAGTGGATTTACTTAGCCAGAAACATTCCCTAAAGTGTACACAACATCTCACACAAGTTTCATCGCTATCAGACGAATAGTATATGAACGCATACTGGACTTAGTTGAAACGCTTCGCTCTTCGTCGCTCATTTGTTGAATCTACTCGTGCGCTACCTATTATAACAAGGATTTACTAAACCAGAAACCTTGCCTGTAGCATACACAACCTCTCACCCAAGTTTCATCGCTATCGGACAAATGGTATGTGAACGCATACAGGACTTTGTTGAAACGCTTCGCCCATCGTCGCTCATTTGTTGAATCTACTCGTGGGCTACAATATGTTAAGTGGATTTACTCAGCCAGAAACCTTACCTGAAGTGTAGAGAACATCTCACCCAAGTATCATCGCAATGGGATGAATGGTATATGAACGCATGTGGGACTTTCTTGAAACAAACGCACGCCATTTTGTTGAAGCTACTCACGCCATCTATTGTAAATTGGATTTACTACCCCTATACAAATTACGTTGAGTAACTAACGGGATTTCATGTTAAGAGCCTCATTTTCTATACCGGTAGTGGAGAGCGTACCTCGCATCCAGTCGGCCGTGTCTCGTCAAGAGCTACTGTTGCCTGGAAACGACTTGCCTTAGCTGTCATTTGCGTCACGTTTTATAGTGACTTGTATTCTCTTTGACGTTTTATGTCATGTCACGGGATAAAAAAAAAGTATCCTATGTCCGTCTCCTGGTTCTAAGCTACCTCCACACGAATTTTCAGGCAAATCGGTTCAGCCGTTCTTGAGTTATAAATAGTGTAACTAACACGACTTTCTTTTATATATATAGATTAATTTGTTAAAACTCAGCAATTTTTCTTGTTAATCTCATGCACATTTTCTTTCAGATTTAGGGAAACACCCATTACAATTGGGTACAAACATGCTGACCGACTGAAAAGTAAAGATAGCTTTGATTTACTAATTCATTCACCTTCGCAAGACTGTACTCAACTCACTAATGATTTATCACAATCGGATGAATGGTTATGAACGCATACGGAGTGTTTTTTTAAACGATACGCGCGCCGTTACTCATTTGTAGAATCTACTCGTGCGCTACCTATTGTAAACATGATTTACTAAGTCAGAAACCTTTCCCGGAGTGTGCACAACAATTCGCCAAAGTTTCATAGCAATCGGATGAAAGGTATATCCACGCTTACATGACTTGGTTTAAACGAATCGCGTGCCGTCACTCATTTGTTGAATCTACTTGTGCGATACCTATTGTAAAGTGGATTTACTCAGCCAGAAACCTTCCCTGAAGTGTATACAGCATCTCACCCAAGTCTCATCGCTATCGGACGAATGGTAGGCTATATGAACGCATACGGGACTCTGTTGAAACGCTTCGCGCGTGTTCCCTTACTTGTTGAATCTATTTGTGCGCTACCTATTGTAAAATGGATTTACTAAGCCTGAAACTTTCCCTGGAGTGTACACAACAACTCATCCAAGTTGAGTCGCTATCGTAAAAATGGTATATGAACACGTACGGGTCTATGTTGAAACACTTCACGCGTCGTCGCTCATTTGTTTCGTCTACGTGTGCGATACCTATTATAACAAGGATTTACTAAGCGAGAAACCTTGTCTGTAGTGTACACAACCCCTCACCCTAGTTTCATTGCTATCGGACGAATGGTATGTGAACGCATACAGCACTTGTTTGAAATGCTTCGCCCGTCGTCGCTCATGTCTTGAATCTACTCGTGCGCTACCAATTGTTAAGTGGATTTAATAAGCCAGAAACCTTCCCTAAAGTGTACACAACATCTCACCCAAGTTTCATCGCTATCAGAATAATGGTATATGAACGCATACGGGACTTTGTTGAAACGCTTCGCGCGTCGTCGCTCATTTGTTGAATCTACTCGTGCGCTACTTATTGTTACATGGATTTACTAAGCCAGAAACCTTGCCTGTAGTGTACACAACCTCTCACCCAAGTTTCATCGGTATCGGACGAATGGTATGTGAAGGCATACCGGACTTTGTTGAAACGCTTCGCCCGTCGTCGCTCATTTGTTGAATCTAGTCATGCGCTACCTATGGTTAAGTGGATTTACTAAGCCAGAAACCTTCCCCAAAGTGTACAACATCTCACCCAAGATTCATCGCTATCAGTCGAATAGTATATGAACACATACGGAAATTTGTTGAAACGCTTAGTGCGTCGTCGCTCATTTGTTGAATCTACTCGTGCGCTACCTATTGTAAAAAGGATTTACTAAGTCAAAAACCTTTCCTGGAGTGTGCACAACAATACAACCAAAGTTTCATAGCAATCGGATGAATGGTATGTGATCGCATACGAGACTTTGTTTAAGCGATTCGCCTGCCGTCACTCATTTGTTGAATATACTCGTGCGCTACAATTTTCATATTTATTCACCTTTTAAACCTTCTCTTGACTTCCACAAATAATTCAAGACCAAAATTAGCCAAATCGGTCCCGCCGTTCTCGAGTTTTAGCGAGACTAACGAACAGCAATTCATTTTTAGCCTATTTTCAATTTTGAAAAAATAGGCTTATGAGATCACCTTTTGTCCGTGTGTGTGTGCGTGTGTGTGTGTGTGTGTGTGTGAGAGAGAGGTGTGTGTGTGTGTCCCCTAATAAAATCTAAACGGCTGGAGCGATTTCAATGAAACTCGGTAAGTTCATAGCACTATTCCCGGCGACCTCGACCGTGCCCTTCAAATTTTGTTACGTCTCACCAATCCAACATGGCGACTGTGCGAAATATTTCACTAGCATTCAATATCTCCGAAACTATTACCGATATCGCCCTGAAATCGTGTGCGGTGATAAAGAGCACTACTAGAAGTTCATCTATGAGACTTTCAAAAACCTGGTGACTACATAACCAACATGGCAGTCAAGCGAAGTTGAGACTTTTAAATAGACTTTTCTCGCGATTTAACTATCCAAACGTAATGAAACTTGGTACAGCAAATGTTTATACACATTGTAATGCACTGGAGTCTAATTTAGTTCAATTGTTTACATAACCTCAAAATGGCGGCTGTGCGAAATATTTCTCTGACATTCTATATCTCCGAAACTATTACAGATATCACCCTGCAATTTTGTTCAGTGATAAAGGGTACTGATACAAGTTAAACTATGTATATTTCATAAACCTGTAAAGTACAAAACGAACAAGGCGACCATACGAATTTGAAATATTTTAATAGACTTTTCTCGTGATTTAACTCTCTGAGCGCAGTGAAATGTGGTACAGTAAATGACTTTGCAGATTGTAATGCACTGCCATCTAATTTAATTCAATTGTTTACATAACCTCAAGATGGCGGCTGTGCGAAATTTTAAAATTAAGTTTTTATTTCTTGTGTCGCAATCATGCGATTGAAGTGAAACTTTGAATAATGAACCTAGGCAATAATTGTATTTGAACGGTACATAACTCAATGGCCTATACATATAATAATCCTAAATGGCGAGCTTCCGAAATATTTAGACGGTTCTTAATATTTATGAATCTTTTACAGCAACCAAACTGAATTTTTTAATGTTCATAGTGAACCCTTTATCCTCTGTTGGATAAATGATTCTATGTTTTATTTCTTCAATTAATAAATACTTCTACAAGCATCATGAAAATAGCCAGACGGAGATGAGGAAAATTCAAGCAGTTGCTGGAAACAGTGGGGACATACCTGAAGCAGATTGACAAAAGGCTAAATACTTTAGCTGTGAAAGGAAATAGCCTAGCGATGTGTCAGAAGGACAGGTGTTGGCCACCTCAAAATAGAAGCGACGCGCAGTGAGACATGCTGCTGGTATGTTCATTGTGATATTCGCGCCTAGAAAAAAGATGATGCAGTAACGTGAATGGCTGATGAAGAAAATAGACACTCCTACGACGCCAAGAGCTGCTAAAAACCGCCAAGTTACAGAAAATGTGGGAACCAATGAGAGGAGAATGCCTATTTAGCGCGGCAGGTCTAGCGTGGGCACGCTCGGCTAGCATTCACGCGGGAGATCGCCTAGACAACATCTCTACGATCGATTCTAGGATTAATGGGCATATTCTTGACCTGCGCTATTTTTCGAGTTCAGTGATATTTATTTCATTCATGTATCACTATTATTTTGTGAAATTTTTATCTAATTTCCCCCTCTATCTACACCTAGGGCTGGTTCATTTATAAGTGGTGTGAAGAGCCAAGACAATGACTATTACTTTGGTTCGTCCGAGGACGGAGGCTGTTATTTTGTGTGTCAGTGGACACAGGCTTTTATACTTTGCGCGTCTAAGGACGTTGACAGTTATACTTTGCGTGTCATGAAGGACACAGAAATTATTATTAAAAGTGTTAAATTCAGTGTTAGATAGTCACAGTACTATATTTGTAGGGGCAGTATCTTCGATAATTCGCCAACAGACTGCTTTGGGGAAAGTAGTACCCGAACGGCGAATTTAGTAGTCAGATATCAAGTGTATAATAATTTAATTTTTGAATCAGCACGAGAGATGACATCATTGACCATGGAGGAAGCCTGGAAATATCAAGACTCCGTCAAGATGGTTGAGATGAGATAAGAAGAATCCAGTTGGGAAATGGCTGCGGATGTTCTTTGACGGGTGGCTGACTGAGGATGAGTACTGAATAATATTTATTATTATCTGATAAATTAACTTATGGTGTATGGGACATATTTTGTTTTGTAAATAATTTGCTTGTGTGATTAACGTAGTCTATTTAGTTTTGGTCTGATACACCTTTTGCATGGAAACAGCTCGCATATATTATTAGTAGAAGGTTCTTTTCTTGTTTGTTGTTTTAACTAACGTAGCTATGTGGACGACCGTGTTTGCATATGTTACGCGATGCGGTTAAAAACGTCTCTCGGAGATATGTTGTGTTTCAGAAGTAGGACTGAAGTAAAATAATTATACAGTAGATTGGAGGGTAATTAATTTCTTTTGTTTTATTATTGATCAGATTCAATGAGATTATTGCCTTTGGAGCAATGTGATTTGTGACGAAGAGCAGTCAGCTCTATCGTAGGTTTTAATATTTTTTTAATTGTGCGAGCATCCATTCAGCCGATCTGTGTGAAAACGTATTGTCATTCCCAAATATGTGTGTGTGTGAGTGTGTGTATTTGTGTCATTACAAGCGGGAATTTCAGCGTAGACTGATTTCTGGCAGCTTGATGACAAATCCATATTGTGACCTCGCGAGGGCAATTCTGGATATTTTGATTAATGTCTGACCATATGTTGAAGTGGTTGAGTTTGTTGCTGTTGATTCCTTGAGATAACGGCACAGCTGGTCAGGTATTTATACACACTGGAGTGGGACAATGGCAGGTGATGAGGATGAGGGGAGATGTTGCACAAGACGGACTGAAGGTTGCCAGCCAGGTCATTAGTGGAGAGTGCCTGTGTGGCTCAGTAATAACGTTAAATACAGAACTAAGAACTGATCAATGATAAAAATTGTTTAAATAAATGGGAGTTGCCTACGAATCACGATAATCTCCGAAGCGTTAGCTTAACATGCAGTTTTGTTCATATAAAGTAATGTCAGCCAGTCAGGCTTTTGTTGTTGTTGGTTTATTCCATGTTTATATTTCATTCAGTGACCCGAGAGTCACATGCTTGTTGTATTTCCTTGTTTGTGTTGAGCAATTTGGCCAGTGTTGGCAGCTCATAGTCAAGTGCGTCTTCGCGCTAATGAGGGTCACGAGAGAGATTCCTGTAAATAGTAGATTTAGTGCGTGTGTCAGCATTACATTTTAAGGGTTTTTATTAATGTCATGTTCCATATCCATAAACGTTGATTTACGAGATGATTGTTCGTAAGCATCGTGGCTGTTAACCCGTTGTAAACGAACAGTCATCCAAAGTACTCATTCCTCGTAGTTAGTCATTACGCGCACATAAAACCCAAATTGCAAGGTAGTGGAACCAGGATCCACATATTAAATAAAAGGGGAGATCCGTCTGACTCCTCAAATTTATAGATATTCCTATCATGGAAAATTCAGGGAGGATTGTTTTATATTTTATTGTTGTTTATTTCCTTTTATGCACTATTAGTCATTAAATCATGTTATTATTTTACATCTTGTCACCTTTCTTTCTTGATTTACAGTTTATATCCTATGACCCTTACCTCAGTAGAGCATGTTGTTTGGCGAACGTAAACATCACATAGGAACTGAGCGCGACCCCTTGAATAAGATTTCTTACATTAAACACTGCTTTTCTGAAGGGTTCATAGGAGTAAACTGGCGCGGCCAAGCGTGGGGCGGTTCACTGTGGTGTTACGGCAAAGATTTTGCACATTTCAGTGTAAGCGTAGTTGGGTTTTCAAACTGACGCAACAATGAAGGTGTAATTTTATTGCTGGTTCGCTGCCGGAACACATTTAAGTGGCGTATTTGAGTAAAACTGAAATGCCGCAAGTGCAGGCAGATATGACAGTATTTTAATCACCGGGAAGTGATATTTTATTAAAAGTAAGTGAGGCGAAGAGGATACCGCCAAATGTGTGAAATATAAAGTAAAATCAGGAGTTTGCAATGTAAAATACGGTTCACGTTTTTGTCTATTGAATTAAAGTAAAAGCTAATATATGTGATACCGGGCGCCCAATGATTAAAATTAAAACTAGATTTGTATAGAAAGTCAAACTCATGAAAATGTTAGGAGGCTGTAGCCTTAAATGACAATTAATACTTTGTTAATTAGTCTGTGTTAATATCAGATCAGGATAACAATTTAATGACTGAATATGTGTTTGGGTTTAAATTAAATTGAGTAAAATTAGAACTACTCAGAGATGCAATCGACTAGTGGGATAAAATGTAAAAATAAATGAACTGAGTAGGGTAAAGAAATTAAATGTGCATTGGATTTTATGTGTGTGTCAAAGGGCATTGCTTTATGCCATTTCCCTAATGTCTCATATAAAGTGTGTAATATGGCAACGGTTGAACAGATTCAAGAAATCATTGAGAGTGCAGCTAGCAGAACACAGGTATTGTTGGACACTAAATTGGCGGAACAGAGTCAATCATTAAACGCTAAATTATCAGAACAGAGTCAATCATTAAATACTAGTATGTTAGAACAAAGTGAAGCACTAAACACAAGATTATCTGAACAAATAAACACTAAACTATCAGAACAAAGTGAAGCAATAAACAATACTATGTTAGAACAAAGTGAGTCGATAAACAAATTATCCGAACAAAGTGAATCATTGCGGACACAATTACATAACAGTAGAATTGAACAGAATGAATATCAGGCGGAACAAGCTAGGTTATTAAAAAGTGAAATTAATGACACTATCAATTCACTATGAATACAAGCGAGGTCAAGATAGCTCAGGAGAAGTTAGAAGGACGATTTATGGAGATGGAAAAGAGCGGCAAAGTCATTCAACAACAATTATCAGCAGTAGATGAGAATATATCCGGCATAATTAAAGATATGGACCGTCTCGAAATAAAATCAGTGGAACAATGGAAAAGCCTAGAAGCGTATCAGGAGCAGTTAAAGAGTACCTTAAACGACACTAAAAGCCAGATTGAAGAGAAAGTAAGCACGATTAAAGAGCAGATAAGAAAAGATTGGAAAAAAATGAATATCGATTCTAAAGAGGAAAGATCCACTATTCTTAAAACAGTAGGCGAAAATCACACTCGTATTCAAGCATTAGAGCAAGAAATAAAGAGCAAGCTTAAAGAACAGACGGACAGGATCATTAAAGCCGAACTCAGGTCATTAGAGCAATCGTCGATATTTAGAACGGGAGCATTGAAAGACAAGCAGGATGACTCAAATAGCCCGGAGGCAAGCACAGCAGGAAGTCAGACTCAGGCGGAGAGCCCATTAACAACAAACACGGAAGGGTTTCGCAAGAATATCGATAGGAGCTCAACACCACAAGACGGTCATCAGCCTACTCAACTTATCCAAGTAATTCGCTCAAGTGATTATAAACCGCAGAAATACACGGAGAATTCAGGGGTAACACCTAAAGCTTTTATCAAAGAGATTGAAGACCATTACAATGACACTGGAGTACCTGAAGCACGTAGATTGAGGATGATGGAGAGATTTTTATCAGGAAATGTCCTTACATGGTTTTTAAGCTTCAAATATACATTTGGAACCATGTCAGATTTTAAATTGGCGTTTCTGCGCAAATATTGGTCGCCCGCAACACAACAGAGTCTAAGGATGGAGCTTTACTCTAGAAAGTACCAAACCACCCAGCAAACAAAATACTCAGATTTCTTTAACATGCACATGTTAAAATTTCGCGACCTTGATTACCCTTTAAATGAAGCGGATCTGGTGATGACAATAGCGAGGCAATTGCCAGTCAACGTACAACAAGTACTAGTCGCAGCGAACGTTAGTACGGCCATACATGCAGAGCAGATATTACGCCAGATAGATGAGACTACGTCTCATAGTCATTATAGAGGAGGAAGACAGCTGGAGTTAGTCAATGCGACAGAGGTCATAAAACCTAAGCAGGCAAACACTAAAACGCAGGGCACTAATACAAACACTTCCACACCTAGGCGAAACCAGGAAGAAGGAGAAAACAGACCATACCAGCGTAACGAAAATAACTACAATAATAGATCATATCAAGGCAACAATAGGTATCAACAGAGAGGATATCAACATTGGCGTGAAAATCGAAGAAATGACAGGCCTTATGGAAGATACGGTGATTACAATGCTAATCAAAGATGGAAAGGAAGAATAGACCAAAATCAAGGAGAGCCACGAAATTATCGAAATGACTGGGATGATAGGCACGCTCAATCACAAAATTACCTAGAGGAATTACACGCTAGTCAAGGTGGAGAGCTAGGAAGATGGGAAAAAGCCATTGGGAACATGAAGAATCCTGATACACATACTGAGGAAGCTGGAAGTCTACTGAGACAAGAGGAATATCAAGGGCATCGGCGACAAACGGATGATGGGAGTCGCACTGGAGCTAAAAAAAAAATGCTAAATTTGGATAAAGAAGACAGCCTACAAACGCAACAGTCGGAAGTTGACGATGGATGGATAGTAGCGAACATACAAGAATGGATTGCTTTGCCAGAAGAATGCCTGGAGGAGACGGTGAAACCACGGAACGATGAAATTAGGCAATTACCCATTATTTACGCAAGGACTGGTGGAATTAATATAAGATGTTTATTGGATACGGGGTCACAGATCAGTCTGGTATCGGAGGCCTTGGTTCGAGAGTTGGGACGGAGTCAAAATATTCCTGTAATGTCTTTACCAGAGCTCAAAGTGAGGGGTGTTATTCCTGAACGCACCGTCACTTGTAAACGTCAGGCATACTTAGAGCTGAATATATTGGAACACACTTTTGGGCAAACATTCATTATCATGGCAAAGATGAATTTCAATATAATTCTTTTGCAAATTTTATTTGTGACTATCAAGCAGTGATAGATTTGCACAAGAATACTGTCAGTTTTAGAGAGTATGATCAGCTGAAGAATGTGGGATTGCATATGGATGAAATCACCACCGGAAGAGATGTAAATTCGAGGGCATTGGAAGCAATATCGGAAGAGACGGAAGAGGAGGCACGAAAGGCAGAAGATAACATCATAGAAGGAGCTGTTGTGGAACTAGATGAGGAGAGTGATTCCCAGGAGATATGGTCTTTATTAACGGAAGGAGACGACAGTGAGGCACAATTTGAAGAGTTACTACAGGAGCGGCTCAATGACATTCAACTTGGGGGTGAACACAGAAAGCAATTGGAAGAGATTTTAAGGAAGCACAAAATAGTATTTGATACAGTACCTGGGAAAATATTAAATTTCAAATATTCAATGCAAGTCGAGGATTGGTCACCTTTCAAAAGTAGGTTGTATCCAATTCCTGAAAAATATCGTTGTCAAGTCAAGGTCATTATAGATGAGATGTTACAAGCTGGAGTGATAAGGAAGACACCGACACCTTATCTAAATGCGATTTTGGCAGTCACAAAACCAAATGGATCTATTAGACTTTGTTTAGATGCCAGAAATCTCAACACGAGACTCATTTTTCCTGAGTATGACAGAGCGCCAATTATCAGAGACGTATTAAAAGGCTTTAAAAACAAAAGCACTTATTCATCAGTTGACCTGACGAGCTCGTTCCACCATATTGAATTGGATGAGAAGTCACAGCTTCTAACTGGCTTCTTATTCGATAATCAGACGTTTTGCTTCGTTCGAATGCCCTTTGGAGTCAAAACAGCGGGATGTGCTTTAATCCGAGCCCTGGACCGGAATCTAACCGAGGAAGTTAAGGAGATGACGGTACGCTACATTGATGACATTTTGCTGGCATCCGACAACATTGAAACTCACATGGAAAATTTAGATAAAGTATTGGGCAACCTGAATGCATCTAATTTCAAAGTAAACCTGAAGAAATCGCATTTCTTCAAGAGCGAGATCTTATATTTGGGTCACATCATTGACAAGGAGGGAGTGAAGCCAAATCCAGCTAAGATCGAAGCGATAAAGAATTTCCCTACACCAACGAGAGTCAAGCACATTTGGGCTTTCTTAGGCGTAACGGGATTCTTTAAGGAAAACTGTCCAGGTTATACGGAGACTGTCGCTCCTATGCAGGAAATGTTAAAGAAAAATAATAAATGGTTATGGAATGCGGAGTGTGAGAAGGCATTCCAAGCAACAAAACAGCTATTGGAAAACTGCATTAAATTAGGATATCCAGATTTCAAGCACAAATTTATAATCCAAGCGGATGCTTCACTAATTGGTATAGGTGCTATGCTCTACCAAGAGGATCCAGCTAACCTGCAGCATAAAACATATTTGGCATTTGTCAGCCGAAAATTGCGTAAGCACGAGCGCAATTATACGGTAACGGAACTAGAGCTGTTGGCCATACTTCATGCGCTACAACAATGGAAACGAATAATTTATGGCTACCCTATTGTTGTCAGGACCGATCACAAGGCACTAACATTCTTGTTTAAGACGTCGATGGCAAGCGAACGTGTGACACGTTGGTCTATATATATTCAGCAGTTTAGCATTGAGATTGAACATTGCCCAGGGAAGATGAACGTGATTCCGGATGCACTCAGCAGGAACCCAGAGCCTGATAATGAAGAAACAGCGATGGTACAACACTTGGAGTTAACACCGAAGGACCGGGAATTCTTGGAGGAGTTACGTGAGATACAGCGAGAACAAGAAGCGGAACCATGGATGATGCTATTAATTCAATACTTCAGAAAGCAACTACCTACAGGAACACCTGCATTTCGAGAAGCGAAAGCCAAAGAAGGAAGATATCTTTATGTCAACAATTTGCTGCACAGATGGGTAGATAATGACCACACCAAGTTACGCATATTAGTACCTGCTTCGTTACAACGGGGATTGACATGGCATACGCACGAAAGTTACGGTCACGTGGGCGTAGATAAGTGCGAAGCGACTATAGGAGAGACATTTACATGGCCACGTATGAGAACAACTATATGTGACGTCATTACAACTTGTGATCCGTGTCAGAGGACAAAGCCCAATAATTATTTAATGAGGCAATATCCTAGACCATTGCTACCTCAGAAACCATGCGAGCTACTGGCACTCGACTGTTTCGGTCCAATCCCGAAGGGAAGGCGAGGTTGCCGACACTTACTAGTATGCATTGATGTGTTTTCTAAATTTGTCGTATTATGCCCCATTCAGAAAACTACTTCAAAACAGGTACTCAGTCGTATTCGGAATAGAGTTATTCCAATCCTTGGAAAACCAGAATTTATATTATCAGATCATGGCAGTTATTTCACAAGCGCCGAATTCAAGAAAGGTATGGAGGACATGGGTATAAAACACATTTTAAGCAGTATCCGACATGCTCAAGCAAATCCAAGTGAGAGAGCAATTAAGTGTGTAACATCACATTTGAGAATCTTCATTCCAAATGAACATCACAGATGGGTGGATAAAATCAAGGATGTAGAGACATGCATGAATTCTACCAGGCACGAGTCAACAGGACAGATCCCTATGGTCCTACACAAAAACGAGTATCCAGTGAGAACGTGGAAAAGCATCATTAACTGCCCACAAGATCCAATGATAGCACCTGACTTGCGAATTGAGAGGACGAGAGCCTACATGAGAAAACAAGCAGACCGCAGATTACGGCGAGTAAGAAATATGAGGTTTCACAGTGATTTTGAAATCAACCAGCTCGTTTTGGTGAAACGACCCGCTACATCGGACCCAGAGAAGAAAATCTTCAGTAAATTCTGCGAAAAGTTCATAGGACCCTATTCTATCGTAAGAAACCTTGGAAATAATGCTTACAGAGTGAAAGAATTGAGTACAGGAACAATGTCAGTCTACAACGCTGCCAACCTAAAAAAGTATCGTAGAAGTGAACAATGGAAGCGCCGAAATAACGATGCAGTTTGAATATATGGACGTCCTACTATCAACAAAGTGAACGGGGAGCAGTTGAGTACGGCACGTGAAGGAGGAAGTAGAGTTGGTGTTGACAAACATTAACGAGGCGAGCAGAGTGTTGCCCGAGGCACCTGTGCGTCATGTAAGCAGACTGAGAGGGGAGATACGAGCAGGAAATGAAAACGAGTAAATGCCATTCAAGACAGGAGCGACTAGACCAAGTAATAGAAAGGGGTGATTCTGAAATAAAACAATTGGCCTACGGAAGTCTTTTAAAATTGTCGACTTTATTCCTAAGTTCGAAATTTTGTGAGTGGGAGAGTTGTGAACCCTTTATCCTCTGCTGGATAAATGATTCTATGTTTTATTTCTTCAATTAATAAATACTTCTACAAGCATCATGAAAATAGCCAGACGGAGATGAGGAAATTTCAAGCAGTTGCTGGAAACAGTGGGGACATACCTGAAGCAGATTGACAAAAGGCTAAATACTTTAGCTGTGAAAGGAAATAGCCTAGCGATGTGTCAGATGGACAGGTGTTGACCACCTCAAAATAGAAGCGACGCGCAGTGAGACATGCTGCTGGTATGTTTATTGTGATATTCGCGCCTAGAAAAAAGATGATGCAGTAACGTGAATGGCTGATGAAGAAAATAGACGCCAAGATCTGCTAAAAACCGCCAAGTTACAGAAATTGTGGGAACCAATGAGAGGAGAAAGCCTATTTAGCGCGGCAGGTCTAGCGTGGGCACGCTCGGCTAGCATTCACGCGGGAGATCGCCTAGACAACATCTCTACGATCGATTCTAGGATTAATGGGCATATTCTTGACCTGCGCTATTTTTCGATTTCAGTGATATTTATTTCATTCATGTATCACTATTATTTTGTGAAATTTTTATCTAATTTCCCCCTCTATCTACACCTAGGGCTGGTTCATTTATAAGTGGTGTGAAGAGCCAAGACAATGACTATTACTTTGGTTCGTCCGAGGACGGAGGCTGTTATTTTGTGTGTCAGTGGACACAGGCTTTTATACTTTGCGCGTCTAAGGACGTTGACAGTTATACTTTGCGTGTCATGAAGGACACAGAAATTATTATTAAAAGTGTTAAATTCAGTGTTAGATAGTCACAGTACTATATTTGTAGGGGCAGTATCTTCGATAATTCGCCAACAGACTGCTTTGGGGAAAGTAGTACCCGAACGGCGAATTTAGTAGTCAGATATCAAGTGTATAATAATTTAATTTTTGAATCAGCACGAGAGATGACATCATTGACCATGGAGGAAGCCTGGAAATATCAAGACTCCGTCAAGATGGTTGAGATGAGATAAGAAGAGTCCAGTTGGGAAATGGCTGCGGATGTTCTTTGACGGGTGGCTGACTGAGGATGAGTACTGAATAATATTTATTATTATCTGATAAATTAACTTATGGTGTATGGGACATATTTTGTTTTGTAAATAATTTGCTTGTGTGATTAACGTAGTCTATTTAGTTTTGGTCTGACACACCTTTTGCATGGAAACAGCTCGCATATATTATTAGTAGAAGGTTCTTTTCTTGTTTGTTGTTTTAACTAACGTAGCTATGTGGACGACCGTGTTTGCATATGTTACGCGATGCGGTTAAAAACGTCTCTCGGAGATATGTTGTGTTTCAGAAGTAGGACTGAAGTAAAATAATTATACAGTAGATTGGAGGGTAATTAATTTCTTTTGTTTTATTATTGATCAGATTCAATGAGATTATTGCCTTTGGAGCAATGTGATTTGTGACGAAGAGCAGTCAGCTCTATCGTAGGTTTTAATATTTTTTTAATTGTGCGAGCATCCATTCAGCCGATCTGTGTGAAAACGTATTGTCATTCCCAAATATGTGTGTGTGTGAGTGTGTGTATTTGTGTCATTACAAGCGGGAATTTCAGCGTAGACTGATTTCTGGCAGCTTGATGACAAATCCATACTGTGACCTCGCGAGGGCAATTCTGGATATTTTGATTAATGTCTGACCATATGTTGAAGTGGTTGAGTTTGTTGCTGTTTATTCCTTGAGATAACGGCACAGCTGGTCAGGTATTTATACACACTGGAGTGGGACAATGGCAGGTGATTGAGGAAGAGGGGGGATGTTGCACAAGACGGACTGAAGTTTGCCAGCCAGGTCATTAGTGGAGAGTGCCTGTGTGGCTCAGTAATAACGTTAGATACGGAACTAAGAACTGATCAATGATAAAAATTGTTTAAATAAATGGGAGTTGCCTACGAATCACGATAATCTCCGAAGCGTTAGCTTAACATGCAGTTTTGTTCATATAAAGTAATGTCAGCCAGTCAGGCTTTTGTTGTTGTTGGTTTATTCCATGTTTATATTTCATTCAGTGACCCGAGAGTCACATGCTTGTTGTATTTCCTTGTTTGTGTTGAGCAATTTGGCCAGTGTTGGCAGCTCATAGTCAAGTGCGTCTTCGCGCTAATGAGGGTCCCGAGAGAGATTCCTGTAAATAGTAGATTTAGTGCGTGTGTCAGCATTACTTTTTAAGGGTTTTTATTAATGTCATGTTCCATATCCATAAACGTTGATTTACGAGATGATTGTTCGTAAGCATCGTGGCTGTTAACCCGTTGTAAACGAACAGTCATCCAAAGTACTCATTCCTCGTAGTTAGTCATTACGCGCACATAAAACCCAAATTGCAAGGTAGTGGAACCAGGATCCACATATTAAATAAAAGGGGAGATCCGTCTGACTCCTCAAATTTATAGATATTCCTATCATGGAAAATTCAGGGAGGATTGTTTTATATTTTATTGTTGTTTATTTCCTTTTATGCACTATTAGTCATTAAATCATGTTATTATTTTACATCTTGTCACCTTTCTTTCTTGATTTATAGTTTATATCCTATGACCCTTACCTCAGTAGAGCATGTTGTTTGGCGAACGTAAACATCACATAGGAACTGAGCGCGACCCCTTGATTAAGATTTCTTACATTAAACACTGCTTTTCTGAAGGGTTCAATAGAGACTATGAACATATGTTCACCTATAGGACTTCAGTAACCTGGTGAGCACAAATCCAACATGGCGGCGACGCGAAGTATAAATATTTAAATTGACGTTTCTCGCGAATTAACTATCCGAGTGCCGTGAAACGTTGCACGTTAAATGCTTATACAAATGTTGATCCACTGGCATCTAATTTATTTCAATTGTTTGCATAATCACAAGATGGCTGCTGTGCGTAATTTTAAAATCTCTTTTTTACTTCTTGTGTTCTAATCATGCGATTGAAGTTTGAATACCACACGTACACAATAATATTAATGTAATAGTACAAAAATAACAATCCAATCTGGCGACAATCTGAAATATTTAGGCGGTTCTCAATATCTACGAATCTGTTACAGAAATTAAACTGAAATGTTGTATGTTGATAGTGGCAATTAACATGAGTAGGATATATGAAAATAGGCTGTATAGTTCTTCACGGAACTACTTGTTATATATATAGATTGACATGGACTACTGAAGGGGAGAAAACTAAGAAGCTATAACTACAACACACGAAATAGTGTTTGTTTACTATTAAAGTGTTGAAAGGTCTGATGTGGAGACTTATCTGAAATTGTGGAATGTATACAGGCTGCTCAGACAACCACTTTTTGATATTAATAAAATCTGTCCAGATTAATTTTTACCTACTTTTCACATTTTGCAAAAATGAGGAAAAAGTAGACTTATGAGATCGATCCGGGCAAATGTGTGTCTGTCTGTCCATCTGTCTGTCTTGTCTTCTGTCTGTCTGTCTGTCTGGCTGCGAGTGTGTCCCCCCCCCTATCAACTCCTAAACGGCTGCAGCAATCGAAACAAAATTTGGTAGGAGTAGAGATCTATACCTGAATATCTCAATGCCGTATTTGAAAACGATGTCAGTGCTACCAACTGCAATTGAAATTTGAGCTCCATGTTGGATATCTTGGAAATTATGAATGGGAGCTCTTTCAAAATTGGCACACGTATAGATAATAATATTTCACTTTAATTTCCAGGAGGCCATAAATGACAGTGTTGCCAAAATGATTATAAGCCTGCTGATAAGTTCAATTTTTAAATGCAAAGAACTTCTACGCTATCTATTGGAATTCAACCAAATTTCGTATGTACTATGTGTAGATAAACATATATGGCTGAGCATATTCTTACGAGCCACCAGGGCTGCCAACTGTTAATAAATGCTCTCAATTTCTTTTATCAAAATACCAATATATCAGAAATTATGCACGCCGACGGCTTCAAACAATGCACACATATAGTACCTGACATTCTATATTAATTTGGAGTAACTTATATACGTCAGTGCTACCAACATGATTTTAAGCCTGCTGAGATGTCCTACTTTAAATATATGTAACTTCTGTACTATTACTTGGATTTCAACCGAATTTCGTACGTGCTATGTGTGCTATAACGGATATGACTATGCGTATTCTTAAGAGCTAGCAGGGCTGCCAACTGTTAATAAATGCTGTCTCTATTTTCGTTACCCTAATATCAATATATCAGAAGGTATGCAATCCAATAGATCTAAACTTTGCACACGTATAGTACCTGGCATTCTAGATTAATTAGGAGTAACTTATATACGTCAGTGCTGCCAACATGATTCTAAGCCTGCTGTTAGTTCCAATTTTAAAATGCACGTAACTTCTATACTAACTAATGGATTTCATTCAAAATTGGCTCAACAATAGATTATATTATTTCAGATTTTTTCTGACCAATACATGTTGCCAACATGATTTTATGCGCGCTGTTAGAGCCAATGTTTAACTGCATGTAACGTCGATGCTATCCATTGAATTTCAACCAATTTTTGTATTCTGTACCTTAAGAGATGGAACTAAGACTATATTCAGTCACCAGGGCTGCCAACTGTAGTGCTCTATTAGGCTACATTATGCCTGGTACACAGTATTTCAAACTAATTAGAAATTTCGATATTAGCAACTTAATTTCTTCATTATTCTAGATAGATCAATCATTGGTATGAATCTTAAATTTTATGAAAAGTAGTCTTTAGTTCTTCATGGAACTTCTTGTTTGAATTTGAGTAGCTTTTAATAAAGCAGTCATCTCTTGAACATTTTTCAGATTTCGTAAGAATTAAATATCGTATCCAAGGTTAGTTTTAAACAATAGTGTAAATGAAAAGCATTAAAACATTTTTTAATGTATTAGTTTCATATTCTGAGTTTCTCGTATTGGTGTCTAATGCTTTCGTGTTATTGGCACATCTAATTTTACTTAAAGTCAAATTCATCATTAGAATTTCATTTTAATAACAGTAATTTGAAAGTTCATCGATGTATTCCGGGCTTAAGGGCCGTATTCCAGGGGCTTGTGACGGTCCCGACGTTTCGCCGAAAACTGCGTCCGGCATTTTCCAGGGTTCCTCTGACTTCGACAGCAGCGAAGCACTCAGTGGCAAGGTAAGTAGACTATAAGGTAGGACACTCCGGTGCCTCTCGCTCCCATTGGCTGATAAGCTGTGACGCAGCTCGGATGTAGCAGGCGCATGCCAGCTGATATTTACAATGCATTCTTACGGGAAACACAGTCATATTTCGCTTCTCTTTTCCGCTCGTGGTATTCAATCACAATAATGGCAATATGCGCATTGTAAAGAGAAAGGTATAAACAATATATTGCAGTGGTTTATAATGCGAAATATACTTCATAAACACACACAAAAAATATTTTAGATTAACTACGCTACCGCACCTAAGTATCAGCTGAGCTTAAAAGAAGCCTCACAAAACACAATAAAAGACGTGCAAAGGATGGAAATACAAAATTTAGCAATAGCGATAGGCTACATAATCATGCTTTAGCGATCCTGTGGTGTAGCCAAGCGCGTTATATTGCTCACTACGACCGCGATGGGAAGCTGTAGTAAGTCAGGAGTTCAGAGGTTCAAATCCCGGCGCTGACAGCGGCTTTCCACACTCTCTCCAGGCAAATGCCGAGATAGTAGCCTACCTTGTTTCAAGTTCCAGAGCACTTACCCCATTTCCGTCCCTAATAATTACGGTCACACACACATTACAACAGTCACCTTAAAAGCACGGATTACAAATTGAAGACAAGTACACGGAGCTGATGATCAAGATGTCCCAGTCCCAACAACATACATTATTAATGTAACATTGGTATGAAAATGATCAGTTTATAAACACTTACCTTTTATGCGACTTGAGTTTTAGATGACGAAACGACCCAGAGTTTGTTCTTTATGCTGCATATTTCTCCAGTAATTTGATCTTGATATGCCTATTCAGGTGACGGATTCTGATAAAAGTCCTTGTCCTCACGTATAAACGAATTATCTTCTCATACACTTCCGAGATTTTGATTTTATTAAGGTGGTCAGGTAGGTCATTACATTTTTCTTTTTGATATAGTTCGTCCATGAAAAGAACCGAACAAAACTTCAAATTTAATCATTTTATGGAGCCACTCATGTGTTGGACGAGTAAGTCCTCTTTGAAATGATGGGTATCCAATCATCCCTGCTCTCGTCTGTTACACACAAATTTTCCCCCTTCACACTTAAACTCTCATCAATGAACCTACTCTTGAATGCCACATAACCGGCAAAGTACTTAAGTGCATCTAGCGAAACGTCATCTTCACTGGAGAAGTATTACCGATGCAACTGGTAGCAAGTTTTAATTTTCAGCTTCTGCCGAGCACGTTAGATGACTCAATACCAAGATAAGTAGACTATAACTCAGATGCTCACAATATTACTAAGACATTTTTATCGGTCTAGCAATAAAGCGGGGACCTGCAAAATGCGCACGTAGCCGGGTGACTAACAGCCGAGAGATTACATTAATGCAGCTGCTATATTGCTAGATAATATAATTAATGTTATTGGTTGAACGTCCCTTTTAACTGCTGCTTTTAGAGACGCCGGGGTGCCGGAATTTTGCCTCTAAGGGGATCATTATCGTGCCAGTAAATCTGTTAACACGGCTCCCTCGCATTTGTTTACCCTCAAATGCCAGCCGACTGCACCAGGATTCGATCCCGCAACCTTGGGAATAGCAGGCGAGAACGTTACCGCTGAGCCACGCAGCCAGCCTATATATTACTACACCGATAAGAAAGACCCTATAGTTTCGTAAACGTGAGAGTACTTTTGTAACTGTACCACAACTTCCTGCGAGGGTGTGCTTGATCCTAGAAAAGGTTAAGAACTGAGAACTACGATATTTAACCTATTTAAAAGATGTGCATTTGTATGATCTATGCATATTATGAGAGTCTAGAATACTCTCACGTTTCAAGTTATTTGCACGATACAATGCCAAAGAATTTAAGTGTCCAATGCAATTAGCTTATTGATTATTTAGCATTTTATTATATTCCTTATTTAAAACTACAGTACTTTTCAAGAAGTAGTAAATCAGTTGGGTGCAGCCCAAAATATTCATTTGAGGAGTTTGGACATCGTGACCATTTAGCCCCGTGCACTTGTGTGTGTGTGTGTGTGCTAATTTGTCTGGTAACCTGTGTTATTGTGGTGTCTTTGTGTAGTTGTAAATCAGATGAGGATTGAGAAGAAGGCAGCCGTGGCCTAAGTTAGGAACCAACCCGGCAGTGGCAACCCATGGAAAACCACGTCCAGGCTGGCTGAGGTGGGAATCGAACCCACATCTTCTCAGATTTGCCTCACGAGGCTGAGTGTACCCGGACAGCCACGAATACTAACCGCTACACTACGTGGTGGTCCCACAGTAGTCTGACTTGGGACTCCGATAACCGTTTAGCACTTGGTTCAATGTTGTTTACCTCACTGATTAATTTTCAACATTACCATTTTGGAGTTCTGTTTATTAGTTTCACGTAAACGTGAATCTTGGGATTATGAACCGCAGGACCTCCTTTTTTACGTGGAATCCGAACCACAGGACATGGCATTTCACTTCGAAAATCTCACATGCATTGACCGGGTTATTTTATCAGTCTCCTGACAGGAGGGTAGCAAGTTTAATGGTACAGACTGTAGTGATACGCCCTTTATAGGGTATTAGTTGACTGCAGAAGGGCATGCGAGGACTACCACATGCATATTTCTCTTCAAAAGCGTCCCTTTTTGTTGCTAGAGACAGCTGAGAACTGTTTGTTATACATGGTCGCCACGACAGTACCCAACCGATGACGTCACGCAGCAGCCTATGCTCTGGCAAGCCGAAGCGCGGAGCCCGGAGTGGCTCCCCCTGACTCAGTGGAATGGAGTGGCAGATCGTTTCACCCCATTATATATAGGTGCATGCTGCGGAACGCTGCTCGCTATTGGTACGCCGTGGTGGGGGGGCAGTCGCTGATTGGCTGTTGACCGGCCAATGGTTGAAGCGTATTGGAGCCCGGCGTTAGCCGACCTGTCTTAGCGGAGACTGGCAACTGATCTCCCGTTGCATATACTGGTTCGTCGCGGCCACCGTGTCCTCTAGTTTTCAGTGTATTCAACAGTGGAAACCAGGCTTTGTTGACCCGTTCAGATTCCTCCTTACGGTTGAAGCTGTTGGTATGCTTCAGGATTTCAATGGCTTCCCTTTGTAGCCGGGCGTGGTAGGACACTGTAGTGGACAGTACTTCGGTGTTGCTGTACTGTATATCGTGGCCTGCTTGCGGTGCGTGTTCGGCGACTGACGACTTTTCCGTTTGTCCCAGCCGGCAGTGTCGGTTATGCTCCTTCAATCGGGTGGCGATGCTGCGTTTCGTAGTTCCAATATATACTTGACCGCAGCTGCACGGGATCTTGTAGACACCAGCAGTGGAGAGAGGATGGCGCTTGTCTTTAGCCGATCTCAGCATTTCCTTGATCTTCTTCGTAGGCCTATATATGGTTTTGACTCCATGGGACTCCAGTAGCCTCCCTATTCTATCAGTTACTCCACTGATGTACGGCAGAAAGGCTTTAGCTGCCGGCCGCTCTTCATTTTCCCTGTTAGTTGGACGCCTGGGATGGAGTGCACGCTGTACGTCTTTGTGGCTGAACCCGTTGGCGCGCAGGGCCATGTCGAGGTGGTTGAGCTCTTCGTTCAAGTGCTGTGGTTCACATATTCTCCTCGCACGTTCAGCCAGCGTCTTTATGACTCCGTATTTTTGTCGCGGGTGGTGGTTGGACGACTTCTGTAGATAGCGGTCTGTATGGGTCGGCTTGCGGTACACTGTGTGTCCCAACTTTAAGTCGGCTGTCTTCATAACCAGAATATCTAGGAAAGCGAGCTGTTGTTCACTTTCTACCTCCATAGTGAACTGAATATTCGGGCTGATGCTGTTCAGATGCTGTAGGAACGGCTGTAATTGTTCCTCTCCATGGTTCCAGATTACAAAAGTGTCATCCACGTAGCGAAGCCACACCTTAGGTTTAAGTGGTGCGGTCTCTAGTGCCATTATTTCGAACTTTTCCATGAAGAAGTTCGCGATCACCGGGCTCAGAGAACTGCCCATGGCGACACCGTCGATTTGTTCATAGTAACTGTCATTCCACAGGAAATAACTTGTGGTGAGGCAATGGCTGAACAAGTTCTTGATGTCCTGGGGAAAAATCTGAGCGATGTGGTCCAGGGCCTCCTTTACTGGTACCTTAGTGAAGAGCGAGACCACGTCGAAGCTGACAAGCAGGTCTCCGGCTTCCAACTGGATGTTTTTCAGCTTTTCTACGAAGTGGCCCGAATCTCTGATGTACGACTCTGTGCCACCGATGTGAGGTTGTAGTAAGGTGGCCATATATTTCGAGATGTTATATGTAGGTGATTCAATGGCGCTAACAATGGGTCGTAGAGGTACGTCCTCCTAACCAACCGTTGCCTGTCAGAAGCCGAAACTTCTCTACTGGCTAAAGGAGGGAACTTTGCCGTTACCCCTCCCTCGATTCCCGTGGAGGACATCGTCGCGAATATTGAAGCCAGTATTCGCAATTTACGATCGGACCAGGCGGACGAAATTCGTCACGAAGCCTCACGCATACTCAGGAAGGCACAGACACCGAAGAGCAACCTCACGGTTCAAGAGAGGAAGGCCATAAGGACTCTCAACTTGGACGAGAGTGTTATCATTCTTCCTGCGGACAAAGGGAACGCCACTGTCATCATGGCCACTGATGATTACACCACTAAGATCTCGGAATTGTTAGACCCTGAGACCTACCGCAGACTACCGAGAGATCCTACCAACCGGATTCTTCGCAAGACCAACAGCCTTATTAAGGCCTCTCCATTAGCAGACAACGAGAAGAGAGAAACCTCCAGAAGTGAAGCTCTACCACCTAGGCTGTATGGCTTACCCAAGATACATAAGGAGGACGTACCTCTACGACCCATTGTTAGCGCCATTGGATCACCTACATATAACATCTCGAAATATCTGGCCACCTTACTACAACCTCACATCGGTGGCACAGAGTCGTACATCAGAGATTCGGGCCACTTCGTAGAAAAGCTGAAAAACATCCAGTTGGAAGCCGGAGACCTGCTTGTCAGCTTCGACGTGGTCTCGCTCTTCACTAAGGTACCAGTAAAGGAGGCCCTGGACCACATCGCTCAGATTTTTCCCGAGGACATCAAGAACTTGTTCAGCCATTGCCTCACCACAAGTTATTTCCTGTGGAATGACAGTTACTATGAACAAATCGACGGTGTCGCCATGGGCAGTCCTCTGAGCCCGGTGATCGCGAACTTCTTCATGGAGAAGTTCGAAATAATGGCACTAGAGACCGCACCACTTAAACCTAAGGTGTGGCTTCGCTACGTGGATGACACTTTTGTAATCTGGAACCATGGAGAGGAACAATTACAGCCGTTCCTACAGCATCTGAACAGCATCAGCCCGAATATTCAGTTCACTATGGAGGTAGAAAGTGAACAACAGCTCGCTTTCCTAGATGTTCTGGTTATGAAGACAGCCGACTTAAAGTTGGGACACACAGTGTACCGCAAGCCGACCCATACAGACCGCTATCTACAGAAGTCGTCCAACCACCACCCGCGACAAAAATACGGAGTCATAAAGACGCTGGCTGAACGTGCGAGGAGAATATGTGAACCACAGCACTTGAACGAAGAGCTCAACCACCTCGACATGGCCCTGCGCGCCAACGGGTTCAGCCACAAAGACGTACAGCGTGCACTCCATCCCAGGCGTCCAACTAACAGGGAAAATGAAGAGCGAACGGCAGCTAAAGCCTTTCTGCCGTACATCAGTAGAGTAACTGATAGAATAGGGAGGCTACTGGAGTCCCATGGAGTCAAAACCATATATAGGCCTACGAAGAAGATCAAGGAAATGCTGAGATCGGCTAAAGACAAGCGCCATCCTCTCTCCACTGCTGGTGTCTACAAGATCCCGTGCAGCTGCGGTCAAGTATATATTGGAACTACGAAACGCAGCATCGCCACCCGATTGAAGGAGCATAACCGACACTGCCGGCTGGGACAAACGGAAAAGTCGTCAGTCGCCGAACACGCACTGCAAGCAGGCCACGATATACAGTACAGCAACACCGAAGTACTGTCCACTACAGTGTCCTACCACGCCCGGCTACAAAGGGAAGCCATTGAAATCCTGAAGCATACCAACAGCTTCAACCGTAAGGAGGAATCTGAACGGGTCAACAAAGCCTGGTTTCCACTGCTGAATACACTGAAAACTAGAGGACACGGTGGCCGCGACGAACCAGTATATGCAACGGGAGATCAGTTGCCAGTCTCCGCTAAGACAGGTCGGCTAACGCCGGGCTCCAATACGCTTCAACCATTGGCCGGTCAACAGCCAATCAGCGACTGCCCCCCCCACCACGGCGTACCAATAGCGAGCAGCGTTCCGCAGCATGCACCTATATATAATGGGGTGAAACGATCTGCCACTCCATTCCACTGAGTGCTTCGCTGCTGTCGAAGTCAGAGGAACCCTGGAAAATGCCGGACGCAGTTTTCGGCGAAACGTCGGGACCGTCACAAGCCCCTGGAACACGGCCTTTAAGCCCGGAATACATCGATGAACTTTGTAACGCCGGCCGTGAAAGCCTCAACAGTAATTTGAAATGAAAAGCATGTCCAGTATTATAATGAGCGACATTGAGCGTTGTCTTGAAATTTCTGGAACATATTATAGTAAATATTGTAAAATACGCAGTTAGAATTCTAAATTACCATTTATATTATTCATGATTCATTGACGCAATTGTATGTCAGCTCTAATTAATAAGTGTCGGACAGAATTCAGAGTCCTTGTAATCACACCTCAAACTGTCATCTCAGATAATACTGTATAACTAATGCGTATATTTTAGACGACTAAGAAAATTGTGCTTAATTTCAATTGCTAATATTATCATTTATTTCAATTATTAATATACTTTTTAAGTAAACCTTAAAATGTATGTGGAAATATCTTTCAAATACATTGCATACTCGGGAACCAGGCCCTACAATTATGGTTGTAAGATGTTTTTTTAAATATTACCTACCTTCATGGCGTATAGGGATAGGGTAAGATTTAATGGTATTTATCAACATGGCAATATGAAAGTTAACCATCATGTTTCGTTCGAAAGTGGGATATGAAATATGTAAATCTGAACATTCGTATTGAAATATTGAATTATAACAGTTGTATGGTATACAAATGGTAGGCACTAGTCGGGTTAGACAAAGGGATCCTCCATCGTTCCACAGATTGTAGGTCACGCTACGTGAGCAGCTGGTGTTGATGTGTGTCCGATATTGAGCATTGATCATGCACAAGGTTTGATCTACCTCCACGAGATGATCCCCCAAGGCAGTGACCAGGTATCTGGGGAAAGATAAGACCAATACATCATCTGCAGGTAGAAGCAACTGTCTGAGACCTAAGGATTGGATGTTAGCATACTGCAATGCAAGATTTGTTTCAAATTTGAATGTAAACATTAAAATAAATGTGTTTCAAATTACAATAATTCCACTGTCCTCGATGGTCATGAAATACCGAGTTTGTAACAATGCCCTTTTACATCATTATATTAAAACAAAAGTTTGGTGCTTTTCAGTCGGTCAACACGAATGTACCCAAATATAGCTGGGTTATGCCCTAATCCTGAAATAAATTACATGAGATTAGTATTGTAATTTAGGTGATTTAATGTATTTTTTCAGGATTAGGGCATAACCCAGCTCAATTTGGGTACATTCGTGTTGACCGACTGAAAGCACCTAACTTTTGTTTACTTAGGCAACACTGAAAATTGGCTTCAAACCTCACATCATTATATTCCTGACAACTGCAGCTTCAGTGGCGTAGTTGGTGACATGCTGAGCTTCTATGCCCAAGATCGTGGGTTCAAATCCGACCGAAGTCATCGGATTCTTTAAGGGCGTTAAAAATCCCTAAGTATGCCTTTCTTCGGAGGGGAAGTAAGGCCGGCGGTCCCGTAGATCTATGGCATGTAATTGAACCTTCCTCTAACTATAATGGTGTGAGGCTAAATTTGTAGGTTAGATTTGATTAACGCTCTATTAGTTCCAACGTTGACCGCCAGGTGCCGGTTGCGGTGGCATCGTAGCCATGTTCACAGCTATGTGTCGTTGACGGTAGTATTTGGTAGAAAGAGTGGCAACTACCTAAAATTGATTTTATACAGTCCTTACCTCAATCACAGATAACACACACTAATACACCCATCACAACTAACATTGCAGACAGATTTTACACACTGCCAAAGTGCACAGGGTTTCCTTGACCGCGTTGTCGCATCCCAATCAACCATTCCTAACGACTGGACACACTCCACAGCTACTTATGAATACACAGCCCAATGTTTATTTCCAAAGAAAAGTGAACCTTAACCATCAAACAGACAGATAACATTGTGTATGTATAAATATGGGGTAAAATTGGGCCCAGTATAACATTTCTTTTAAACAGGAATGTAGGGCCTACCGTAATTCTGTAAGATAAATTAAGGCTTATCCTTTGTAAAAAGTTCATAGATACCTCGTGCTGTACCGGCGAGCATTCTTGGCTGTCGCCCTGGAGATCCGGGTTTAATTCTCGCTTCTGTCAAGAAAATCTGGTTTGGGGGATGGCACAGGGTGCACTCAACCTTGTGGGACAAAACTGACATGAGGAGGATTCGATTCCCATCTCAGCCATCCTAAAGAAGGTTTCCGAGATTTCCCAATTCTCCTTGAGGCAAATGCTAGTTTATTTCCTAACTTATGGCCACGGCCGCCTCCTTCCCAATCCTATCCCCAATTTACAAATATACACACTAGTACAGCCATCACAATAACACATGTTATCGCACTAATTCCACACACACACACGGGACTATATGACCACGATGTCGCAACCCCTAAAATAAGCAACAACAAGACAAATTAATATATTGTAAAAGTCAATCCGGAACGATAAAAATATAATAGATTTCTTATCACATTATCACTTCGGATGTCAAAATTAAACTCTGCAGCTAAATAAATCTGAAAACAGGAAAGAAATGTCACAAAATTACAACTTTAGTTTGGGTTCACAACCCTCCAAACACTTTAAAATTGTTTCCAACACTGCAAACAAAAGAACAGCAGCTTTGGTATATTAGACGTCTACAGCTGACCCAATCATAAGGTAAGTTATATATAAAATACTAAGGTATATACCGGGTGAGTAAGCCGTGGTCGTTACGGCGTGGCTGCAGGCAGTCACTCACATCCGGGAGAAGAGGAGATTCGAATCCCCCCTATGGCAACCTTGAAGATGGTCTTCTGTGGTTTCCCATCATCCTTCCAGGCAAATGCCGGGATTGGTCCCTACCTGTAGGCCACAGTCACTCCTTCCAATTCCTCATCCTTACATTCACACTTTCCTCCCCAGACAATGGTACTTGTAGCTCAACCCATGGGTGTTCGCATAGAAGCAGCTACAAACTCTGGCGAGCCGAACATATCGTCGGAAGCTCCCAGAACTAAAAACCATACGCTAAATAAAATTATACGAGCCTTATAGTAATCGCATATGATGTGTAACATGTGACATGTTATCCTACTATGTGTGTCCCGGGATCGCAAATCCCTTGTTAACAGTGAACTCTGTTGGTCATTGAAATAACTACTTGTAAAACTCCAGTGCCAATAAATTCTGACCGTAATAAATCATACTTGTTATTTGCTAAGACGTTGTATCTTAATCGACTGATAACATATTGTGCATTTTGCAATGGAAAATTAAAAGTGTATATTGTAATATTAGAATATGTTGCAGAAGTGGCTTTAAAAGGCTGAGCCGTCTCGGTTGCAGACAAGATGGCAGCTGATCTCTCGTTCTGAACTATATTTCACTAATTTGAGTATGTTGCATGCAATATAGCCTACAGATATAAAAATATTACGAACTTTGTATGAAATGAACTTTGTTTGAAATATACTCCAATGAAGAAATCGTTTATCAAAGTTGTATCTTAATCGATTGATAACATTCATTTTGAGAGGACATAATTAGGCCTGTGGTTACAGCGTTGGTCTCTCAACCGGCCGGCTGGGGTTCTAATCCTAACAGAGATGAATTTTTGCGCTTGATTTTCTTATATTACTGTTTTTTGAGTACTGAGGCGTTATACAATTTAGCGTTATATTGTGCATTCTGCAATGGAAAATATCATTTAATTAAAACAATGTTCTCCAATGGATCTGCAGTAGTGACATCTACCTTTAACTAGTGAACTACGGTATGCGGGAGCACGGCCGATTGGATGCGAGCTGCTCTCTGCGCAGATCGCATCCAGTCGGCTGTGGCGGAAGAAATCCACTGCCTACTTGATGCAAGCTGTGCTCAATACCGGCCAGTTAGTGAACTCATGCCAGCGATGTTATTGAAAATGGCCTCTTTATGCCGAAAGAGCGCACTGCCAAGTATAGGCGTGATTAATAATTAGGCGTGCAGAAGGTATATTAAATGTGTTTCTCCCTGTGATACGTTTAGACCAACGAAGTTTCAATTATTTTTAGTAGTTGGTGTTAATATACTGAATTCCTACGTTGTTTGGAGTGTTTGCTGATGTGATATAGATTCCACATAGCCACATGACCGACAGTACATCAAGAGCTTACATTAAATAAGAATACTGAAAAAGTATGAAGATTTAATAAATCGTAATTGTTTCCTGCAAATATGGTATAATGAATATTTTCACACCAAAGAACGACATCTTGAAGATGATTTATTGTAGAAAAATCTGTAATGGTGCCTAAAAACCTTGAAGTAATCCGTATGTGATATATATTCCACATGGTACCACTGCCAGCTGGATCGCATCCCTCCTGGCTGCTAAAGCAGTGCGTCTTACACACTTCCGTCCGATCCACTTCCGTCCCGTTTTTCATAATCACTCCCACAAAATATCCAGCAACTAAGTGGAAAGATGTTACACATAAAAAATATAAAAAACATCAACTAGGGTGTATATTTCACAAAAATCAAGCTTTTAAACCAGAGGGAGTTAGTTTTGTGCCAAAATATTCCAAATCGTCTCAATAGTACAGGAAATTCTTCCATTTTTAAGAAAAGTCAACGGAAATATATTTATTTGTTTATAATATGCATTTAAACAAATAAACGAGACTATAGACAGTGCCAGAACTGTGTCGCACCGATCTCGCATAACAGTAAACCCAGGCGGGTGATCTACAAACAAGAAACTGATCGTGACAAATTACCATTCAAAAGAAAGGGATATGCCCAAATCAGTAATGTATTTCAATCTAATTTCACAAATATCAACAATTTGTTTAAAAATTGCGTTTTAACAAACATATTGTGCCCATTCATCAATGAAATATGCAAATCACAGTTTGCCAGCAATGCTCAATTGGGAGTATCGGGGTTCATGGTTTGTTCTCCCACTCTGTGACTTACACACTTTGGATAAAATAGACGATACACTTCCAAAAATAAACAAAATCAACTCCTACTATAAAAACATGTAATTATTCAAATATATGGCGCTACAAAAATTAAATAAATAAAATACTGACCCTTCAATTCATACTTGTTCAAAGTTGAACAAGGAACTCATATTAAACAAATATTAAATCATAATAAATGGTTTTCCATAAACCAACAAGCTTCCACTAAGTTTCACTTCCATATAGTGTCCTTTTAAAATTCATTAAAATCAAGAGCTCCAAATGGCTCGATAATGCTTATATACACTGTGTTATCCATTCAATACACATCACTTCCTATTACATGAGTATATCTTCTAATCAAAAATATCAAAATTTACCAAAATACTGTTAATCATTCACTTAATTTTGGGCTTTCACAATGCTCATATGTTACCATCCCTCTCTCTCAAGTTAACAACTCACTACTGTGATTGGGAAAAATTTGCTTACTCCCGAGCTACAGAAGACTACTTGAACAAGTCAAAAATTAAGATCACTCCCGGAATCTAATTGTCTTCACTAAAACTCGTGAATCACTGAATCATATAATCATAAAGTTAGGGATTATCATTATTCGTCTTAAAAGACCATTATATCATAAGAAAGCTACGATCTGAACTCTGCAAGCGATAATAATTTATCTAAAGGAACCTCGGTTCAAAGACCGGTCGTTAAAACAAACTCTAAACACTCCTGTGTATTATAACTCAAACAGACCGTTCCCAGACCTACCGTGATACATCAATGGTAAGGGTCTGGCCTTGACTAGTTAGCGTGATTTATTGCTGGGAGACAGAGACTTCACAGTCTCGATTCTACAAGAGACGGGCTACCCTCAGCTTTCCTACAGCTGTTCTTAAATGCAGTTCCCTGAATGACAAGGCTTTCATACTGATTTTTATAACAACATATTTAGGTTCAACAAACCTATTCTGTTGGCTTCGGCATATAGTAATTATGAAGTGTCCTCATTAGCGGGTAAGAATAGTTCAATAATACAACAAATATTTAGGGGCTTAAACATGGACGACTTTGAGTTCGATCCTTTCAAATGCCTCGGGAGCAATATCCCACACTGGAGGACTTATAACATAGCGACTTAGGGCAGGCCTTTTGCCTTATACCAGCGCTCATAATACAACATAATTAGCACCCTTTTTTTTACCATACAGCGCACACGCGGCCTCGTGATCACATCACTACTTTGAGGACTTACCATAGTTCAATTACCACAACTAACTGCCCCTCATAATTAGTTTTACCGAGCATTTCAACGCATTCCTAGCGTGACAAATGACTTCAATGCGCTACATGGTGCTTATACATTAATTAGCCAAGTTGCCTTCAGAGAACTAATAAATTCAAAATCAACGTTTGATCTATATCTCAATTCTATGTTACTCTTCTCCCTTGACACTAATCATTTTTACCATAAGAACATGTGTTCATAACATGTATTAATTCATTTAATGGAGCTCGGAAGCTACTACTTTTCATATATAATTCATCATAATATTCATTCATTTATCTAATTATTTTTATTATTATTATTACGCTTGCTTTCTCATATTTATATCATTTATCAATTACACTGATATTTTACTGAATACATTCCCCAAGGGAATCATTTGCATTTCACATATTTATTGTATAAATTTCTCAAATTAATCGTTCAGATCGCGCTATTATTCATTTATTTGTTATTCAATTATCCCTATTCTCTCATTCTCATGTGGATTATACGCAAATCTTCCCAAACACATAACATATTGAAATAGTTACTCACATGATTGTACGGTCAGCGACCGAATCCTCCAACGATGACACATGTTTCGCCCACTCACTGCCTTTTTAAGCCATCTCCATGGATACACATACACTCAATGACCCTTCTTTATCAACACATAAATTATTTACCTTAATCACTTGTAACATAATGAATACCATTTTGTATTCGTTTACCTTAACACAATATAAATTCACTAAAAATTATTACACTCAAAATGTTTCACTATACTTACATTACATATCTTTTATCACTTGGGCGTTAATTTTTCGCCTTACACACGTGAATTCTTTTCTTCCCCGTTTCCAAGGGTGACAATTTTAGAACGTCGGCTCCCTAATCTGACGAGATGATGGAAAGTCTCGATCGATCTACACCTCACTGGAACGCCTGATCTTCAAATCCGGGTTTTGACTATCGGCTTCTATACTTTACTTGCACGATGTCGTTTCTTACTAGACGCTAAATAGTTCGTCTAGATAAAGTCTGACCTGGTTACGGCCTCTCGAATAGCTTATCGGTGACCTAATAATTTCCTAGCATTAACTGCGATTTCTTTAATTCGTAGCTTATCGCTTTTACTGTTCGTTTGTCTACCTAGACAAAGCCTTGAATTACAATTCCTAATTCTTATTGTTCTGCGCTCTAGTCCCTACCTTTCCGGAACACTAGGCGTTATTTATTTCGTTCGACCCTGATCGGGTTCCTTAACGTTGATAGAACTGTTTATTTCACTTCCTTGGGTACTTCGAACTTTATGATGCGTTGTTTCTTTCACTGAGCTATTATTCGAGTACCTATCGCTTATTATTTCTTCGAGTTCACAGCCTAACTTTGACTATACTGGTGAACTTCACGATAATTGTTTCTGAGTGCAGCGTCTACGCGCTCACTAAAATATACTTGTCTACTTTGCTACGCAGTTTTACGCTCTCGGGCGTCCTTTATAACTGAATATACTTTGATGCAGATCTCCTGTACTAGGAGTTTACTTGTAGCTAATCTTGTATTCGATGCTTCATCGTGCAGCGTCTCGGCGCTCACGGAACTGGATGGTTGTCGATACAGCGACGGCCCCTCGGGCTGTCTGAAGACAGCATTAACGGTGATAGTGACACAATGTCACGCCCGCAGGCTGACAATAACTGCATGATCTTCCTGGCTCCGCCAGGGTTTTTATACAAATCGGCGACAAAAAGATTAAATCCTCATCTTCTTGAGCACTAACTTTTGAAGTAATAGTCGCATAATTTTGAAAAATATATCTCTGGAAAGATCTTGTTCTACACGTAAACTGATTTCTTTTATCATGAAAATCGATCGCACAATTCCAAGATATTAAATAATTTTGTTCTCCAGATACGTGGGTGTTGCGGTTTATTTTCTATCTCTACCAACTCTGGTCTCGGGGAACTTTTAATTACGTCATGCTGCGTCGGCACTTCTTTCCTGTGCAAATATTATAATCTTTTTCCCCACACAAAAATCTCTCTTCCAAAATGATCAACCATGATGTATTTCTTTTATTAATTAAATGCTCGCAAATGGGTTAAATCTAATTATTCCTTGTGGTGTTTGAAGCCATATTTTCAGTGTTGCCTTAGTAAACAAGAGTTTAATGCTTTTCAGTCGGTCAACACGAATGTACCAATCTCTTTTGGGTACATTCGTGTTGACCGACTGAAAAGCATTAAACTCTTGTTTACTAAGGCAACACTGAAAATATGGCTTCAAACACCACAATGTTCACGGCTAGTCAGGCAAATCGTGAAGCCAAGAAATTCAAATCACTCAGGCTTAAACTCATGAATTTAGACAAGTCAATTTGGTTCAACAAAAAATTTATAGAACTAAACCTCACCCCTAAATACGTACCAATTAAAACCGTACCGAACACACCAGCCACGATCATTTCAACCAAACAAGCCAAAGCGCTTTGGATAAAAAACGAATTACGATTTGCATACATAAGAAAGCAAAAAATTAACCAACAATTATACGACATTCAATTGCAACTAAGTAATTTCTGGCACGCGGCCCAATGGGACAGCTTCACCGAGCACCTACATGACAACATCAAAATCAGAGCAACGAGGAAGCATGAAACGCTAGAAAATAAATTAAGAAAACTAGGAGAAACACAGAACCATCAATCTAACGAAAAACACACGAATAACAATGAATTCAATTTCCACAGCAGAGTAAACAACAGAACGAACGTAACCTTTTCTCAGGGTGAAATGAATATGTTAGACAAAGGTTTGAAATACAACTGCACAGACGCACACACGAACCACAATATAAAACAGTTAATCACAGATATTGAGATAGCCAGTCACAAGCTCCCAGCAGAAGACAGGGAATTAACCAAAAATCTCGCCACCAACGAAGCCAAAAAAAATCCTCAAACGAGAGGGCGATAGCAATAACATTCAAAACAACAAACAGCTCAAAGAAATAAAGTCGTTGAAACAAAAAACAAAAGAACATGACTTAATCATCACAAAAGCAGATAAGGGAAACACTACAGTTATTTTGAACAAAACAGAATACATTGAAAAAACAGTCGAATTCCTAAACAACAACGAAATCATGGAATTAACAAAAGACCCCACCAACAAATTCCAAAAACAAATAAAAAGTGCGCTAAAAGAAACAGAATACATACTGACCAAACCGAAAAATCAAAACTAATAAACATGAACCCGAAAATACCGTCATTGAGGGGACAACCAAAAATACACAAAAAGGAATGCCCAATGAGACCAATAGTCAATTGTAGGAATGCCCCTAATTACAAATTCAGCAAAGAGTTACTAAAAATCTTAAAATGCCGTCTTTCCAACGACAAAAACAACTCTATAAAGAACACAACAGAACTAGTAACAGCATTGAACACCCTACAAATGAAACCTAACTTCAGGCTAGTATCCTTCGACGTAATTAACATGTACACCAATATTCCGATTATTGAAGCAATCAACACTATCGAAAACAACTTAAAATCCAACAATTCGGTAAAAGAAATTGAAGAGATTGTGAGATTACTGAGGGTCGTTCTCACCCAAAACGTGTTTCAATTCGACAATAAAATATACACACAGAGAGAAGGCCTAGCAATGGGATCGCCACTAAGTGGGTTAATCGCTGACATCTTCATCAATGCACTAGAAAATTCGTTCTTAGAAAAGACTTCAACAAAGGGAATAGTAATATGGAAAAGATATGTAGATGATGTAATTTGCATCTGCGATACTGAACTAACAAGCGAAGAAACAATTCTCCAATCCATTAATAGCCTTCACCACTCTATCAAATTCACTAAGGAATCCGAAATAGACCGGAAAATAAATTATCTCGATATAACTATTGAACGTAAAGACAACGACCTTTCATATTCCATATTCCGGAAAGCAACACAAACCTCGCATGCAATCGACAATCAGTCTAATCACCCCAGTACGCACAAACTAGCGGGTTTCAATTCAATGGTGCACAGAGCTTTAAACATACCCATGTCAAAAGACAACTATAATAAGGAAATAAGAACTATTATGCAAATAGCAAAGGAAAACAACTTCTCGCCAAGCAAAATAAATCAAATTATAGCCAAACATAAAAATAAGGATAAAACGATTCCCAAACCGGACAGTAATGAGAAAAAATTTGCGCGTTTCAACTATGTGAATGCGAATACATATAAAATCACTAACCTATTCAAAAAACAAGGCATAAAGATAGCTTTCACGACGAAAAACACAACCGCTAGGCATTTCCTAAATAGTAATCTAAATAAACGTGACCCGTATTCTCAGTCAGGGGTATATTCTATAACGTGCCAAGACACCGATTGTCAAGCTAATTACATCGGGCAGAGTGGAAGGCGAGTAGACACACGTTATAATGAACATAGGAATGCGATAAGATACGGAACACATTCAGCCGTGTGCGAACATATGTTTGACGCAGGGCACAGCTTTACCAACATAGAGTCGGACCTTAAAATAATCCATCACGAATCGAAAGGCAGAGCTCTTGACATAAAGGAAGCAATCGAGATACACCTAGCCAAACGAAACAATCCCAACAATCTAAATGAACACACGTTCATGGAGAGCTCACCCCTCTTCACGCTACTAAAAAACACACCCTGTCGGAAACAAAACACAATTTAGCGACACAGCCAAGCTAGATAAAAAAGGGGGGAAATTAGGGGTTTTTTAATAGGTAAATGTTATCTGGATCAGGTGTACGATGTACTTTGCTTCTGCAATAAACCAAGGCCCATATTCGCGGCAGTATTAAAGGTGCCGGGATGTCCTCATAAGACCGTCAACGCTTAGTTCGAATGGGTTATGCTCCACGCGTGGCGAGGGCCAATCCACGGTCTTTAATAGTTGTGGACCCACCTCATTCAATAACATACATCTTATCTAGGTTGGCAACACCTCACATAAACACATCGCTATCACTCCCCACAGCACGTAGGGACAGGGGGGAGGAGGCAGGGGAAAAACCAGTCGTTAAGATAACCACCGCAGTCGACCGCACAGCGAGTTCTAGTGAGCACGAAAACTGCGAGTAGCTGTAATACGGAAGACAATCAGATAAGTAGTTAGCCAAAAATTTTATAGTTTAACCATAGTTTACCACCATATAATCTCTCTAAAGTACAATCTCCGGATAGCTATCACCATTTAGCATTTCACCTAACATATATACTACATTTAGCATACACTGACAGTTGCAGTACCAATACTGCAACTAAATAATTGTACATATTGTAAATATTTTCACCTGTATTTCAAACATAGTTTTGTAGCCTAAGTGTAATGGATCTGATGATGATCGCTTGACGATCGAAACTGGTCATCCTAGTGTTTTATTAATCTCATGTAATTTATTTCAGGATTAAGGCATAACCCATCTCTTTTGGGTACATTTGTGTTGACCGACTGAAAAGCATTAAACTCTTGCTAATTATTCCTCTTATTGAGCAATTGCGAGGTTACCATTTTATTGCTGCGTAAGGTCAATTTCCGAAACCTCCTCTCTCTTACACATAGTGGAAAGTTTTTATCGTTCTATTTATAGTCATGATCGGCTCCTTATCAATGCGTCATGCATGATATCATGTCCGCGTGACTCGTGGTCCCTTATTATTGCGCCACGTTGTAACAGTCCTCTACATAAAATCTTTCTAAGTCGTTCTAAAGACTGTATTTTTTCCTCTCTACTTTTGCCAATAAAATATGGATTCGACCCTTGAACCAATGGCACATGGGTTCAGTTCTCCCCAACTTAGATAAATACATTTTCGAAATTTTTTAAGAAATTTATGTAAACATTTTTCATAAAGAAATCTTAATTTTTCCAGTGTCGAAGCCATCATAACACTTCTCAGTACCTTTTGGTCTTCCTTTATAAGCACTTTCCATCTCTGGCTTGTTTTGGTATCACAGGGTTCCCATTCATTCATTCCCTTGAAGCGGACGTCTCCACTTAAGGTTATACATCACTTGTCTCGTTCGGGTATTTCTCGGTCTCCTCACAGTCTGGTATTCCCTCCAACTTGTGTCAGACAGTTTCCTTTTTCTTGTTCTTGTTTCATGGGCCTGGCGTTCTGCCTGCCTGTCTCTTTCTTCTCAGGTTCTTTACAATCATCCTTTTTACATTCCCTTAAGGCTTCACGGGTGCGGTATGGCCTTACCCCGTTAGTCCTTTCTTTATTTCTATTTTCTGGACTCAAAGTCTACAGAATTTCATTTGTCCTTAAGAGTAATGTCTGTCCCTACCCGTCTATTCTTGGTTCTCTTCCTTTTTCCCTCATCTCATATCGAGATGGCATTTTCCAAGAAAAAAAAAACTCTTTTTTCTACTCTTCCAATTCCAGAGTTCCTTTAGATCTTCTCCTTTTTTTTCTTTTCTTTTCTTTCTTTCATTCCATTTCTTCCTACGAATTTTCCAGCTGTAAAACGCTTGTGAATCTTCTTTCTCCAGGGTAATTTTCATTTTCTCTAATCCTCTCCTAATTTCAATAGGGTTTCTATCATCTTGTAAACCTGCTACAATTTGCGGTTGTCTTCCTCTTTCATCATTTCATTCAAAGGCATTTTCTCTCTTTTCTTCATTCTTTCCCATGGTATCATCCTTTTCTTTGAGGTTTTCTTTGCTCTCATTTGAATCTGTTTCCATTTTTTTCTTGTCCCTTTTTCGTTGGCATTCCTGATATCTAATCATGAGTTCCAGAATTTGTGCCTCAACGACACTCTCTATTAGGTTTTCATTTATTCTATCCATTTCCCTAGGAATGATTATTTTAGTCTCCCCAACTTCCACTTCTTCTGTTATCACCCCTTGATCCGGGGTTTTCTCTTGCTCTTCAGGCTCAATTTTGGCATGAGAAGGGTCTTCTTTAATTTGCAACTCGTTTTCATTTCGACATTCTTCCTGACATGGAATTCTAATTTCCTCTTGAATGTCCCTTGTTCTCTTTTGAGTTAGCTCAATATTTTTCCCCGTTTCCATAGGAGTCATCAGAATTTCTGCTTTACTTTCTATTTCTTCTTCTTTATAACCTATTTCGGGCTCTTGCACCATTATTTCTTTGCCTTCTACAATTATTGCTTTATTTTCAGCTTGGATAACTATTTCATTTGATTCGAGGTCCTGCGCTAGGATATCTCCCCTATACTCGTTTTCCGCGACTCGGATGAACCTATTTCCTAATGCTTCGAGACTACTTTTAATATCATCCCGGGATGTCTGATACATTTCCCTATTTGATCCTATCTGCTTTATTAACTCTTTTCGCACCCCTTGGATCTGGGTTACAAGTTCCTCTTTACATTTGTCTACATTCTCTTTACAAATTTCTTCCATGTTACTTTTTTTAGTTTCCATAGACCCAAATTTTTCCTTTAAAATTCCAAAATTTTCTCGACATTCGGTTTGGGATATTACAGTACTTTCCTCTAAGGTCTTTATTTGGGCTTGCAATCCTGACTGAAGTACCCCGTTTTCCTTTTTGATTTTACCTGCGATTTCCCCTTTAAAATCATTTAACTTAATCCCAAACCTAGTGTCAAAACCTTGAAATTTGGTATTCATTGTCTCTTCTATTTTCTCATTTATATTACTTTGTATTTTAGTCTCCATGGCCTTTAATTCGGTTTTCATGGCTCGACTTTTCAGAGAATTGTCAGCTATCATTTTATCCTGAAACGAATGTAATCTATTTTCAAGTTTAACTTCCATTACTCCTAGGTTATCTTCCAAATCCTTGGATTGTGCTGAAAAATGATTTGAATTCTCTGTTTTTATACTGTCCAATTTGCTTTCTATCTCAGCCTTCAATTTACTGTTCATGTTTATACAGTCGGCTTTGATAGATTTTAATTTATTCCCCATGTTAACACTATTAGTTTTAAGAGATTCTAAACTCTGATTTATGGATTCTAATTCCTTTTTATTTGCACTCTGGTGGAGGTCCAATGTATTGTCTATCGTTTTAAATCTATTTTCCATGGCCTCCAAATTTTCACTGCTATCTGCCTTTATGGCCTCCAACTTTTCACTGCTATCTGCCTTTATGGCCTCCAAGAGCCGCTGCATTTCCTCACTTAATGACATCCTATTATCTTAGAGAATACAGTGGGCTACTACGTCCCATCGCCGGTTCATGCATGAGAGAACTCTGAACTCTTGTGTCCCAATTTCCAAAATTCAACCTCAGTACGGGTGTTTACTAAAACGTAGCCTTCTGGTATACTCATTCAATATCAATCTTTGTGGAAGTGATTTAAAAATTCAAAAATTTTGAAAAACCATATTTTTCAAAAAATGAAAATTTTGATTTTTCAAGAAAAACTCGGGTTTTCCCTAGGAAAACTCATCCCTACGTACTGGGCGCCATGATTGTTTATATAGGGGGTGTTTTAATTCAAGTGCTGCTCGGTGTGAGTTTCCAGGGTCCCAATGCGGTCAGTTAAATTTATATTTTGAAGCTAATTCTATCACTATTTTACTTTTGCGTGATATGACCGTCTAAAGTGTTCCTCTAATATTAATCCAAGCACAATATTTCTATGCCCCCATGTGCCCATTCAACAATGAAATATGCAAATCACAGTTTGCCAGCAATGCTCAGTCGGGAGTATCGGGGTTCATGGTTTGTTCTCCCACTCTGTGACTTACACACATTGGATTAAATAGAGGATACACTTCCAAAAATAAACAAAATCAACTCCAACTATAAAAATATTTAATTATTAAAATATATGGCGCTACAAAAATTAAACAAATAAAATATTGACTCTTCAATTCATACTTGTTCAAAGTTGAACAAGGAACTCATATTAAACAATTATTAATTCATAATAAATGGTTTTCCATAAACCAACAAGCTTCCACTAAGTTTCACTTCAATATAGTGTCCTTTTAAAATTCATTAAAATCAAGACCTCCAAATGGCTCGATAATGTTTACACTGTGTTATCCATTCATATTTTTCAAAAAATGAAAATTTTGATTTTTCAAGAAAAACACTTCCTATTACATGAGTATATCTTCTAATCAAAAATATCAAAATTTACCAAAATACTGTTAATCATTCACTTAATTTTGGGCTTTCACAACGCTCATATGTTACCATCCCTCTCTCTCAAGTTAACAACTCACTACTGTGATTGGGAAAAATTTGCGTACTCGCGAGCTACAGAAGACTACTTGAACAAGTCAAAAATTAAGATCACTCCCGGAATCTAATTGTCTTCACTAAAACTCGTGAATCACTGAATCATATAATCATAAAGTTAGGGATTTATCATTATTCGTCTTAAAAGACCATTATATCATAAGAAAGCTACGATCTGAACTCTGCAAGCGATAATCATTTATCTAAAGGAACCTCGGTTCAAAAACCGGTCGTTAAAACAAACTCTAAACACTCCTGTGTATTATAACTCAAACAGACCGTTCCCAGACCTACCGTGATACATCAATGGTAAGGGTCTGGCCTTGACTACTTAGCGTGATTTATTGCAGGGAGACAGAGACTTCACAGTCTCGATTCTACAAGAGACGGGCTACCCTCAGCTTTCCTACAGCTGTTCTTAAATGCAGTTCCCTGAATGACAAGGCTTTCATACTGATTTTTATAACAACATATTTAGGTTCAACAAACCTATTATCTTGGCTTCGGCATATAGTAATTATGAAGTGTCCTCATTGGCGGGGAAGAATAATTCAATAATACAACAAATATTTAGGGGCTTAAACATGGACGACTTTGAGTTCGAACCTTTCAAATGCCTCGGGAGCAATATCCCACACTGGAGGACTTATAACATTAGCGACTTAGGGCAGGCCTTTTGCCTTATACCAGCGCTCATAATACAACATAATTAGCACCCTTTTTAGCCTACTTTCGATTTTTGCAAAAAATGAAAGTAGACTTATGAGATCACTACAGGGCGAAAAAAAGTGTGTCTGTCTGTGTGTGTGTATGTGTGTGTGTGAGTCTGTGTGTGTGTGTGTGTGTGAGTGTGTGTACTCTGAATGTGTGCTGCCTCCGATCAATTCGAACACGGTGAGCGCAAATTGAACGAAATTTGGTACAAAGGTAGCACTAGCAAAGGACACCTCAGTGTCATGTTTTATATCGCCGCCATCTTGACGGAAACGTAATGGCGGCCACACAAATGTTCAGAGCTTAAATCAAATTACGACTAACCTAATGATCCGATCTCCACCAAATTTTGCAACAACATACCTTTATGGGGGCTGCATCCTTTGACCAAACCAATAGGTCATCAGCCTAATAGTTTGCGAGATGGTGGCCATCTTTGTGTGAAAATCGATTGCCCCTATTAATTCGAACACGGTGAAACCGAATGGAATGAAATTTAGTACAGAGGTAGTACTAGCAAAGGGCACCCCAGTGTCATGTTTTATATCGCCGCCATCTTGACGGAAACGTAATGGCGGCCACACAAATGTTCAAAGCTTAAATCAAATTAGGACTAACCTAATCATCCGATCTCTACCAAATTTTGCAACAACATACCTTTATGAAGGGAGCATCCTCTGACAAATCTAGTAGGTCATTAGCCTAATAGTTTGAGGATGGCGGCCATCTTTGTGTCAAAATCGATTACCCCTATTAATTCGAACACGGTGAAACCGAATGGAATGAAATTTGGTACACAGGTAGCACTAGCAAAGGGCACCCCAGTGTCATCTTTTATATCGCCGCCATCTTGACGGAAACGTAATGGCGGCCACACAAATGTTCAAAGCTTAAATCAAATTACGATTAACCTAATCATCCGATCTCTACCAAATTTTGCAACAACATACCTTTATGAAGGGAGCATCCTCTGACAAATCTAGTAGGTCATTAGCCTAATAGTTTGAGGATGGCGGCCATCTTTGTGTCAAAATCGATTACCCCTATTAATTCGAACAAGGTAAAACCGAATGGAATGAAATTTGGTACAGAGGTAGCACTAGCAATGGGCACCTCAGTGTCATGTTTTATATGGCCGCCATGTTGACGGAAACGTAATGGCGGCCACACAAATATTCAAAGCTAAAATCAAATTACGATTAACCTAATCATCCGATCTCTACCAAACTTTGCATCAACATACCATTATAGAGGGAGCATCCTTTGACCAAACTAATAGGTCATTAGCCTAATATTTTGCGGATGGCGGCCATCTTTGTGTGAAAATCGATTCCCTCTATTAACTCGAACACGGTGAAAACGAATGGAACGAAATTTGGTACAGAAGTAGCACTAGAAAAGGGCACCTCAGTGGCATGTTTTATATCACCGCCATCTTGACGGAAACGTAATCGCCGCCACCCAAATGTTAAAGGCTAAAATGTAATTACGACCAACCTAATAATCTAGTCTCGACCAAATTTTGCAACAACAAATCTTTATGTGGGAAGCATATTCTGACCAAACCGCTAGATCATCAGCCCAATAGTTTGCAGATGGTGGCCAAGTATGTGTGCAAATCGATTCCCCCTATCAATTCAAACACGGTGAAACCGAATTGAACGAAATTTTGTACTGAGGTAGCACTAGCAAAAGGCACCTCAGTGTCATGTTTTATATCGCCGCCATCTTGACGGAAACGGAATGACGGCCACCCAAATGTTAATAGCTTAAATCAAATTTCGATCATCCTAATAATTTGATCTCTACCGGATTTTGCAACAACATGCCTTTTTGTGGAAAGCATCTGATGACTGACTACAAGGTCATCAGCCCAATAGTTTGCAAATAGCGGCCATGTATGTGTGCAAATCCATTCCCCGGATCAATTCAAACACGGTGAAACCGAATTGAATGAATTTTTTTACAGAGGTAGCACTAGCAAAGGGCACCTCATATTTATGTTTAATATCCCTATAGGACGTTGTATTTCAACAAGCTACGACAACAATCATTCAATTATACTCCTTGAAAAGGACAAAGAGTTATAACAATACCCATGCATTTAGGAGAAAGTAAGCTATATGTTTTTTACTGAACATCTTGTTTTACCATACAGCACACGCGCGGCCTCGTGATCACATCACTACTTTGAGGACTTACCATAGTTCAATTACCACGACCAACTGCCCCTCATAATTAGTTTTACCGAGCATTTCAACACATTCCTAGCGTGACAAATGACTTCAATGCGCTACATGGCGCTTATACATTAATTAGCCAAGTTGCCTTCAGAGAACTAATAAATTCAAAATCAACGTTTGATCTATATCTCAATTCTATATTACTCTTCTCCCTTGACACTAATCATTTTTACCGTAAGAACATGTATTCATAACATGTATTAATTCATTTAAAGGAGCTCGGAAGCTACTACTTTTCATATATAATTCATCATAATATTCATTCATTTATCTAATTATTATTATTTATATTACGCTTGCTTTCTCATATTTATATCATTTATCAATTACACTGATATTTTACTGAATACATTCCCCAAGGGAATCATTTGCATTTCACATATTTATTGTATAAATTTCTCAAATTAATCGTTCAGATCGCGCTATTATTCATTTATTTGTTATTCAATCATCCCTATTCTCTCATGTGGATTGTACGCAAATCTTCCCAAACACATAACATAATGAAATAGTTACTCACATGATTGTACGGTCAGCGACCGAATCCTCCAACGATGAAACATGTTTCGCCCACTCACTGCCTTTTTAAGCCATCTCCATGGATACACATACACTCAATGACACTTCTTTATCAACACATAAATTATTTACCTTAATCACTTGTAACATAATGAATACCATTTTGTATTCGTTTACCTTAACACAATATAAATTCACTAAAAATTAATCCACTCAAAATTTTTCACTATATTTACATTATATATCTTTTATCACTTGGGCGTTAATTTTTCGCCTTACACACGTGATTTCTTTTCTTCCCCGTTTCCAAGGGTGACAATTTTAGAACGTCGGCTCCCTAATCTGACGAGATGTTGGAAAGTCTCTATCGATCTACACCTCACTGGAACGGCTGATCTTCAAATCCGGGTTTTGACTATCGGCTTCTATACTTTACTTGCACGATGTCGTTTCTTACTAGACGCTAGCTAGTTCGTCTAGATAAAGTCTGTCCTGAATACGGCCTCTCGAATAGTTTATCGGTGACCTAATAATTTCCTAGCATCAACTGCTATTTCTTTAATTCGTAGCTTATCGCTTTTACTGTTCGTTTGTCTACCTAGACAAAGCCTTGAATTACAATTCCTAATTCTTATTGTTCTGCGCTCTAGTCCCTACCTTTCCGGAACACTAGGCGTTATTTATTTCGTTCGACCATGATCGGGTTCCTTAACGTTGATAGAACTGTTTATTTCACTTCCTAGGGTACTTCGAACTTTATGATGCGTTGTTTCTTTCACTGAGCTATTATTCGAGTACCTATCGCTTATTATTTCTTCGAGTTCACAGCCTAACTTTGACTATACTGGTGAACTTCACGATAATTGTTTCTGAGTGCAGCGTCTACGCGCTCACTAAAATATACTTGTCTACTTTGCTACGTAGTTTTACGCTCTCGGGCGTCCTTTATAACTGAATATACTTTGATGCAGATCTCCTGTACTAGGAGTTTACTTGTAGCTAATCTTGTATTCGATGCTTCATCGTGCAGCGTCTCGGCGCTCACGGAACTGGATGGTTGTCGATACAGCGACGGCCCCTCGGGCTTTCTGAAGACAGCATTAACGGTGATAGTGACACAATGTCACGCCCGCAGGCTGACAATAACTGCATGATCTTCCTGGCTACGCCAGGGTTTTTATACAAATCGGCGACAAAAATATAAAATCCTCATCTTCTTGAGCACTAACTTTTGAAGTAATAGTCGCATAATTTTGAAAAATATATCTCTGGAAATCCCTTGTTCTAAACGCAAACTGATTTCTTTGATCATGAAAATCGATCGCACAATTCCAAGATATTAAATAATTTTGCTCTCCTGATACGTGGGTGTTGCGGTTTATTTTCTATCCCTACCATCTCTGGTCTCGGGGAACTTTTAATTACGTCATGCTGTGTCGGCATTTCTTTCCTGTGCAAATATTATTAACTTCTTCCCCACACAAAAATCTCTCTTCCAAAATGATCAACCATGATGTATTTATTTTATTAATTAAATGCTCGCAAATTACTTAAATATAATTATTCCTCTTATTGAGCAATTGCGAGGTTGCCATTTTATTGCTGCGTAAGGTCAATTTCCGAAACCTCCTCTCTCTTACACACAGTGGAAAGTTTTTATCGTTCTATTTATAGTCATGATCGGCTCCTTATCAATGCGTCATGCATGATATCATGTCCGCGTGACTCGTGGTCCCTTATTATTGCGCCACGTTGTAACAGTCCTCTACATAAAATCTTTCTAAGTCATTCTAAAGACTGTATTTTTTCCTCTCTTCTTTTGCCAATAAAATATGGATTCGACCCTTGAACCAATGGCACATGGGTTCAATATAAACAAACAAACAGGATCATAGCCCTTGCCAGTACTGTGTCGCGTCAAGCCCACATATCAGTAAAGCTAGACGGGTGGTTAACACATTTGAGATTTCTCGCGCAGGCCCTCTACTACTTACGAATGTATTTTGATTTGACGGTGAACAATAGGCACATCATCTTCTCTGTGCCATGTGTTACTTTCGGTAGTCAAAGCTCGTTACGGTATGTATTCCACAGTTTACTGATCAGGAGCAGGAAAACATAGTAAACCCGAAGAGAAAGTTATACTTTGATATGTTTGTAAGGAGGAAAGTTTTGACACTCTTAAGATACGGAAATAAACTAAAACACAGTATATGTACACAAGGGGTGAGGTGGGGTCGCTAATGACATCATATATACTGTAATTGAATAGGTGTGAAAGTAAAAACCTATAGCACTAGACAACAACCATCATGGCGTAGAATAATAGTGCAGAGCTGAGTGTAAGGTACACGGCAAAAGAGGTACCACATTTTTGTATGCAACGAACTCAATGTCCGATACCTACCGTAAGTATATTTTCAGAAAAGAACCCAACACCATTCGCAAATCTCTCTTTGTAAATTGCTGTGTATTCTAAAGGATATTGTGTCAAATATACGCTTGTCATAGACCGATAAAAAACCTAAAATGCATGCTTTCAATTACATGGTTTGCAGGATAATACTGCATTTGGACACGGAAGTCAGTGAATACGTTGTTGTCCACCCTGTACGCAAACATCCCTCGAGTGTATTTTCATAACTTATTGCAAATTGCCATTATTAGTGTTTCATTTAGTAGAGGCATTTTGTTAATAAGCATAGTAGGTTAATTGAAATGGATTTTACGTTTCTTTCTTACGAAGAAATACATTACATTATCTATGATGAACCCATGTGCCATAGGGTCCAATGAGGGCGAATCCATGCATTTGGGGAAGAAATAAAAGAAACGTATAGTTTCTAATGTAACTTAAAGAAAGATCCAGCTAAGATGCTAGCCTAATATGGTGCAAGAGGCGAGGACCAGGTGTTCGTGAGATGAGATCATCCCTCTTGACATTCAGAAGGGAGCGAGTCATGAGTATTAATAACCGAGTGGAAATTTCCCAGGATTAAACAAGGAAGCCTGACTCGGAAATCGACCTTACGTTGCTGGAAATTGACAACACCGCTTATGCGCCAGAAGAGGAATAAGTAAATTTAACCCGTTTACAAGTATAATAATGAGTAAACAAGTACAGTACAGTGAATCATTTCGAATGAGAGATTTTTTAGTAAAGAGAAACCATTTAATAATTGCGCAGGAGAAAACTGCAAACGCAAGACGACGTCATCGGGGAATTACCAAGGCCTGTGTGGAGGGGAGAAAGCAAAAGAAATGCAACACCCACACAATTGAGGACGAGAAATTAATTAATATCTCCGAATTGCACGATCGATTCTTAGGGGCAATGAGATTATTTGACATTGAGAAGACGAGCTTTCGGAAGGTATAATTTTTATATTTGTGCCACCATTATTTTAGAAATTGGCCACAGAAAGGACTAGAGTCTTATTTTTTTGTAGTGATATAGTATAAAGCTTCGGGCTTCACCAAGCCAATCATGCAGTTATTCTGACAACCCGTGAGGGTGTTACTACGCATGCAGTCATTCCGACAGTCCGTGAGGGGCGTAAGACTACATCACAGCACATCAGTATCCAGACAGTCCGTGAGGGGCGTAACTCTGCGTCACATCGAAGACAGTTACTAGTACTCCTTGAGGGGAGAAACGCTGTGTTACACCGCAGAAGTAATATCCGATAGCCATAGGCGTCGCAGTATTAACAACTTGCTTGCCTCCATAAGGAGTGGTAAAGAAGAAATTTAAAGTATCGCCGTATTGGAATATTAGGAAAATCCTAGTTACAGGATTTAGGCCCGACTGTATACAAGTTATAGTGAAAGTTCGTAAGATAAAGTCAGAGCAGGCTGCGAACGTCGGACTTAAGGCGATAGGTCGTTAAATAGACGAACGAATATATCATAACGTACGGAAGTACCGTACCAGAAAGATAAACTGTTATCTAAATTAAAGAACCCGAAAAGGGAAGAACAGAATAAGGTTCGGAACGTATATCAGAAACGTAGGAGTGCTAGAACCGATCAAATAAAGAAGCACGGAGACTATAAACATTATCTCCAGAAAGCAGGCGAACTATTCTAAAAGTACTAGACTCGAGAAGTACTAGCTGCTATAAACTAAATCTATAGGTCCTTGAGGAGACCTCGATCCGAATAGACTTTCGCTAGGATCGATAACCAGATTTACAAAGAAGCCGTTCAAGCTAGATAAATAGCCGGTCATCCAGGATAGGAGTAGAAGAATTTGGATTCCAGGGAACAGTAGATGTTTCGAGACTTTCGTATTCTGCAGGATAGGAAGCCGACATTGAATAAATTTCACCCTTGGAAACGGGAAATTAAGAAGGTCACGTGTGATAGGCTCAGAAATACGGCCTAGTGATCAAGAATTGTGAAGTGTAAATTTATCAAGATTGTGTGTTAGATTAATATTTTTAGTGTTTATTATGTGTTCAAAAGGGACACATCAGTGTATCAAAATGTCATCAATGTTAAGTGTCTTAAATATATGTCAAGAAGTGTTTGTACATAAGATGAATTCCTTTAATATGGAGTAAAAGGTTCAAAGTGGGCCCAAAATGAAACACCGCACAAGAATAAAGATCATGGGACGATCTTAAAAACATGTGAGTACTGAATTTCATTCTATTTTGGTGTCAGGAATTGGTTGTGTACAAATCCACCGGAGTTTTTGAGTAAAAGGGATGTGTTTTAAGAAATAAATACTGAATAAACAAGAACGCGGTCTGAACAATAATAGAAATTTGAGAAATTATAAATAATTATGTAAAGAATAAATCCCGTAGAGGAAATATGTGAATAAAATGTTAATGTATTTAACGAATGTCATAAGAGCAAGGAAAATATCAGTAATTATTATGAAAGATATTTAAATAAAGTAAAGTTGAGATATGAAAGAAATAGCTTTTGAGCGTGTGTAAAGAATAAAGATAATACTAATAACTAAGTATGGAAATATTAAATAAAGATCAAATAAATTGATGTGAACATAAGAGCGTTAAAGCCTTAATGTATGTGTAAGATATGATGTTCAAGGGAATGTTTTAAAAGGGAGCGATTTATCGGCAACGGAAAAGATTAATATAAGAATTAAAAATGATATGAATTGTTACTAATGAGATTTATCAGTTCTTGGGAAGACATTTCGGCTTAAAATTATGCATAGCGCAACGGAGCGCAAATAATATTAAAATGTCACGCTAGGAAAGCGTAGAAGTTAAAATACTTGGTAAATTACTTATGGAGGGTAGTTGATTGTAGTGAATTGATAATTGTATAAGTCCTCTATTTGTGACGTAGTATCACGAGGCATTGTGTATGTATTAAAAGGGAGCTAATGTATGGTATTATTGAGCGTATGTCATGTAGGCCACGGCCGACTTTAAATCGCGTCTTGTATAAGTCCTCTTTAAGGGAATGGTTCCCGAGGCATGTGAAGAGATTCGAACTCAGAATCCTCTTATGATAAAAGCCCCTTAATTATTCGACGTCGAATGTGTATTAATCTTCCCCAATCAATGAGGACCCTCTCATAATTAATAAATGCCAAGGTTACGAAAGTGGTCTATGAACCAAAGAATATTTGTTTGAATGGATACAGAACAGTAAAAGCCCGGTCTCTCCCCAGGACTGAGTATAATGTGAAGGTTTGTTTTGAAAGCCTTGGAAAGGAGCTGCTAACGTGGGTTAGACAGAGAGTCGCCCGTCACCCTCCGTGTCATAAATCGCGCCCGAGTATAATGGCCTGGCTCTCTTAGATTAAGGGTGGGCCGGAACCGTCTCGTAAGATGTAGTAAAGACACCGTGAGTGTTTAAAGTTGTTAACGACCCGGGCGTTGAACCGAGGTCCTTGTAGATTGATATTTTCCTTTGCCTGTTCAGATCGTAGTTTCTTATGTGATAATGGTCTTATAAGACATAAGAGATAAATAACAATCCCTATTGTAATGATGTATGGAAGTAGGATTCCACGAGTTAATTGAAGGCAACTAAGTTTCGGGAGTAACTATAGTTTTTTGACTGTGTCAAGTATCTTCACGCTCTGGAGTACACAAGTGATTTCCTGATTACCTTAATATATTTGTGAAAATAAAGAGAGATGATAACAGCTGAATGTGTGAACATGCCCAAAATATTGAGTTAGATAATTAACATAAATTTTTAAATGTAATTATACATTTGTTTGGAGGATTAAGAAAATATAAAAGAGTAGTATTTGAGGTGTACAAGAATGACACCATTATTATGTAAAGCAGGGAGCCAAAAGAGCTCGGAGTTATATAAAACTTACAGTTGATGCTTTATGGAAGTAAGACTAAGTAGGAATTGTTGGTTTATGTGGAAACCATATGTTTAAATACAATATTTGTTTTATTATATTTGTGATTCCTTGTTCATTTGGAACAAGTAGATGATTATGGGTCAGTAATTAAATTGTTAAACCGTTTTCCAACGTGGGGCCTGTATGATTTTATCATACACCTAATCATAGATTTTGGCGCCCAGTACGCAGGGATGAGTTTTCCTAGGGAAAACCCGAGTTTTTCTCGAAAAATCAAAATTTTCATTTTTTGAAAAAAATGGTTTTTCGAAATTTTGAATTTTAAATACTTCCATAAAGGTTTATGAAATTGAATAAAAGTATTAAAAGGGTACGTTGTAGTAAATACCCGTACCAAAGTAAAGTTTTAAAGAAATTGGGACACACTGATTCAGAGTATCATCTCTCAAGCATGTACTAGTGTGGTGGCATTAGTGGCCCACTGTATTCTCATAAGATGGCATTGAGTGAAGAAGTGCAACGACTCTTGGAGGCCATAAACAATAAGTTGGATAGCCAACAGACTGAAAATAAAGGAAGGTTAGGATCCATAACTGAAAGTTTAGAGTCACTAAAAACTAACGGTGATAATATGGGCACTAAATTAGAAGCTATCGAAGTTAAAAGTGATAATATGGGCACTAAATTAGAAGCTATCGAAGTTAAAAGTGATAATATGGGAACTAAATTAGAAACTATCGAAGCTAACTGTGTAGATATGAACAATGAAGTAAAGGCTGAGATAGATAAAATAAATAACAAGTTCCAAGGTTTTGACCCTACGTTTGGGGACAAGTTAACTGAGTTAAAAGGGGAAATCGCCAGTGAGATTAAAAAGGAAAATGAAGAATTTCATTTAGGATTGCAAGCCAAATTAGATACTTTGAACAAAAGTATGGGAGAATCCCAAACTAGGTGTCAAGAAAATTTTGAGAATTTGGAAACTAGATTAATTAACATAGAAACAAAGGGTGATGCATGTGAAAAGAAACTTGTAACCCAGATCCAAGGTGTGCAGACAAAATTGACAGCTCAGATAGAATTTAACAAGAATATTTGTGAACGTTCCCGGGATGAGATAAAATAAAGTTTTAAGAAATTAGGAGAAGAATTTAAAGGGGTAAAGGACAAAGTAGGAGACCTCGAGGGAAAAGTCGAGAAGGTCCAGGCAGAAATAATCGATGTTAAGAAGCAAAGTAAGGCCGATGCAAGTAAAAGGGAATTGCAATTTAACGTATTCACGGGACAGGTGGACGAATGGTTGAGGAAGCATGAGGGGGATATTACCACGAAGTTAGGTGAATACGAAGGGAATCTTAAGGGTGAAAGTATGCAACGAAAAAAGGATCGTGATGAACAACTCGTGAAAATAGAGAGGATAGATAAAGGGGTTACTGGAATACAGGAAACTGTAATAGGATTAACAAAACAAATGGGAGACACCAAGGGAGATATAGATAAGGTTATGACTGACATAACAAGTATATTCGAGGAACAAGGAAAGGCTCGAGAGGATATGAACAAGATCCAGGACAAAGTCGATAAAGGACGAAAAGAAGTGGAGAAGAAGATAAAGGAAATACGAGAAGACCTAGATACCAGAGGTGACGTGAAACTAGAAATTATAGGCCAACAGGCCAAGGTCATTAAGAAAGAGGTAGAAGACCAACTAAATGAGTTCAGGGATAGCTTCAGGGATGAGAAATTCCAACTCAAAAAGGTAGAGGAAGATATTAAAAGGAATCAAGAAAGAATTCAGAATGAATTAAGATCCCGATTGGAGAGGACTGAACATAAGAATAGTCAAATGGAAATCCAACTCATGGCTAATGAAGAAAGTGCCCGCAGGGAAAGGAAGTTAGAATTTGAGAATCAGGAGGAGTTTCCAAAGACAGGATGGGTAGATTCCCGTGAACAAGGCACAGATACGGAGAGGGACTTAGGAGGGGAGAGCCCTTATAAGAACCCAGGATATCCGATGGCGATGTCAACCCCGTACATGAATCAGACAAATGGCCAGATAATAAACATTATTAAATCCAATGAGGACAGACCAGTAAAGTTTACGGGAAATAACATGTCTATTACTCCAAAATACTGGCTAAAGGAAGTTGCAGAGTATTTAAACGAAATGAAGGTTCCTCAGGATCGGAGACTGAGAGCTATTGAAAATCTGTTGGCAGGTGATTGTCTCACCTGGTTCAGAAGCATCAGATACACCTTTGATACGGTGGAAGGCTTTAGGGAAGCATTTTTAAAACGATATTGGGCAGCAGACGTCCAAGAGAATTTAAGGCTGGATCTGTACTCTAGGAAGTACAGCACCAATGCACCTACTAAATACTCGGAGTTTTTCACCGCTCAGCTGTGTGAATTCCGCGAACTGGATATTGCTCCGGCAGAAAACGACCTGTGTGCCGCCATTGCAAGACAACTTCCGTATGAGATTCAGAGGCTGTTAATCTCATCCAAAGCCAGAAGTGCTGTGGAAGTGGAGAGTGTATTACGTCAGTTAGATATGACGACTTCGCACGTAACTCCTCGGCATCAAAGACAAACTGAGCAAGTACACATGGCCAGCAGTCAGGAAACTGGAGAAAAACCAGCGACCAGGAATCAGTCCACCAGCACGGATACCCAAGGACTAGGTCGAGAGTATGGGCACCAGGAGCCTAGAAGGATACAGCCATACTACAGAGGAGGATATCGAGGAAGAAATCCTAGGAGTTCAGGTTATAGGCAACAAGAGAGCCGACCCTATAACAATAACCATCAAAGGCAAGAAAACAGAAAGAAATGGGAGAATTATCCCAGAAGGAATGTAAGGCCAGAGGATAGGGATGATGAATATCGGGCCGAAATAGAAGAAAGATATCAGGAAAGTCTTCGTTATATGAACGAACGACCAGATGAACCTGATAGGCAGAAAGTCCGTTGGAGTGAGGCAATTAAGAACCGGAAATCACCCGACCGACTAGACGGAGCTCAAAGCGTGGAACTACAAGCTCAGTTAAAGAATGAGGGAAAAGGGAACCCTCAGGATAAAAAAAAACTCCAAATTTAAATGGTCAAAAGTGGAAACATACCAGGAGCTGGGAGGAGGTAGAAATTGTGAATTGGATAGCCTGACCAGATGAGCTAATTAACGATGATGTGGAAGGAATCCCACATGTTAAAAGAGAGTTACCTATAATTATGCTTAGGATAGAAGGACTACTGGTCAGAGCATTGATTGATACCGGATCCACAATAAGTCTAATTACACAAACCCTTCTAAATGAATTGGAAACAAGGGGCCGAGTATTAAAGATTCCCACATCAAGTGTAAAGATTAAGGGGATTATCCCTGAAAAATCTTTAACATGTAAATTTCAGGTATACATTGATCTGATCATGGGTAACGCTGAAATTTCGCAGTGCTTTTTGCTGGTAAATCAATTACCGTATAATGTCATATTAGGTATTGATTTTATCCGTGAGAACAAGGTCATCATAGACCTAGCGCAAAACTGCATTAGAGTTCAAAGAGAGGATGTGGATGAGCAAAACATTAACCTACAGGAACAGGATGCGAAAATAGGAGAACAGGTATGGCATATGGAAGAAGTGATTGAGGAAGATTATAAGGACATAGAAAAGGTATTTGAAGTCCTCAACATAGAACTCGAAGATAATTTGGAAAATGAGTTCGAGACCAACCTGTCAGGAAAAGTGGAGGAAGCTAAAGTCAGCCTTGAAAATAAGGAACAGTTAAATAAATTATTATTGGATTATAGGGACGTATTTGATTCCAAGCCAGGGAAGATTGAAAATTTTAAATACGCGTTCCAAGTCAATGATTGGGCACCGTTCAAACAAAAACCATACCCGGTTGCGGAAAAACATTACCCACAAACTAAGAAGACACTGCAGGAGATGATGAATGCAGGTGTTATAGAAAAGATGGCGACACCATATGTTAGTCCATTAGTGATTGTGAGTAAACCGGATGGTTCAGTAAGGGTGTGTTTAGATGCCAGAAATTTAAATGCAAAAATCATACCAGAAAATGATTCGGCACCACCCATAAAAGAAATACTGAGGAAGTTCAAAGGCAAGAAGATTTTTACAAATATTGACATGACTTCTTCGTATCATCATCTCGAACTGGAAGAGAAAACCAGCTTGTTGACTGGATTTCAGTTCGACCAACAAACATATTGTTTTAGAAGATGTCCGTTTGGATTGAAGACCGCGGGATCTGCATTAATAAGAGCGCTTGATCGAAACCTGTCAGAGGAAGTGAAAGATTGCACTATCCGATACGTGGATGACATTTTGCTTACCTCGGAGAATATTGGGGAACATTTAGAGAATTTGAAGAAATTATTGGAAGACTTAAGAAGGGCAAATTTTAAAATAAATTTAAAGAAGTCGAATTTTTGTCAAAGGCAAGTGACATTTTTAGGGCATGTGATTGACAAGGATGGTGTTAAACCTAATCCATGCAAATTGGAATCGATAAGGGATTTTCCAAGGCCTTTGAAGGTAAAGAACGTTCGCCAGTTTTTGGGATTGATTGGGTTCTTCTCAGGACATTGCCCATCATACACAAAAACTGTTGCACCACTACAGGACCTTCTGAAGAAGGGGGCAAGTGGAAATGGACGGAGGAAGCAGAAAAAGCATTCGTAGAGGCCAAGGAGATGCTTTTAAATTACGTGAAGCTAGGATATCCTGATTTTAATCAGAGATTTATCATTCAAACAGACGCATCCCAGATTGGAATAGGGGCAATGCTATATCAGGAAAACCCGGAAAACCCTGATAAGAAAAACTATCTAGCTTTCACAAGTAGGAGACTGAAACCACACGAGAAAAATTATACGATCAGCGAAATCGAGCTGTTAGCGATAATGCACGCGTTGCAATATTGGCGGAAGATCGTATATGGGTTTCAGGTCATTCTAAGAACGGATCATAAAGCCTTAACCTTTTTGATGAAGACTGATTTATCCAGTCAAAGGTTGATGCGTTGGGCTTTATACATTCAACAATTTGATGTCAAGATAGAGTACTGCCCAGGAAAAGAAAATATAGTTCCAGACTACTTAAGTAGACAGCCAGAGTCCATAGAAGAGGAAGTAATGGCTATAGATTTGGAAGACAGGGATCAGCGTACTCTTAATGAGTTAAGAAGCATTAGTCAAAGACAACGGGAGGATCCATGGATGAATATGCTTATATCTTTCCTTGAGGGAAGCTTGATAAGAGGAACACCAGCGTACACGGAAGCGAATAAGATAGCTCAAGACTACACGTTTTATAATGGATTGTTATATAAGTTTGTGGACTCTGACCATACAAAATTAAGGATTGTTGTAACTGCAATTTTGCAGAGGAAAATAGTATGGTTAGCCCATAGATCATTCGGACATATGGGAGTCGACAAAACAGTCTCAATGCTGAAAGAAGCATTTGTATGGCCGAGACTGAGAGAAACTGTAAGGGACACGCTAAAGACATGTGATCTATGTCAAAGGATCAAACCTAATGCATTCCTGATGAGGCAGAAGCCTATACCATTGTTGCCCGAAAGGCCCGGCCAAATCATATCTATTGATAATTTTGGACCTTTGCCAAAGGCAAGAAGAGGAAATCGACACATAATGGTGGCTATGGATGTCTTCACTAAAATGGTTGTCCTTGCTCCCATACACAAGACTAGTACCAAACAGGTGTTAAAACGACTCAAAGAAAAAGTGATACCGATTCTGGGGAAACCTGAGAATTTGTTGTCGGATCACGGCAGTTGTTTCACCAGTGTAGAATTCAGACGAGAATTAGAAAGACTGGGAATACGTCAGATTTTGTCAAGTATTCGCCATCCTGAGGCAAATCCTGTAGAAAGAGTGATGAGAGAGACGGCCAAGTACTGTAGAATATACTGTGCCGAAGAAAATTGGAAGTGGATAGATATCTTGGATATTATCGAATTTTGTATAAATAATACAATCCATGAATCCACAGGAGAGATACCCATAACGTTACATCGGAATGAGCAACCAGAAAGACCTTGGAGTCTGGTAATTCCTAGGCCAGCAGACGCTCAGCCTGGAAGAGATGTACGTATTAGAAGAGCCTTTGAGCATCTAAAAGCTCAAGCCGACAGGAGGCAGAGAAGAAATAGGCATAAGAGGTATCATCGACCATTATTAGCAGGAGAAATGGTGTTAGTAAAAAGACCAGCCATTTCGGATCCAGGGAACCGTGTGTACAAGAAATTTCAGAAAATGTACCACGGACCATATCAAATAATCAGAGATTTGAGGAATAACGCATATAGAATTCGGCACTGTGAAACGGATCACGAAGTGACCATGAATTCAGCAAATTTGAAATTATATTACCCTCCCGAAGATTTCGATGAAGTAAATGAACAAGCCCTGGTTATGGAAACATGTAGAGATGAATCCGCTTTTGACATAAACAAGAATAAGGAAGAAATAGAAAACAGAGCTCAAGCATTCGAGTGCGAATGCGAATTGGAGAAATTGTATTGGGAAATTAAAGAAATAATTGAATTTATTGAAGAAGAAAATTCCAATTTAAGAAAGGAAAATGATGAAATAAGGAAACGGGTAGGGATAGACCAAACCCGTAAGGAAGAATGAGGTTATGAGGACTTAAAGTCCAGACAAGTAAAGAAAGAGAGAAAGGGTAGGGACAGAGCATACCCGACCTACACAATTACCGGATACGACTTTAAAGAAGTAAAAACAACGGAAGGTACGGACATTGTTATGATGGCTTCGACGAATAAAGACAGATATGATTAATTGAAATAAATTTCCTCAAAATTTTTCGAAAATGTATTTACCTAAGGAGGGGAGAGATGAACCCATGTGCCATAGGGTCCAATGAGGGCGAATCCATGCATTTGGGGAAGAAATAAAAGAAACGTATAGTTTCTAATGTAACTTAAAGAAAGATCCAGCTAAGATGCTAGCCTAATATGGTGCAAGAGGCGAGGACCAGGTGTTCGTGAGATGAGATCATCCCTCTTGACATTCAGAAGGGAGCGAGTCATGAGTATTAATAACCGAGTGGAAATTTCCCAGGATTAAACAAGGAAGCCTGACTCGGAAATCGACCTTACGTTGCTGGAAATTGACAACACCGCTTATGCGCCAGAAGAGGAATAATTAAATTTAACCCGCTTACAAGTATAATAATGAGTAAACAAGTACAGTACAGTGAATCATTTCGAATGAGAGATTTTTTAGTAAAGAGAAACCATTTAATAATTGCGCAGGAGAAAACTGCAAACGCAAGACGACGTCATCGGGGAATTACCAAGGCCTGTGTGGAGGGGAGAAAGCAAAAGAAATGCAACACCCACACAATTGAGGACGAGAAATTAATTAATATCTCCGAATTGCACGATCGATTCTTAGGGGCAATGAGATTATTTGACATTGAGAAGACGAGCTTTCGGAAGGTATAATTTTTATATTTGTGCCACCATTATTGTATAAATTGGTCACAGAAAGGACTAGAGTCTTATTTTTTTGTAGTGAAATAGTATAAAGCTTCGGGCTTCACCAAGCCAATCATGCAGTTATTCTGACAACCCGTGAGGGTGTTACTACGCATGCAGTCATTCCGACAGTCCGTGAGGGGCGTAAGACTACATCACAGCACATCAGTATCCAGACAGTCCGTGAGGGGCGTAACTCTGCGTCACATCGAAGACAGTTACTAGTACTCCTTGAGGGGAGAAACGCTGTGTTACACCGCAGAAGTAATATCCGATAGCCATACGCGTCGCAGTATTAACAACTTGCTTGCCTCCATAAGGAGTGGTAAAGAAGAAATTTAAAGTATCGCCGTATTGGAATATTAGGAAAATCCTAGTTACAGGATTTAGGCCCGACTGTATACAAGTTATAGTGAAAGTTCGTAAGATAAAGTCAGAGCAGGCTGCGAACGTCGGACTTAAGGCGATAGGTCGTTAAATAGACGAACGAATATATCATAACGTACGGAAGTACCGTACCAGAAAGATAAACTGTTATCTAAATTAAAGAACCCGAAAAGGGAAGAACAGAATAAGGTTCGGAACGTATATCAGAAACGTAGGAGTGCTAGAACCGATCAAATAAAGAAGCACGGAGACTATAAACATTATCTCCAGAAAGCAGGCGAACTATTCTAAAAGTACTAGACTCGAGAAGTACTAGCTGCTATAAACTAAATCTATAGGTCCTTGAGGAGACCTCGATCCGAATAGACTTTCGCTAGGATCGATAACCAGATTTACAAAGAAGCCGTTCAAGCTAGATAAATAGCCGGTCATCCAGGATAGGAGTAGAAGAATTTGGATTCCAGGGAACAGTAGATGTTTCGAGACTTTCGTATTCTGCAGGATAGGAAGCCGACATTGAATAAATTTCACCCTTGGAAACGGGAAATTAAGAAGGTCACGTGTGATAGGCTCAGAAATACGGCTTAGTGATCAAGAATTGTGAAGTGTAAATTTATCAAGATTGTGTGTTAGATTAATATTTTTAGTGTTTATTATGTGTTCAAAAGGGACACATCAGTGTATCAAAATGTCGTCAATGTTAAGTGTCTTAAATATATGTCAAGAAGTGTTTGTACATAAGATGAATTCCTTTAATATGGAGTAAAAGGTTCAAAGTGGGCCCAAAATGAAACACCGCACAAGAATAAAGATCATGGGACGATCTTAAAACATGTGAGTACTGAATTTCATTCTATTTTGGTGTCAGGAATTGGTTGTGTACAAATCCACCGGAGTTTTTGAGTAAAAGGGATGTGTTTTAAGAAATAAATACTGAATAAACAAGAACGCGGTCTGAACAATAATAGAAATTTGAGAAATTATAAATAATTATGTAAAGAATAAATCCCGTAGAGGAAATATGTGAATAAAATGTTAATGTATTTAACGAATGTCATAAGAGCAAGGAAAATATCAGTAATTATTATGAAAGATATTTAAATAAAGTAAAGTTGAGATATGAAAGAAATAGCTTTTGAGCGTGTGTAAAGAATAAAGATAATACTAATAACTAAGTATGGAAATATTAAATAAAGATCAAATAAATTGATGTGAACATAAGAGCGTTAAAGCCTTAATGTATGTGTAAGATATGATGTTCAAGGGAATGTTTTAAAAGGGAGCGATTTTATCGGCAACGGAAAAGATTAATATAAGAATTAAAAATGATATGAATTGTTACTAATGAGATTTATCAGTTCTTGGGAAGACATTTCGGCTTAAAATTATGCATAGCGCAACGGAGCGCAAATAATATTAAAATGTCACGCTAGGAAAGCGTAGAAGTTAAAATACTTGGTAAATTACTTATGGAGGGTAGTTGATTGTAGTGAATTGATAATTGTATAAGTCCTCTATTTGTGACGTAGTATCACGAGGCATTGTGTATGTATTAAAAGGGAGCTAATGTATGGTATTATTGAGCGTATGTCATGTAGGCCACGGCCGACTTTAAATCGCGTCTTGTATAAGTCCTCTTTAAGGGAATGGTTCCCGAGGCATGTAAAGGGATTCGAACTCAGAATCCTCTTATGATAAAAGCCCCTTAATTCTTCGACGTCGAATGTGTATTAATCTTCCCCAATCAATGAGGACCCTCTCATAATTAATAAATGCCAAGGTTACGAAAGTGGTCTATGAACCAAAGAATATTTGTTTGAATGGATACAGAACAGTAAAAGCCCGGTCTCTCCCCAGGACTGAGTATAATGTGAAGGTTTGTTTTGAAAGCCTTGGAAAGGAGCTGCTAACGTGGGTTAGACAGAGAGTCGCCCGTCACCCTCCGTGTCATAAATCGCGCCCGAGTATAATGGCCTGGCTCTCTTAGATTAAGGGTGGGCCGGAACCGTCTCGTAAGATGTAGTAAAGACACCGTGAGTGTTTAAAGTTGTTAACGACCCGGGCGTTGAACCGAGGTCCTTGTAGATTGATATTTTCCTTTGCCTGTTCAGATCGTAGTTTCTTATGTGATAATGGTCTTATAAGACATAAGAGATAAATAACAATCCCTATTGTAATGATGTATGGAAGTAGGATTCCACGAGTTAATTGAAGGCAACTAAGTTTCGGGAGTAACTATAGTTTTTTGACTGTGTCAAGTATCTTCACGCTCTGGAGTACACAAGTGATTTCCTGATTACCTTAATATATTTGTGAAAATAAAGAGAGATGATAACAGCTGAATGTGTGAACATGCCCAAAATATTGAGTTAGATAATTAACATAAATTTTTAAATGTAATTATACATTTGTTTGGAGGATTAAGAAAATATAAAAGAGTAGTATTTGAGGTGTACAAGAATGACACCATTATTATGTAAAGCAGGGAGCCAAAAGAGCTCGGAGTTATATAAAACTTACAGTTGATGCTTTATGGAAGTAAGACTAAGTAGGAATTGTTGGTTTATGTGGAAACCATATGTTTAAATACAATATTTGTTTTATTATATTTGTGATTCCTTGTTCATTTGGAACAAGTAGATGATTATGGGTCAGTAATTAAATTGTTAAAGTGTTTGTAGCGCTATTAATTTGATTAATTAAATGTGTTAAAATAGGAGTTGATTTTGTTGTTATTTTTGCAAGTGTATCCTCTAATTAATGCAAAATATGTGAGTCACAGAGTGGGGGAACTTACCGCTGCCCCGAAAATTCCGAATTGAGCTACGCTGGTATACTGTGATTGGCATATTTCTTGCTAAAAGGGCACAATATATATAAAGCACAAAGTTTGTCTGTCTGTCTGTCTGTCTGTCTGTCTGTTATGTATACAAATCTACACCGTTTCACCGATCTGAACCAAAATTTGTATTCTTACCCTTTGGAACCCTGCGGGTAACCCTGTCAACATTAAATTTCGGACAGACCACCCCATGCCCTGCATTTAGGCCCTTTTGCACAAATCTACACCGTTTCACCGATCTGAACCAAAAGTTGTATATTTAACCTTTGGAACCCTGCGAGTAACACTGTCCACTTGAAATTTCGGACAGACCACCCCATTCCCTGCATTTAGGCCCTTTGGTCCAAATCCACACCGTTTCACCGATCTCAACCAAAATTTGTATATTTACCCTTTGGAACCCTGCGAGTGACACTGGCCACTTAAAATTGCGGACAGACCACTCCATTCCCTGCATTAAGGCCCTTTGGCCCAAATCTACACCGTTTCACCGATCTCAACCAAAATTTGTATATTTACCCTTTGGAACACTGCGACTAACACTGTCTGCTTGAAATTGCGGAGAGGCTACTCCATCCCCTGCATTTAGGCACTTTGGCACAAATATACACCGTTTCACCGATCAGAACCAATATTCGGAAACTTACCCTTTGTTACCTGACAAGTAACACTGTTCAATTTAAATTTCGGACAGACCACACTATTCCCTGCTTTTTGGCCCTTTGGCAGAAAACTACACCGTTTCACCGATCTCAACCAGATTTTACATAATTACCCTTTGGAACTCGACGAGTAACACTGTCCACTCGAAATTTCGGACAGACCACTCCATTCCACGCATTTAGGCCCTTTGGCACAAATCTACATCGTTCACCGATCGAAAACAAAATGTGTATACTTACCCTTTGGAACCCGATGAGTAACACTGTCCACTTTAAAATTTGGACAGGCCACTCCATTCCCTGCATTTTGGCCCTTGGCACAAAAATACACCGTTTCACCGATCTCAACCAGATTTTACATAATTACCGTTTGGAACTCGACGAGTAACACTGTCCACTCGAAATTTCGGACAGACCACTCCATTTCCCGCATTAAGGCCCTTTGGTACAAATCTACATCGTTCACCGATCGAAAACAAAGTGTGTATACTTACCCTTTGGAACCCGATGCCTAACACTGTCCACTTGAAATTTCTGACATACCACTCCATTCTCTGCATGTAGCTCAGGAATTCCTCGGGGTTGCCAGCTTCCTAACTCACCAGTCATGAGCCCTTGAGGGTGTACCAGAAGTGGTGGGTCTACACACACCCTGCCTCTTTGAGGGCCTTGAGCAGAAGACAGGAGATATTATGAAAAGGAAAAGAAGGCAGACCTCTCGAAGAATGAGGGTATCAGGAAAGATGAGACAAAGCCAATTAAGGCGGGAAATTGAAAGACTCCCTAGCCCTCGGATACCCTAATACAGTCTGGGTCGGAAGAGAACAAGAGTTGACCAAGGGAGGCCGACAGGAAAGAGAACTGAAATGAGCCCGGCACCAGGAAGTAGAAGCGATGCCAGACTCAGCTGGGGTTCCGTGGTCGCCAACCCACGTCCCACAAATTGTGAGACCCTGGGCGGGGGGTCAGTTGTGAGAATAGCTTGCTGATTCATCGCGAGGTGACTTGAGAGTACTTTCCAAAGCCCGCCGTGTAGTATCTCCTGCTGTCTATGCTGATGCCAGCACAGGGCCGTTGCGAAACAGTGAGTGATTCCCGGTCAATCTGTATAGGACGGGGAACCCCGAACGTGTCATCATTTTTCGTCATAATCTGCGATCATCTCAGGTTCATACAGCTTGGACCTATATTCTTTGTCTTTGCCGAGCAGTACGCTCTTTCACTAGACGCATCCAGTACAGGCCTAAGCCAGAAAATAAGGTTGAGACTTTGGAAGACATCGAAGCTAGACACCTGAATTTCCTATATCAGTTTTAAAATAACACCATGTTCGTTTAGTAGTCATTTTTTATTACCTTATTATTATTATCATCATCATAAGTGCAAATGACTTAGATGTTACGCGCATCATACCAATAATCACCGCCGCATAAAGTCTTTCTCGACTGTGATTTTTAAAATATTTATTTTTGGTTGGTTTTTAATTTTAGGGGCTACGACAACGCGGTCATGTAGCCCCGTGTACTTTGGGTGTGTGTAGAATCTGTCTGATAACCGGTGTTAATTGTGATGACTGTATTAGTGTGTGTTATCTGTTTTTTAATTTAAGTACAAACTGCAACTTAGAATTTTTCAAATAGTTCGTACTTTTGCCGCCAAGCGCCACCGTCAACGACTACTAGGCCAAGTTTGGAACTTAGCTACTAGACGCCACTGCAGTCGGCTCTTGGCAACGGATGTAGACATCTATGAGCGTTGTTTACCTATCCAATTTAGCTTCACAGAGGTGTAATTAGTGAAAGGTTCTTTAACGTGCCATAAATCTGACATGGGACCGCCGGCTTTACTTCCCCTCCGAAGAAAGGCATACTGACGGATTTTTAACGCTCTTAAAATATCCGACGTCTTCGGCCGGGTTTGAACCCGCTATCTTGGGCATAGAAGCTCAGCATGCTACCAAATACGCCACCGAAGCCGCCATATAGTTATTTTTATTACAGTACATTGTGTACATTATACGTTGAAGTGTCAATTCAATACCGGTAGTAGATTCCCTTATCATCCTCATCATAAGAGCAAATGACCTACAGTAGATGTTACGCCCATTACACCATTAATCACCACACACAATAAGTCTTCCTCGCCTGTGAATTTTGAAATATGTATTTCTATTACGGTAGTTTGTAAGTTTGACGTGTCAATTCAACAGTAGTTTTTATTATCATCCTTATCAAAAGGGCAAATGACCTAGATATTACTCCCTCATTGTCTTTGGGGGCAATGACTTAGATTTTAAGTCCATTATATTTCTAAGGAGACCTTAAAACATTATCATCATTCCACCGGGCGAAGCCGGGTACTACTGCTAGTTATTAAATAAGCTTTTAAAACTCAGCAATTTGTCTAGTTTTATGGTGTGTCTTGTGCGGGCTTTCGCCTAGGAACACCAAGGTAGGCTCATCAGCGGGCTCTTGGTATCCGTGCCCGGACCCCCACAGGAGTAGCGAACTGGTCGCTACCTCCCTTCTTATGAAGCACACCTGCGCTTCTTTTCTGTGAGAACTTTTAGTTTTACGTGGCCGTTAATGAGTCACGGGAGCTCCTTTTTTATGTGGAATTTGAACCACATGACGTGATACTGTACTTCAAAAGTCTCACATGATTTGGCCAGGAATAGAACCCAGTCCCCTTTGGTGAGAGGCAAACGGCCAGTCCACTACACCAAGATGCCCCTATTAGGAAATAAGCAAGCTGGTGGTAAGCTATTTTTGAGGAGGTCTGTTTTAAGCTTACGGCTATCCACCAGCGTGTAAGTGATTGATGCTAGGGGAATGAGGAACCTCTGCCAAGTGAAGAAAGAAATGAGCTATGGAATGACTGAGTTCGTAGAGGAAATGTATTCCAACAATCCTCGATTTAAAATGCTATTTCCAAATCTCACCCGTTGTACAGCTTCATGAGATGGAAAACCATTTAAAATCCCATACATCATACTGGCATGTGTAAACAATTCTGCCGGCAGTAAGGCAGGGAGAGTTTTGGCTAGAAGTAGGCCTACAGTATATTTTAAGGTTCGTTTTCCTTTAGGCTCACTCATAGCTTAACAGCGTGAATTGTTCTGTTGGACGACACATCCACACACGGCTGGGAGCGTGGCCAACCATAAGGAAACTAATGGAAAAGAAGAGCATAGTCAGCAACGCGGAATTGCAAGTTCAGCGACGATATGAGAGAGTAATATTCGAAGATAGTCCTCCAGAATTTGTTTCCAATGGAAGTCCACGACTTATGCTATTGCGTTCATGTGCGAAAATACCTATTCACAAAATTCGTTAACCAGAACATAACAAGTTTCCTTTGATCTAGGAATAAGTTTGTATCTTTATTAATTCAAAATTGAATGATTTCTGAATGCTAAACGCAAACTGGAACTTCCTTGAAGAGAGTATATATTATCGTCCAGGGTAGTGATAGGTAGACGTCTTAGATTCAATCACCTTTAATGGTACACATTTTCACATAAATATGTGTGTATATAGCCTACTGTATACCGTATAATACCAACACTTAGCCTTCACAGTATGCACAAATGCAGAATATAATGAAGTATTTGTTCAGGGGCCAGCCTTGTGTGTCTTTCCGGTCGCCAATTGAATAGGCTTGTTCCAGGGTTCCCCAGATAAATTTGAAGGTAAAATGCCATCACAAATGTGTTCCTTGCGATCTGATCAAAATGTATGAGATATCAGGAGTCTTACGTCCACGATGCTCCCTTCTTAGCATAATGCAACGAATAAGTTAAACTTAGGGACATCCAGAGCAGTTGATATTCTATGGGCACTGTACTCAAAAGGGAGAGCATTACAGAAGCCATTATAATGATGAAGAATATATCCACTATCTCCATCTCACTCGCTCTTCTGATTAGGTTATGTAATGGCCTTAAGTTTCTCAGTCGTTTAATAATGCATAAACTGTACTAATTCAGAAAAGGCTGAGTGCAGTAAAGATTCCAGATGGGTTTTAAGACTGCGTGTAGAAGAAAAGTAGTAAAGAGACCCTTGGGATTGGTAGCGATAGAATAATGGAGATATTGTCGATTTCGTTTGAAGAATAGTTGCTGTATGCTATACTTGCGAGTTGTTTGTGCCGTCTATTCCAATATTGGACCCCGATTCAGTACACAAATAATTTTGTTATGCGATTGTATTAAACACACTCGGCCAGTATAGTCTAAAGCTTTTATTCATGCCACAGGACTAGAATAATAGTTGTTTTTGGTTCTTCAGGTGCTTTGCGACATCGTGGTCCAAGTATCCCCGTGTGCTTGGATGTGTGTGTGTAGAATTTGTCTGATAACCTGTGTCACTGTGATGTCTATAGTAGAGGGTGTATTTGTATTCGAGATAGGATTTGGGTAGGAAGCGGCTGTGGCCTTACGTTAGGCACGATCCCGGCATTTGCCTGGAGTAGAAGTGGGAAACCACGGAAAACCACTTCCAGGATGGCTGAGGTAAGAATCACTCCCACCTCTTAGCAGTTTTGCCTCACGAGGATGAGTGTACTCCATTCCAGGTCTCAGACCAGAATTGAATTTCTTGGAAGAGCCGGAAATCAAACCTGGGCCTCCACGGTGACAGCCAAGAACCCTATCCACTACGTAATAAGGGGACTGACTTAAATATGGGTCTGGTATTTCGGAGATCCTAGGCTGCAAACCCGACACTTCACTGTCGTCCTAAGAATGTAGCCTATTTCCTACTAAGTTTTTTTCTCATTAACTCCAGGAAAATGTCTGATTGTTGACATAAATTCCCAGGGCACCTACCACGTTCCTAAACCTAAGTTTAACATGACGCAGCATGGCGTCTTCAAAGTCTTACATCACTTATAGAGCACCATGTATATACCGCTCTCATCCGCTACGGTTGTTGTCAGTAAGATATTTGAATACTCTGCCTCTAGATGTAATGCTGATCATTATCATGTGTGCTATAGTTGCCGAGCCCCATCTAGCAGCAGGGTGCAAGCAGCTACCTCACACTGTAAATCAGTAGGTAATGCAAATGTTGGTATCGCGTGGTGGCTTTATTGCGCTCTAGAGTGTGGTAAAGATGGACTCGATTGATCCTATTCAACCTATTGCATGTAATCAGGTAAATGAGTCTCTGTCAAGTGAGTGTTATACAGGTTCATCAAAGCGACCTTACAAGCAAAGTGACAACAGTACTAATAAAATTAAATTGTAGATTAAAAATATATATAATTAAATAATTAATATTGTTTAAGGTAATGCAATGAGTACTTTTGAGCATCTACATTAGGGAATTTCAAATGTGCATATTGGATTTTCTGGAAGGTGTTTGAGTCTTAAGTCTTTTGACAGGTGTTATACACCTCTTCCTGCCTCCCTCTCCTGAGCTAATCGTTTCATCTCTACATAGCTAGGGAATCTGCTTTTAACTCATTTTAAACTTCTTCTACCCTTACAGTTCTTGCCCCGTAAAATTATATTATATTTATTATATTTCAATTGCTGAAAATGACCATAGCAGGACATTTCAGTTGAACGCCCGTAGGCTCCCCAACAAGTTCAATTTCAAGTAGTTCCAACTTTGGTTACCAGACGCTACTGTCACTGACACCCAGTGGCAAACGTTGGAACTTGATAGAGCGTTTATAAAGAAATAACCTATACATTTCGGATTCACACTATTGTAGTGGTAATTTCTTTTACATGCCATAAATTAATGACGTGGGCCCGCCAGCTGTACTTCCCCTACGAAGGAAGGCATACTGAAGGATTCTAATGCACTTAAAAGATCCTGTAAAATTGTATGCTATTAAAGAGTAAACTAACTCAGTATGAAATGTATTATTTCAGAGATATCAGTCAGTCACATAACGAGGTCAGCCAGTTACACACCACATTTGTACCTATAACATTCTTATAGATTGAGTGTCAGATATGCTCTTTTGATAAAAGAATTCCTTAAACCTTCCTCTGTAAACAATATTTAGGAAAACAGTTTTCGAAATAAACTTTATGAGAAATATGAAAGGAAACACGTTAACGAAAACAGAGAGTTGACATTTATGTCAGTCATTCATGGAAACTTTGGTACCTAGTACGTAGTGTATTTTTAGCCTATTTTCAATTTTGAAAAAATAGGCTTATGAGATCACTTTTTGTCCGTGTTTGTGTGCGTGTGTGTGTATGTGTGTGAGGTGTGTGTGTGTGTGCCCCCTAATAAAATCTAAACGGCTGGAGCGATTTCGATGAAACTCGGTAAGTTCATAGCACTATTCCCGGCGACCTCGACCGTGCCCTTCATATTTTGTTACGTCTCACCAATCCAACATGGCGGCTGTGCGAAATATTTCACTAGCATTCAATATCTCCGAAACTATTACCGATATCGCCCTGAAAGTGTGTACGGTGATAAAGGGTACTACTGTAAGTTCACCTGTGAGACTTTCAAAAACCTGGTGACTACAAAACCAACATGGCGGTCAAGCGAAGTTGAGACATTTAAATAGACTTTTCTCGCGATTTAACTACTCAAACGTAATGGAACTTGGTACAGCAAATGTTTATACACATTGTAATGCACTGGTGCCTAATTTAGTTCAATTGTTTACATAACCTCAAAATGGCGGCTGTGCGAAATATTTCACTGACATTCTATATCTCCGAAACTATTACAGATATCACCCTGAAATTTCGATCGATGATAAAGGGTACTGATACAAGTTTACCTATGTATATTTCATAAACCTGTCAAGTACAAAACGAACATGGCGACCAAGCGAATTTGAAATATTTTAATAGACTTTTCTCGTGATTTAACTCTCTGAGCGCAGTGAAATGTGGTACAGTAAATGATTTTGCAGATTGTAATGCACTGCCATCTAATTTAATTCAATTGTTTACATAACCTCAAGATGGCGGATGTGTGAAATTTAAAATTAAATTTTTATTTCTTGTGTCGTAATCATGCGATCGAAGTGAAAGTTTGAATAATGAACCTAGGCAATAATTGTCCTTGAATGGTAGATAACTCTATGGCCTATACATATAACAATCCTAAATGGCTAGCTTCCGAAATATTTAACGGTTCTCAATATCTATGAATCTTTTACAGCAACCAAACTGATTTTTTTATGTTCATAGAGACTATGAACATATGTCCACCTATAGGACTTTCAGTAACCTGGTGAGCACAAACCCAACATGGCGGCGACGCGAAGTATAAATATTTAAATGGACGTTTCTCGCGAATTAACCATCCGAGTGCCGTGAAACGTTGCACGTTAAATGCTTATACAAATGTTGATCCACTGGCATATAATTTATTTCAATTGTTTGCATAATCACAAGATGGCTGCTGTGCGTAATTTTAAAATCTCGTTTTTACTTCTTGTGTTCTAATCATGCGATTGAAGTTTTAATACCACACGTACACAATAATCTTAATGTAATAGTACAGAAATAAAAATCCAACCTGGCGACCATCTGAAATATTTAGACGGTTCTCAATATCTACGAATCTGTTACAGCAATTAAACTAGGAAGGAAGGAAGGAAGCTTGTAGTTTAACGTGACCGTTAATCTTGAGATCATGAGCCACAGGACCTCCGTTTTACGTGGAATCCGAACCACAGGACATGGCATTTCACTTCGAAATTCTCATATGCATTGACCGGGAATCGAACCCGGAGCGCCTTGGTGAGAGGCATACAGCTAGACCGCTGAGCCACCACGGCCCAGCAATTAAAATGAAATTTTGTATGTTGATAGAGGCAATTAACATGAGCAGGATATATGAAAATAGGCTGTATAGTTCTTCACGGAACTACTTGTTTAATTCTTAAGCCATGTTTTATATGTAATTGTAATCGCCCAGTGTTCCTGTATCCTATCATATTACTGCAAGTTTCAAATTACACGCACTTTGTACTAAAAAGTGTCAACATATGTACGAGGGCCGATTTTTAAGTAATACCCGTTGTATATTACGCCGTTGCAGCGCTGCGGTTGGTACTCCGTGCAGGTGCGCTGTGTACCTGCATCTATTGGCCATGTGGAGACGCCATTACGGCAACAGTCGCCCATGTGTGGGTGTGTTGACAAGCTTTTGAAACGGCATCGCCGATCGCGAGTCCCGCCGGCCCGTAAACGAGAGAGAAAACTCCCCTGTAAGATATCCTGCCATTTGGCCACCACTGTCAGGCAAATTGCGTGCTTACCAGGAGAACTGCGTATATTTAGGATTACTCCTGACCACATACGCAATTCGCCTGACAGTGGTGGCCAAACGGCAGGATATCTTATAGGGGAGTTTTCTCTCTCGTTTACGGGTCGGCGGGACTCGCGATCGGCGATGCCATTTCAAAAGCTTGTCAACACACCTACACATGGGCGACTGTTGCCGTAATGGCGTCTCAGCCTTGCCAATAGACGCAGGTACTCAGCGCACCTGCACGGAATGCCGACTGCAGCGCTGCAACGGCGTAATATCACAACGGGTATTACTTAAAAAACAGCCCTCGTACATATACCAGGAGGTTCATTTGCCCCGAACAATCTTCTTATAAGTGTCCCGCATACACTACTGCTGTATGGGATGTCTAATAACTGATTCCCACAGGGGTCAACTGCATGTTGGCAGATTACGTCAGAATAGAAAGGTATTATAACCGGACTGCCGCTTGCTGCTTGCTCCTCAGCACTATCCTTCTAATGCACCCCATTGCGTTATGGAACCTCACATTTGAGAGCGTAATAGACTGATATGTGGTACAACATTACGACAGTTGCTGGCAACATCTTGACAATGGCTGGTGTATTCAGCACAAGCACACGGACATCATACTAAACTATGGATAAGATGGTGGTAATGCCCTCAAAGTTCGAGGTTTCATTACGCAATGGGGTGCATTATACGAGAACACTGAGGAGCATGTAGGGAGCGGCCGTCTGGTTGTTATCTCTAGGCATTGTGACGTAACTTACTTGGAATTCAGTTATTTGGCCTCCCGTTTATCATTGGTACATGCGGACACCTAAAAGTAGACTGTGCGGGTATATTAGCCACCTGGTATAGACATTGTATTGGTGATATGTATTCTCAATGTTGGTCAGTCATGGAATGGCTCTACAATGTTTGAACCAAAAATAAAAAACATTCAGAACGAACGCTTACTTTATTCATACAGATGAACGTGTAACATAATATAATTAATAACATATTAAAACCTCATTTCCAATTCCTTATACATTGCACATGGCGCCTCAATCAACTTGTGGAAAGTGAAGCCCCTAATCTTACCCAGTGCACTTCTCTGTGGCACGAGAGAAAGATAGCCTACCATTGCATTACTGCACATTAATCTGTTTTAGAAGTAATTAGTCACGCATCGAACCCTCCAGTGGTGGAGTCTGCGCTCATTTTGCCGATCTCCGTAATTAAAAGAACGAAGACAATCCACTTGGTAATAAATTGCTCCAAGATTACTTCAAGTTTTAATCTTATCATTCACATCTGTCGTTCCTCTCAAACAGCGAGCAGCTCCTCCTGTAATAAAACGGTCGTACACTGCTGCTGTGCGGACCTTATAGTTGTTGTTAATGCAGTCATCAACCCCGAGTACTGTACTGTATGTTGAAATTGTCTGTATTTATGTGAGGACTGTAGTAGTGAGTGCAAATGTGTTCAGGGCAGAGATGGGGTAAGTTCTCCGAGACTTGAAGTAAACTACGAGTACTATCCCGGCAATTTCGAGCAGCGAGTGTGAAAAAACACATTCAGGATAATCACTGTCAGTGCTGGGATTCGAACCTGCGATGTCCGGACATGCTGCAGCTGCCCTCGAGGCCGTGGTGCATGATTTAACGAGCACGGCTACGCAACGGGAAGAGGAAGGAACAAAATACATTAACGGATGGATGTTGGTGGTTGTTGGTGTTGTTTGTTATTCTACATTCATTCAGCCCCATGTACTTGGGTGTATGTATAAAGATAGGATTAGTCTGATAACCTCAGTTATCGTGGTGTCTTTAGTAGTGAGTCTGAAATTCGGAAGGAGGCCGCCATGGCTTTAAGCTAGGAATCACCTGAAATTTGTCTACAGTAGAAATAAGGAACTCGAAGACCATTCTTCGCAAAATGTGCCCTATGAAGCTCAGTGTACTACTTAGTTGCCTTTAGGCTAAAATTTAATAAATTGGCATTGCTGGTAATCGAGCTCACGATCTTTGGGACCGGAGTCTCAATTACGTACAGTACGTCCTCTGAGACCCCAGACGGAGGCTCTGGTTGTGATTTTAAAGGAAGAAACAGCTAGATCATCTACCTGCATAATGATTACTACCTCTACTCTTAATACTACTACTAATTACTCACAGCGGCTTCGGTTGCGTAGTTTGTAGCATGTTGAGCTCCTAAGTCCAAGATCGCGGGTTCAAACTCGCCTGTTAAAGAAATGCCTGCAGAGGTAAGGTAGATGAATAAAGATTTGATAGCTGTTTGCCAATTTTAACAAACTTCAAAATCCCTTATCTTGGAAACAGATTAAATTTTTTGCTCCAAACTAACTTCCTATGATATTTCAATATGCAGAGAACAGAAAACATCAGAAAAGAGAAAATTGAATTTTTGAACTGAAACCTAAGGAAGTTGATATTGGCCCAACAGTGGAGTTGAGTAGCTACAGTATAAAAATGGCATAATTATCCATAAAAGTTTTTAATGAAGTACTGCAAAAAATTCGGATATATCTAATGTATCTGCAGGTTTAAGAACACAAATGATACAAAAAAAAGTGTTTAAGTTTGCAGCACGTTCTACCATATATGGTGGGCACATGGTAAACAAGTACAATCACATTGCTAATGCCAAATATATGACGAAAATGAAGCTGGTGCCATAATTACACTGCCCATCCAATAATGTAACAATAATTAACACTGATGCTGGAGGGATAAAGAGAAGCATTCATCATTCCCATGCATTTGTTATTTCATCTCATTAGCACACGAGAACAATCAAGTGACCACACATTTTAAACAAGTAACGACCAATTTTGCGGGCTTAAACAGGAAAATATTGATAGAAATAAAATGACACCATGACACTTTGTTGTTACTACGAGTCAAATTCGTTATCGAACTCAGATATACACCTAATTTATCAGCACTTTTCGAAGAAGATTGGATCAAGGGGACTTTGTCGCCTAAAGGGATCAAATTTGGAATTTTTATTTTATTGTTTAGTTTAATTAAGCACACTTTTCTGAACAAGTCGTAGTTTCATAATGTCGATTATTCCGGTCCGTATTGACGTAACTCGTAAGTCGTAGTTTGTTTCATGAATATCGGACTGTTAGTTTTTGAATTATAAATTATTTTGTGCCGTAGTGCAAAATGGATGCCACGCTCCTTTTATACATGCCGAAACTAAAAGACATAGATCTCTGTAAAGCAGTGTCACAGAAGCATATTTTTCATAAAGGTAATATTTTAATAAGTGTATTGGCGGTACTGTATGTGCAGTTCGCTTGTTTATTCTCTGGATAAAGATTTTGGGCGGGAATACGTGTCAGTTCTGAGCTGGTTTGTCATTTGAGTGCAAGAGTTGAATTGTGTTAAAATAAAGATCTTACAGTACTGTACCTAGAATAAAGAAGTTTCCCCCCAAGGTAATCAGTACTTTTCTAACATAAGTCAGTGTAGTGAGTATAAAGGAACTATTACTGAAATGAGAAACAGTAAGTGCAAAACCCAATTGAACGAAATTTGGTACAGAGGTAGCACTAGCAAAGTGCACCTGAATGCCATGTTTTATGTCACCGCTATCATGACGGAAACGTAATGGCGGCAACCGGAATGTTCAAAACATAAATCAAATTACGACTAACCTAATCATCTGATCTCTACCGAATTTTGCAACAACATACCTTTATGCAGGAAGCATACTTTGACGAAACTATAAGGTCATCAGCCCAATAATTTGCAGATGGCGGCCATGTATGTGTGCAAATCGATTCCCCCTATCAATTCAAATACGGTGAAATCGAATTGAACGCAATTTGGTACAAGCTGTTAGGTATTGAACAGGGTGTCAACACACAATCAGGTCTCAATGATATAGACCACCAGCGAGTGATCGAGGCTGAAAAAAGAACCAACGTTACTTGGCAATATGCCAGAAAACATCAGAGAAACACTAAAAGGAAGATGGAAGAAGCCAATGATGCAGATGATCCAGATTATGGGGCAGGATTGTTCTAATTATTTTCACGTGTAAAACATTTAAATTGATATTGCCAGAAAAGTAAGAGAACTATAACCATGAAACTTACTAAACATACGTTTTATACCCAAATAATGAAAGTGATGCAAATTTAGGACGATATGTTGTGTAGAAGTGTAAATACTTGTGTGAAGAGCATTGAAAATTTTTATTTTTTGAAAATAAATGCATCGCGTATTTATTTATTTTATTTCTCAGACCCCATTATTCCAAATGTACTAAATGTGCATGGCTTTGTTTAGGATGAGTTACCCTACGTCCATGAATTGCTATCCAAAATGGCTATTTTGTCTACAGGGTGTACCTAAATATGTCCACTTTTAACATTGAATTAGTTGGTTATATTTAGTTATTGTTGTTTTAAGGGGCGGAACTACGAGGTCATTCGTTACCAACAAGGTTCCCTCAAGGATACATGCCGATTATGGTGAACAAACGTGGCAGGGCTATCTTTGATTTAATTTTAGAAATATTAGTATAATTCTCATACTTTTCGTTTAAAATGCTCCTGTACATGCTCGCATTAGGCCCTTGAACGTGCGTAATGGCCGAGCATCTAACAACAGAACTGTTGAATTATGGGAAATATTTTGATCGAGCTTGAATTAGTACAACCTTGTGATTAACCACAATTTACTTATATATCCCACGTTTGTCCCAAATGGAGATGAAAGTTCAGTACTAATGTGTGGTATTTTCGGAACCATAAAGATGAAAAGTATTCTGAATGAACAATATATCATCAGTATAGCAGGTGTCTTAAATATGGCATAGATTTGAGATACAATAGGATTATTTTATTTGTCTGGGTTTTAAATTCAGGGAAATTATTGATATAACATTGGAAAGTATTTAACGAATAGATTGTACTTTCTCTACACCTGCCGTAGAGTCACAGAATAATATCGTCACTGCGCCTGCAAAACCCTGTATATGGCAATGACGTTAATTTCTATTATGTCCCTTAACGTTAGTCACGCCTTCAATTTCCGTGAATAATTATACAGATCAATCAAATAATACACTTCCGGTTATTTTTCTCTGCTTATAAACATGGCCGCTTATTTTCCATTATTTCATGAATGAAGTATATTTGCATTTGTCTGTTGGCACAGGCTAGAGTAAAATGTGGCTTTTCACCGATATCTCAGTCTTATTCAGGACTGTGATTATATGGAAGATACTGAGGTATGAGTGGCGTTGAATAATGACCTACAGGGCACAGCCAGTGCCTGTGGATGTTGTAAAAGTTTCTACTCGTAAGGTTAGTACTGATGTTCTGACTCAGTGAGGAAAGCAATGGCAAACTACGTCACTCCCCACCTTTCCTAGTACGCCTCAATATAGCACTCTCTTGTTTTTGTGGGTATCTGCCCACATAAGCTACGATGGTTTTTTCAGGATTCGACCAGCCTCCAGGCAGATAAACATAGGAAAGCATACGACTGGGAGCTTGACCAGTTTTAAGGTAAAGCATGGAAGAGGACAACATTGTCACATTGGAGAGGTATCCAGTTGTTTTCTGATTATACTGTACTTCCATTCTTCGGCTTTCAGAACAGTGAAAAGGCGCGATGTAGTGTATCCTCGCTCTTATGAAAATACTAAGAGGTGGTGTTTGTATGGCAGAGTCAGTAACAGTTCTGACCCATGTTGATTTGAATCGAAAGTCTCATTGGATTTAGTGCTTCACTGTGTGTTAGTTGTCGATGGAAGAATATCTAATTATATTGTAGCACTGCTTCCCTATTCATGAATTGTGAAACTATAATGTGTCAAAAGCATCAGTTCAATTGCATATTTGTATACTGTAAATGTATTATAATTTAGCCTTTGTATATTTAGTCCGTCATTTGTGTAATATGTACTGTTCCCCACGACAGAGCTCTGCTCTTGGGAATCTCTTTCTAGACAAATAAATAAATATCATGTGGGTTATAAACATTTATGAATTACAGCAGTTTTCATATGTCAACTGTTCTCGAGAGATCCACTATGGAGCTTACAATTGCTTACAATATTAACAAATTCACAAAGAAATTTGATGAAATGGTCCGGCTAGCTCAAATCAGTTGCCAGCGTTTCGCCCCAGTGTACCAATGGGCTCTTCAGTTGGTTATGGTACACCTCACCAAGACGCGTGGCTAGTACATACTGTGAAGGCCGCTGCAAGGCACAAAATGTCGCCACGAGCAGCGCCAATGTACTACAGAAGTCAAAACTTCCTTTCAAAAATAATGTTAGCTTACCTTGCTAATCCATATTGGAAATATCTGTTCCCAAAGGAAACAGGATGTAAAATTGTCCGATTGAGCTATGTACATTAACAAATTCACAAAGAAATTTGATGAAATGGTCCGGCTAGCTCAAAACATTTGCCAGCGTTTCGCCCCAGTGTACCAATGGGCTCTTCAGTTGGTTATGGTACACCTCACCAAGACGCGTGGCTAGTACATACTGTGAAGGCCGCTGCAAGGCACAAAATGTCACCACGAGCAGCACCAATGTACTACAGAAGTCAAAACTTCCTTTCAGAAATAATGTTAGCTTACCTTGCTAATCCATATTGGAAATATCTGTTCCCAAAGGAAACAGGATGTAAAATTGTCCGATTGAGCTATGTACATTAACAAATTCACAAAGAAATTTGATGAAATGGTCCGGCTAGCTCAAAACAGTTGCCAGCGTTTCGCCCCAGTGTACCAATGGGCTCTTCAGTTGGTTATGGTACACCTCACCAAGACGCGTGGCTAGTACATACTGTGAAAGCCGCTGCAAGGCACAAAATGTCGCCACGAGCAGCGCCAATGTACTACAGAAGTCAAAACTTCCTTTCAAAAATAATGTTAGCTTACCTTGCTAATCCATATTGGAAATATCTGTTCCCAAAGGAAACAGGATGTAAAATTGTGCGATTGAGCTATGTTCATGGATCATAAAATATATAACGAATCTATTTCATAGTATGGTCCGATAATATAGCCAAGATGTTAGGCCCCTTAAAACTACAATATCATCATCATCTTGATCTATTTCATGAAATAAGGCTCTGATGTAATGCTGCATTTTTGGATTCAGGAAGTGAATGTTATTGCCTATAAATATTTGGCCCTTTTTATAATTATCTATAGGCTAATAAATCTGAATGCTGTTTTACATGTAACATTCAGCCATTTTTTGGGGGTAAGTAAGGAAATTCTCCGGAAAGTTCCACTTAGGATGGGTCTTTCCAATATTTCCAAGCCCAGTTTTTTCGGCATAACAGTTTCTTTAGAGATAATTAATTCATTGAACATCCTATGTGTGAACAAATTTGCAAAGCTTCACCCATCCCCCACCCTCCCACAAAAAGTATATATCCCCCTATGGCAACATAGCCGCATTGAAACACTGAATCCAAAGAAACTTCCTACGTAGATCATAAATTGAACTGATCAGTGCTATAAAATGGCCATTGATTTAGGAATACATGTGTTGTACGATGTATAAGGGAAATGGGGACAGACATCTACAACTGGCTCTTGAAATATGGAAACTTATCTCTATATCATTCTTTTCTAAAATATAAATTAAACTCGAGTGGCCCCCTAGCCTGATACATGTTTTTAAAATCGATAACATGTTGATGACACGCATGTAATAGACAAAGTTCCAGAATTTCAAACCAAAATGTAATTCATGGAAGAACTGGGAAATAACCTCAATGTAGCAGACAATTACGATAACCACTACACCACAGGGAATACTCTCTCTTCCATACAAGATCAGATTGTTTCCCTCCTGGGTCAAGTTTGAGATACATTTAGGACACTTTACATGAATTCCCTCAATATCTCCAATTATACAAAGCTCTGTAAAAGAGCTAATTATTGTAGGTATTAATATTCATTATTATTATCATTATTGTTATTATTTTCTAATCAGAGTTAGTTTCGTCATTCAGTGGTTTTACTGTTATATTATATTCTATTACTGCCAATAATACGAGAAAGCTGTAAGAAGAATGTGCTTTCATTTATTGAATTTAATAAGACAATTTGCATTAAGAATGAACCTTCCGTTTGTTTCATTCTAATTATTGTCTTCAGTAGGCTACATTAATTTTCGGTCTACCAATCCCTATACTAAATGATTGTATTGTATTCAGCTGTTGGGTAACTATATTACTGTCTTAATTATTTTGTAAACAATGAACGAACCAGTTGACTTCATCGGTCATTCTATTAAGAATTCATATTTTCATACGAATTTAATATCGAGAGCTTACCTTTGCGTTGGTATTTAAGTAGTGGTAGCCAACGTTTCAATAGAAGAGCAAGTCTTGTAGAAATCTGCTATAATGCTTTGATTTGAAATGTAAATTAGCACTCCCGTAAATATAATTATACAAAATGCAATTTTTGTCTATAGGTTATTAGGGAAATATCATGTTTTCTACATTCTGATAGTCTCATTTTTCGAACGCGTATGGTGGTATACGTACTGCAGAATAGTAGATGATAGATATCTGAGACTTGTTTAATGAGTGTGATTTCTTCTGACAGTTAGTTCGTAGTTTTTGGCTATGTCTGTCTGTCTGTTAGGTAGTCAGCCCGAAGGCTGGTTGGATCCTCAAAAAGTACCGCCGTTACGTTATGTGAGTAGATACCCACAAAAACCCAAGGCAGCGCTATTTTGAGGCGTTCTAGGCAAGAAGAGGAGTGAGGTAGTTTGCCATTGCTTTCCTCACTGAGTCAGAACAGTAGTCCCAACCCTGTGATAGGCTTTTCATTTTAACTCTACTTTATTCAACTCCATAATGGAGTTCGTTAGGTCCGTATTGACAAAGAACTAATATACCAAGTTTGACGAAGACTCCGTCAATCAATACTTTATAAAGTATTGATTGACGGAGTCTTTCTCAAATTTGGTATATTACTCATTTTAAAGCAAAGCAAAAACAAAGAGAAGTCACCTCCGTACGAAACATGAAGATCCTTGGAGGAGTGGAAGGTAGAGGTTTCCACAAATCTGGAGAAATGTAAATAAAATAAATTTTGAAAAACGGAGATGCTAAAATATAACACACATAAGGAGGAAATAATTCTAATAATTTCAGCTTTGTATGTTGAAAAGTTCCGAAAGAAAGGGGAATTATATATCTAGAAAATCATTTTAGCCAGAAATTAGATTCAAAGATTTTTTTCCATTCTTTACAACAAGTCATTGCCATACGATTCCCCTCTTCCACTGGCATCCGGTTTAGTAACGTTCTCGCCTGCTGTCTCCAAGGTTGCAGGATCGAATCCTGGTTCAGTCAATTGGCATTTGAAGGTGCGCAAATGCGATTGAGCCGTGTCAGTAGATTTACTGGCACGTTAAAGATCCCCTTTGGGGTAAAACTCCAGCATCCCGCCGTCCCTAAAAGCCGTAGCAGTTATAAGGGACGTAAAACCAATAACATTATTTAAATAATTAATTTAGCATTCGTTTTACTGTTGTTCCATATCCTTTCGTTCTTGCTTGTAACGCGGCCTCTTTATCGTTTTCCTTTTATCTATCGTCTGATGGAAATACAAGTAGTTCCGTGAAGAACTATACAGCCTATTTTCATATATCCTACTCATGTTAATTGCCACTATCAACATACAACATTTCAGTTTAATTTCTGTAACAGATTCGTAGATATTGAGAACCGCCTAAATATTTCAGATTGTCGCCAGATTGGATTGTTATTTTTGTACTATTACATTAATATTATTGTGTACGTGTGGTATTCAAACTTCAATCGCATGATTGGAACACAAGAAGTAAAAAAGAGATTTTAAAATTACGCACAGCAGCCATCTTGTGATTATGCAAACAATTGAAATAAATTAGATGCCAGTGGATCAACATTTGTATAAGCATTTAACGTGCAACGTTTCACGGCACTCGGATAGTTAATTCGCGAGAAACGTCAATTTAAATATTTATACTTCGCGTCGCCGCCTTGTTGGATTTGTGCTCACCAGGTTACTGAAGTCCTATAGGTGAACATATGTTCATAGTCTCTATGATCAAAAAAAATTCAGTTTGGTTGCTGTAAAAGATTCATAAATATTAAGAACCGTCTAAATATTTCGGAAGCTCGCCATTTAGGATTATTATATGTATAGGCCATTGAGTTATGTACCATTCAAAGACAATTATTGCCTAGGTTCATTATTCAAAGTTTCACTTCAATCGCATGATTACGACACAAGAAATAAAAACTTAATTTTAAAATTTCGCACAGCCGCCATCTTGAGGTTATGTAAACAATTGAATTAAATTAGATGGCAGTGCATTACAATCTACAAAATCATTTACTGTACCACATTTAACTGCGCTCAGAGAGTTAAATCACGAGAAAAGTCAATTAAAATATTTCAAATTCGTATGGTCGCCTTGTTCGTTTTGTACTTTACAGGTTTATGAAATATACATAGTTTAACTTGTATCAGTATCCTTTATCACTGAACAAAATTGCAGGGTGATATCTGTAATAGTTTCGGAGATATAGAATGTCAGTGAAATATTTCGCACAGCCGCCATTTTGAGGTTATGTAAACAATTGAACTAAATTAGACTCCAGTGCATTACAATGTGTATAAACATTTGCTGTACCAAGTTTCATTACGTTTGGATAGTTAAATCGCGAGAAAAGTCTATTTAAAAGTCTCAACTTCGCTTGACTGCCATGTTGGCTATGTAGTCACCAGGTTTTTGAAAGTCTCATAGATGAACTTCTAGTAGTGCTCTTTATCACCGTACACAATTTCAGGGCGATATCGGTAATAGTTTCGGAGATATTGAATGCTAGTGAAATATTTCGCACAGTCGCCATGTTGGATTGGTGAGACGTAACAAAATTTGAAGGGCACGGTCGAGGTCGCCGGGAATAGTGCTATGAACTTACCGAGTTTCATTGAAATCGCTCCAGCCGTTTAGATTTTATTAGGGGGGGACACACACACATCTCACACCCACACACACACACACACGCGCACACACACACACACGGACAAAAGGTGATCTCATAAGCCTATTTTTTCAAAATTGAAAATAGGCTAAAAAATTGTAATGTACCTTGGTGGATTTACTAATAGGATGCAAGATTGTTGGAAAGTATAAGGAAAGTGGCCTCAAGAATGAGATATTAATTAAATAAATGTACTGCCAGAAAGCTAATAAAACCTATATTAATATGACCTAACAAATAAATTTTGAAAATGTTGAATATTTTGGACATTCCGGAGCTCCTTAATGGGATCGAGGGATGAGATGCGATAAGTTTGTATGTAGCAGGTGGTTTTATGGCCTGATGCCCTTTTTGATACTAACCTCGCGAAAGGCTTTTAATCAATTATGAAATGAATGACGATGTATGAAACGGGTGAGTTGTGAGGAACTGGCCGTGGTCTATTAGTAGTTCTAAGAACCGTCCTGGCATTTGCATGGAGCTGAAATGGGAAACCACGGCAAACCGTGGGGCATGAATACCGAGCCTACAGATATCTTGCCCTCATGGCCTCATATTGCACATGAGGCAGCAAACCACGGTCGGTATTAATACTTTGCTACACTTCTGAGAATTTGTTACAATGAACGGTTAACATGAGTTAAATTTACGGATATAGCTTTCAAAATGTCAGCTGTCGTCCAAATTAATTGTTATGATTTTATTTTGATGAACCGGTATTGAAGATGTTTTAAGGAAGTGTGACAAAATGTATTGTGCCCAAATCGAGTTGCCTAGATTTGAGAGCTCAGGCCACAATGCTAAGTCCAGAATTGAAAGTTTGAATAGAGCGCGCCGAACCTTCTAAGAAGGAATTGGAAACTTTGTGCAGCCAAGAAATGGTTAAGTGACGTAGGCGAGAGCGTCATAGTCGAGGCTAAATTGACATTAAATATTTCCCGATGGAGTAGAATCTTGATACTAACATCAGATTACTGGCACGGACAAGGGAGGAGGAATGTGCTTTATTTCGAGGAAATTGATTGAACGGAAGCTGAGATATGAGATGTTTTAGTTTCAGCATATTTCACACATTGACCTCGAGGAGTCCGCTTGCGGGGTATATAAAGCCTGCGTGCCAGAGCTAAGTACAGTCATTCCTTCGTAAGCGCTCAGCCGCTAAACACTCTACGTCGCTTCGAACACTGTTATACTGTATAAATAATCTGCGTGCACATGGTTGCAAAATCTACGTTATTACTAGCACACAGTTGCTGGGACTTAGTGATTTCGACGACAGTACGTGGTTACTGGTCGTATAAAAGTGTTTAACATTATAGTGATCTTCGAACTTTTCAAAAGTCATCACCGAGGTGATGCACTTTGTGGCATTGGTAATAATTTACTGCTGCAACGGACATATGAATAGACTTAGTCTATATTTTGCTTTCCACTGTCCACTAAAATTTAACTTGGGTTATTTCATCCAAACAACCAGAATAAGTCTTAGACTTAATAAATTTCGACCAACCAAAATAAATCAGTACTGTTCACCTACCAGTCTTGCACAGTTCAGTTCACTAGCAGACAAAGGGAAACCAGCATGCATAGCATTGTCTGGAGAGTGAGAAACTCTGTCCAGGGAACAGATCTTCAGAACTTGAACATGTGTTGCATAAGATTCTATGAGTAGTGACAGTATTGAAGGCATTACAGTTGGGTCGAGTTAAAACTGGTAATTTTTCATTATGGATCTTTTCTATCTAACCCCAGTGAAGATTACTTCAGCTGTTGAAGCAGCACATTTTACGAACTATTTTCATCAAGATATTCAGGCTACAAGTATGAATACTGCTATATCTGACTAAGACCATGGCGGGTATAAAATGGAGGCCGATACAAGGTTATAAACACGTGTCCTAATGGGGACAAGAAGACTGAAATAATCTGGTTCAGACCGGATTACCAGCATCAAGATCTAGAGGAATGTAAGCTACAATTTTTATGCGTAGTTAGCGGGAATTTCTCAATTTTTCTACAGTCTTACCAACACACACACATATATATATATTTGCAATAGAAGCTTTGAACTGAGCAGTTTTTACACTCAGAAGTCAATGATTCGAAATTTATGGACGAGCAGAACGAGTATTTATTTAATTTTGATATTTTTCTAAACACGGTCATCAGCTGTCGTAACTGAAAATTTAATAATAAATATAGGTTGAGGAATGGATATTTATCCATTATTAAGAAGTCGAGGATGATATTCCCCGAACAGTTTAACAACTTTAAATCCATTTGTTGAGGAAATAATAATAATAATGTTGATTTAATAATAATTATTATTATTTTTAATTTTCTGAGATAATAATATTTGTGATTTCTAATAATCATTATCATGTAGTGTAATTTATACATTTGACATTTAAAACAATTTTCTAAGATCGGATACTTGTTGATTCCAAAGGTTAGTGGTTAACGCATGCCCACAAACAAATAACATATTAATTCAGTGGAAGTATTTTACGCTTGCATTATGCATTTAAATCTTCGAGAAGCCACGGAAAGTAATGATACGGGAAGCCAAAAGCATGTATAAAACAGGGTCTTTGCTAGAGTTTGTATAAATATAAAATCATTACTGAGCAACGTATTTTGATAAAACGTTTGGCTAAAAAAATAGACACGGTGTGGAGTTATTCATGTTTTAAACTGATGGTAAAATTATTATTGTAAACTCATTGGGGGATTTACTAACTTATAAATCTTCCAGTTGTCGTAACAAGCAAAGGCTTAAATATTCTGTATAATTATGGAAGAAATAATTGTTGTGTGTGCAAAGAGTTAAATATGCCATTCTGATTGTGCAATTAAGTCGCAGGAATTAGGTTGTTGAAATGAAGCATCAACCATATTGTAGGTTGGATGTCTTTGAAATTAGTGGAGGAGTTGAATGTAGCCACACTTTCGTCGAGATATAACCAAAGGTTATTTTGTTGAGCCATCATTGTCAATTCAAAGTTTACCCACGTGTTCTAGAAATATTCCTAGTAATTGACAGCCCGAAAATTTTATTGTTAAAATTGTACCTTTCATTATGAAAATACTTTACCGTTGTCTAGATGCTAAATTATGGTTATGTGATTTTTGACGCATTTAAATCGAATGGGCCGATGCTGTAAATTATTTAAAACTGTTACTTCTTAACAACCCCTGCAAACTGAAATAATTTTTGTGATCCTGTAAAAATATAAACATTTTGCAAATAAATTTACTAATTTACATTTTTGACATTTTGTCAAATAATTGTAATTTTGATAATAACAAATGATATTGTTTTATGAAAAATTTTCTAAATAATATTTCCAAGTGATAGTTAATTGATTGAATGGTTGAATCCATATTGAATTGAATTTATATTTTGTTGATAATAATATTGTGACCATTATATTGATAATTGAGTCAAGAGCTCTGAATAGATTTTGGATCGAGAACAGATGATTCAATAAATATGTTCTGTTTATCGAAGTTCTTCGAATCCAAATGCTCGAATGTCCATGTAAATGATATTGTCTTGTATTCCTTGTTAATAACTTTGTATTTGAACAAATCTTGAGATAACTGAATCCTGAAGTGTTAGTTAATTTGCTACTATAATTTTAAAAAACTGAAATAGTGATATATTTTTCATCGAGTGATAAATTCTTTTCCATTTCAATATGTGAATACTCAAGTAAGATAGGAATCAGGAAGGACAATTAAATTTGCACTGACAAAACCCTACTACTGTAAATAATTCTTTTGAGCGAAGTCAACAGGACTATTAATTTGACCTTCGTCTCAATTGCCAAGTGTTCATGTGTTGGTGGAATTGTAAATCTTGTATATAACGTATGATTCGTCATGCATCTATTATGCTATTTTTGGCATGCCTTCAGTAATTTTTAACGTTTTAATTAAAATGAGATAATTTTACAGGTTGTATTATTTTCAGAAAATCTCCTTCTATCCTTATTGTTGCATCGAGTAGAAAATCAGTAAAGCATTTTTTTTGTTGAGTTATTGTAGTCACTTTAACCCATCTGGCGCCCCAGGATATTTTGATTCTCGTGCTGACTGATTTTTGGTGAAATGCGTATGTGGTCGCCCGGACTTCGGTGTAAACGGGCACAGTATTGGTACTCAAAGTTCAGTGAATCGGTGTATAATAACTTACAACTATCGGCTATAGTTTGATTCATAATAGCTCTTTTTGATTTTCGTTTAGAGGCTTTAGACATCAAGATACAATCCGAAATCTGCGTGATGTGTATGTGTAAAGGCCCAGGAAAGATCATACTCAAATAAGTCACCGTCAGCTTCGGTATTAGACACTTGAATATATAGTTACCCTGCCTAATCTAATAGGGCAAACGCGTGTTGATTGACTAAAATGTATAAATTGATAGTGATACTGTGAAGTTCCAGAAACCACTAATTGGTGATGATGATAATTGTAGTTTAATGGGGCCTAACACCACCAATTGGCTCAACCTCAGTTCATACAAGCATTATAGCCAGCACACATAACCATCTAATATGATAGAATAATCCAGGTAAAACCAATGTTGTTCCTAAACAGAATATTTTAATATTTGAAGCAAATTCACAAATTGCAAGGACATACAGCATCTAGCGCTACGGGAGAATAGCGAACTGGCGGCTTCGGTGGCGTAGTTGGTAGCATTCTGATCTTTTATACCAAAGATCGCGGCTTCAAACCCAGTCAAAGTCGTCAGATTTTTAAGAGCGTTAAAAATCTCTCAGAATGCCTTGCTTTGGAGGGGAAGTAAAGCCGGAGGGCGCATGTCATAGATTTATGGCATGTAAAAGAATCTTCCACGAACTACACTTGTGTGAAGCTAAATTTGTAGATTAGATTTGATTACGCTGTATTAGTTCCAACGTTCATCGCCAGGTGCCGGTTGCGGTGGTCCAAGTTTGCGTCTAGGTGTCGTTAATGGTAGCATTTGGTAGCAAAAGTAGGAACAGCTTGAAATTGGTCGTCTGAAGTCCTTACCAAAATTACAGATAACACACACTAATACAGCCATCACAATTAACACCGGTTATCAGACAGATTCTACTCACATCCAATGTACATGGGACTACATGAACGCGTTGTCACAGCCCCTAAACTGAGGAACCAACCAACCAAAGTAGTATGTGGGTCTATTTGGAACACCCCCTCTTCTAGGGTTAAATTTAACCATAATTTTATTTAGTTTTTAAGGTTAATTTGGACTATAAAATTAACACCACTTTTTTGGGTGCACTTGGGGGCACTGGTTAAACTAACCATTATATTAACATTTTTATTGTGGTCTAAACTAACCATAATAAAAAAACTTTCTTTACCGAGAACACTAACCTCTTTTATAGTTAAGCTAACCCTAACGATAGCACTCACAAATTCTATGGCCAAAACTAACTATAACATTAACACACATTTTATGGTTAAAATAAACCATGATATAAATGTTTTTGGTACCGAAAACACTAATCGATTTTGTGCTCAAAATTAACCGTAACGTTAACACACATTTTATGGTTTAATTAGCTACAAAAAAACGTTTCTACCACCGAGAACACTTACAAATTTTAATGCTTAAAAAAGCATTAAACTAGTCCTACAATTTCCAACGACTTCTCTACGTAAATAATGGCTAAAGCTAAGGCTACAATTCCCAACGACTTAATGGCCAAAACTGAGCATACTATCTCCAACGACTTTTCCCATAAATAATGGTTACTACTAAGCCTACAGTCCTAAGAGAAGACGTCCTGTAACGTATGGGGTAGTTGGGAACACCCTCTCTTTAAGGTTTAAATTTAACCATAATTCTATTTATTTTTTAAGGTTTTATTTAACTTTAAAAATTAGTTTACTTATTTTATTTTTTATGGTCTTGGCCTACCTTAACTTATTTTATTTTTTATGCTCCTATTTAACCTTAAACAATTATTTTACTTAACTTATTTTTTAGGGTCTTGGTTTACCTTAATTTTATTATTTAACTTATGCTTTTATTTTAACTTTAGACTTATTCTATTTATATCTTATCTAATACCCCCAAGGATACGTTTCAATAATATCATCTACCTCGGGCTTAATCATTCTTTTATCATAATCTAAACTAAAGACTTTTTTAACCTGTTTGTTTACTAAATTCTTAGTTCTTACATCTCTTGTTATCATATTGTATTTAAGAGGCTGTTTGTTAGTTACTTCAAAGTATAAACTGTCAAGTTTATTCTCATCGTAACCTATATTTAATGAATTAAGTATAGTAGGAAATTGCGCTATAGTTATTGTGTTTATGTCTTTACCGGCTTCTATAATACGTTTTCTAATTAGTTTAGTTTTACTGCTTTTATCAAGTTGACCTCTAATTTGTTTATTTATAATTTGCTTCATGGTATTTATTTCTAATACCTTGGAGTTTTCATAGTTTAAAGTAAAACCTTTAACTTTCATGGTTTCTTTCCCCTTACTTGTTAAGTACCCGTAGCTCTTTGGTCCTGTAGAGATCCAATCTGTGATATGATCATCCTTTCCAAGTTCATCGGTCCATTCCCCTAACATACAACCTGTTTGAACGGTATTCTTACTATTATCGATATAAACTACCGAGTCAGTATCGTAGTACACTACTTTATTCCCTAATTTGTCTAACATATCGTAAAGCCTAAGTCGCGCGTTTGATGTTGTGAATGCGGCTATAAACACATTGGTTGAATAGGAGTCTTCAACAAAATGATCTTTGAATTTGTAGGTGACTTGTACAATATTATCATTAATAAAGATCATATTACTTATCTCTAACCTATCGTCTAACAGAATTTGGTACCACCTTTTAACATCTACTACATATTCACTTTGGGTCAAGTTTTGTCTTTGTCCGAATTTACCCCACAACGAGTTTAAACAAATCTTAGAAACAGCATGCTTATCAGGGTTCAGGACTACTTCTTCAGGATTTAGGTCAATATTAAGGCATTTTTTAACCGCACTTACATACTCTTCAATAGTATTAAAGTCATCTTTCCACCTACTCGTTTCAAGCTTTATTTTCATAAAGTCTTTGATGTATCCTTTAAACAGATCATTACTCTTTTCTTTAAAATGCCAAACCTCGTATACTTCTACTATCTTGTAACCTTTTTCTATCGCTTTGTTAACTTCGTCTGTAGTCCATGTACCAACAAATGCTCTCTCATTATTACTGTGTTCACATTTAGTACATTTTTCCTCAATACACTTTCTACACAACCCGAACATCAGCTTCTCCGTCTTAACCGGTAGTACAGGATGATACAGCTTTCGCGGTGGTAATACTTTGCACTTTATCAGACCATACCAATCTTTGTTATATGCTTCCGGCTTGAATATTTTTATAGGGTGGCCGACTGGGTAGTAATTAAAATACTGAACTGTGGGGTAGAGGCTGCATACGTCTATATATTTCAATTTTCTATTTTGTACTTGAAGCTTGCTCGCATTGGTCCTTCCTCCATAGAAAGCATCTCTAGGGTTTAGTGGCTCTACCACCTCTACAACTGTTTAAGAAGTGTTTAGCGCTTTCTTATATTCTTTGGTCTTAACCCACTTGCATTCCCACATTTCTACTAAATTGTACCCTGCTTCCTTAATCTGAACACTTTTTCGCTTTGTTTTCTCGTACAAGTCTCCCATAGTCTCATGGTTAACATTGTTAATAGTCTCTTCTTGATAACAATCAGGGCATCCATGCCAAAAGCAGCCGTGATACTGGTAAACAGTGTTGGTCTCTTTATTGAAACCGTCAACCTTTGCCCCACAAATCTTGACTTCACCACCATTCAAAGCGTGCTGTACACCCTTGAAGGTGTTGAGCCAGGTTATAGAGGATTCACTATACATTTCTTTCTTATCAGTCTTAATAACAGCCATAGTATTTTCCTGGAGATACTTGGACCTATAAATACCCATACAAACACTGGCAATCGTGATGTACTGGAACGGGTCTATATTAGCAATCTCTAAAAATTGTTTTCTTAACTCAAGGCACCCCCTACGCAGAATATCTACATCAGAGTTACAGTAGTCTAAGAACTCCTTTTGAAAGTCAAATATATAATTTTCTTTTACTTTCTTAGCGTACCATTCTAAGAATACTTTTCTAGCATCAGGTTTCATTGTATCAACACCATAGTATTTCGTAGCTGGAATTGGCCCTACGTAATTTTGGTTATCCCGTGTATTGAAGAAGTGGGGGAAGTAACCTTTCTTAAGTTCCTTTAGTCCAAATGTCTTGGGGTACTCGCTTAAGGGAGAAGCCACAAAATTGTGGCTATCGATAACCTTAATTAGACCGTTAACCTCCAACATCATTAACTTTGTACCGTTGTATATGGTATAAGGCTTCAATGTATTCTCTATACAATACTTCAAGATAAATTGTGAGTCATAACTTTTAGCATTTTGGGCGACGGCTGTGTATCCTTTGTGATTCTTTGATATCAACCATTTACAAAATTCTTTATTGGTCTTGAAGTACACTTTTGTACTATCAATATAGTGGGCTACTATCTGGTTGGGTATGTGCACCCCAGTCTCTTGTTCCGCTTCATAATCGAACCATATGTATTTTTCTGTGTAACTGCAGCCGTTTTGGTAAGTAATAACGTTAATTAATTCGTTGTTGAATAGTACTTTGTACCTTTCTTCTGAAATTTCTTTGGCCAAGAATTGTTTTTGAAGGTTTTTAATATTTGGTTTCTTGAACAGTTCTAACCTATTTTCATCTAGAAACTGTTTTAGAAACTTTCTTTGATCGTTAGCATTGCAAACACACAACTCTTCACACTTCCCGCCCTTTTGCCGCTTATTCTGTATGTAACATTGATGTTCACTAGTCTTACAAGGTTCCATACAATTGTAGCAAAAGGAATATCCACACTTATGCTTTTTAGATCTCGATAAAATAATATTACAACCTCTGCACTTATAAATTTCCTTGCAAACCTCAGTATGATTATTTAAACACTCCTGGTTATAACAATACCTATTGCACTTACTACAGTATACCTTATCTTTATCTTCAGGAGAGTGTGCAGGTTTCTTGCACAAGATACACACATTCCCCTTCCTCTTGCACTTATGCTGGTCCTTGTTGTTGTAAGGTGAGTCACAAGCATTACAATAATACGAGCTTCCTAAGAGAGCTTTCATACTGTTTATGACGTCAAAATGGTTTCCGTTTTTGTATAGATAAATTTTGGTATTCCTTTCTTTACCTGAGTATATAACTGAATTAAATTTTTCGGCACAAACAACCTTTATTTGAACTTGTAATAATTTTTCTACGTTTTTTATATTCTCTAAAGTGAAACCTTCCTCGTTGTAGTTCCCAAGCCTCTTACACAACTCTTCAGTCAACTCTGTTTGAATGGTTCTGCCCATCCTTACTTGTTTAATATCCATTTCACTCAGTTGCCTGCCTAGCACTTGATTTGAGTGGTACGTCAAAGCGGTGACTATGGCCCGAGGGCAACATAAGTTATCTTTGTTTTTTATTTGAGTGATACATTTTTTGGTCTTTACGTCATCTGCTAGATTTATTAATTTCATTGATGTCTTTTGACCTCTTGGTATATTCAGAATCTTGATATTGAACCTGGTTTGGGTAATATTTAGGTTTTCGTTTGAAGATAGAATTCTGCTAATGTGGTTCATGAAGGATCTAGCCTTAACATCGGATTGAACTACAGTTGAAATATCGTGGTGGAAATTAGGATTGCTTGCTACTATAGTTAACTTGTCTCCTTTCTTGTAATTTCCCTTCTCTTTGGCTAGTTTAATTATTGCGTTGATGGCGTTTTCAACTTCCATAATCTTATCAATTTTAATGGTGTAGTCTACTTCCGTGGCGTTAAATTTCTTAATGAATCGAGAGTTTGTTTCTGTGATGGTGTATGGTGGTTTTCGTTGTTTTTATGGTGGTTCTATCAAATCCTCGTGAAAGCTTAGCTCTTGAGCTACCTTATTTTGGAAGACAATGTCTTGGGTTTTTAAAATGGATTCAATAATTTCAGGTTTTCTCATTCTATAAGTTACCTTAATGTTTTGTTTCTTTCCAATCTCTTTTAGTTGTGGTACCGTGAGCCTTTCTAAATCGTTCCTTTTGTATAAAATATCACTGACCTTGTCTAAAGCCTTAATAAGTAGTGGTTTACACCATTTCGAGAAACCGGTAAGATTGAAGTCTTTAGCCATATCTCTTAGAGTTTTAAGAGTCACTACATCTTTTTTCTGCTCCTCCTTCTCTTCATTGTTTGGGTCATTCTTAAGATGACTCTTTGATTTCAAGTGTCTGGACCAGTTTTTATATGTGATGTCCATACTACACTTTTTGCAGTGTTTATCTGCATAGTTATATTTATTTCCTTCCGACATAATTCTTTATTTACTAATTTATTTTATTTAAAAATTTCATTTTTTGTAAAAAATCAATTTTTTATATTAGAAAAAATCTTTACGAGTGGTTTTATTGGTATACTTCTGGAACATTATCCGAAAACTCAAGGTTGCGTGTCCTTTAATAAGACGAATCCTATTAAAAGTCATTACACCATCTTTTGTATTATCCTCTCCACTTGATTTTCTAATTCTTCAAAACCTTTACCAATTTCATTCAAATAATCATCATCATCAACATATTCTAAGATCGTCAGTTGTAATTTCTGTAGGGCGATTTGGTAATGGTGTACTAGATCTCTAAGATGATTGGGTATATTTTTTCTTATTACAAATTCAGCTTTATTACCCCCCTTCATAATATTCGTCAAACTACAAGGCATGGGTTCCATATTAATATTCCTTTATTATATAATATTTTTTTAATTTTTTTTTATATTTTTTTTATAGGTAATAAATGGAAGTAAATCAATTTCTCAAGACGCTCAACAGCATCAACGAACAAAAGACGTTTAAAAAACTCAGTGAGTTAGAAATAGGGAACGAATACCTTATAACGAATGTAGATGGTATAAATACAAAATTTGGAAATAAAACTTTTCTAGAACTTGATAGTAAATTGAAGGTTATATTACCCAATAGATATGCGAAGGTACTAAATTGGGAAGATGGAATACAGAAAATGACAGGGTTGAAAATGGTATACCACGGCACAAAAGAAGTTAATGGTTGTAACAAAGCGCACAATCTTGAATTTTCTTAAAAAGCCCCACACCCCGATAAATTTATGGTTTTAATGGTTAATAACCATTAAAATCAAATACCAAAATTAACGTAAAATTAAGGATTCCTTCGTAGCTTTATGAAAATTGTAACAGCTATCTATGTCATCACCATTAAGTTCAAAAAGATAATCTATACTATCCTCAGACAACTGATTTATAAATACTTCTACATCTTCAGTAGGATGTAGTAAAAACAGGAAGAAAGAAAGGGTTATTCGCTTTACTCGGGCGTCCATTTATTTATATAGAAATATTATAATATAACATTTTCTTTATTAACCCAGCTATTGTGAGAATTATCAAAACCCAACCATTTGACATATACCCGATTTCCTTTCTTTCTTAAAACTTTTTCAACAAGATATGCCTCTGGATACTTTGTTTTCTGTAATTCTTGCTCATAAAAGTTCCCCTTTATTTCTTCCGCATTTACATCTTTCAATTTGTACGTAATAGGGTCGGAATAAACGATATCTTTTATTTCAAATATTTCAGTCGACCAATTTCCTGTGTATCCTTTTTCAAATATACCTTTTAGTTTACTAATTCTGACTTGATCGCCAACTTTAAATTTCACTTTTTCTTCCGTTCCTACGCTTACAGTGTAAACAGTTTTCAACAAATGTTCTTCATTAGCTTTGTTTACGTTTTTTGGCTTCATATTTATAGTTGTGTGCGTCGTATTATTGTAGCCATTAATTAACTTTGGTAAAATGCCAACCCAGCAGTAGTTTCCTTGAATATCAAACTGCTTCCACATTTTCTCTTTTAAGGTCCTATTGAATCGTTCTACAACTGAAGCTTTTACTTCAGTAAAAGTCGAATAATGATTGATATTAAATGTTTTCATTAATTTTGAAAATTCTTTATTGTAAAATTCTTTACCGTTGTCTGTTTGAAGATTTTTGGGTTTTCTGTTTTTTAAAATATCATCAAACGCTTCAGCAACACTTTTACCCGTTTTATCTTTGACTGGTACACCCCAGGCATACTTTGAAAATACATCAATGACTGTTAACAAATACTTGTAGCCTTTATTAAGCTTCGATATCCCCTTTATTTTTCCAGAGTCCATTTCTACCAAATCCGCTTGCCAAATGTCATCAATGCCGTGAGTTGTAACCCTCCTTCTCGGAAAATTCTTCCTCATGGGCTTATGAATTTCGTTTATAATTTCCTCCCGAATGCTAACGGGTGGCTCTCTAATTTGGGTAGAACTCCCTATTTTTACACTCTCATTAACTTTTTTTTTCAAACCGGCTTTTCTTACTCCCACACTCGGAACATAAACCTTCGATTCTAGTTCGACCATTTTTTGTCGAAAGGGTGTGAGGATGCAGTGTTTGAGTAAACGTTTTGCACTTTAAACACCAAATGTGATTATTCATTTATTAACTAATTAATTAATTAAAATTAATTATAAAATAAGCATTGGTTTACTCAGACACCCAACATTGAAGAACGCAAACTAACTTACATGAAACAAGGGTCTACCCTTTGTTGAGGAAATTAACTTTTTATATTTATATTTTAATTAATTAATTAATTAATAAATGGAATCAATTACCGATATTCTGAACAGCAAACTTGTCTATAATAGCAAACAAGTGGTTATTGCTATTGATGAAAATAACGATTCATGGTTTAAAGCTAAAGATATTGCTTTAATATTGGAGTATAGAGATACAGATAAAGCAATTCGAAAACACGTTGCAATTGAAGACAAAGGTATATTCGATACCTTAAATAGCCCCGCCGTTTTGGCGGGGTTAAAAAATACACATCCTCAAACCATATTTATTAATGAATCTGGGTTGTATTCGCTTATTTTATCATCTAAAAAAGAGGAAGCTAAAAAATTTAAGAAATGGGTAACGAAAGAAGTCCTTCCATCAATTCGAAAGTACGGAGAATACAAAATTAAAGAAGAATATAAGAACCAACTAGTTGGGTTAATGCAGAAACTTCAAATAAAGGAAGCAGAAAACGAATCTCTTACCCCATTAGCCACACCTCTTGCACTTAAAACTAGTAAGAATAATTGTCTGCTTATTATAGATAAGCATGAACCAAACGAAAAGTACAGGTACTATGCAATAAGGGCGCAGAGACAACAGGTGAATCAAGCAATCAAAAAAATATGCAGGCGGCACCCCGATTGTGAAATAGTTTATGAAAAATATAATGATCCTAATAGCGTAAGGTTGTATGTGCTTATGAAAGAACAAATAAAAATTAGCTATTCGGGAAACCATTTCAATATTCCATTTACTCCTGATCTTCTTAAAGGAACAATAGAGATGTTGTATAAAAACCTGTTACATTAGACTGTTTTTAATGGATATTTTCTCCATTAAAAACTAAAACATTTTAACATTAGTGTTATTCGACCGATTCATCAGGCTGAGGTTCATATGCATCAAGTATTACTTCACCAAACATCGTCACACTAACATTTATTGGAAGTTTTAAAATTACGCTGCCCATTTTATTTTTAAAGCATAAAGCATCACCAGATTTAACGTTGAAGGGCTTACTAGTATCTACCATAATTTTTTCTTCTTTGGAACGTGCAATATAAACGTCTAATACTGTTTTAATAGCGTCATCTGTATATGAAGTAAATACTTTATCTGGGTCTACGATACGAACAAATATTTTCCTAATCGTTGCGTTGTATGTAAAAATATGCCTAATTTTATCTTTCTCTGCAAAAAGGTCCTTTTGTAATATTATCCTATCAAACACCTTTCTTTCTAAGTTGTCAACCTTTTCTGTTAATGTTGCTACTGGTGCAAGACAAGTAGTGGCATATTCCGAGAACAATTTTTCTATTTCTTCTTTCGTGAAGTAGTCCCCTTCAGTAGTAAGTGGTTTGAGCTTTTCTAAGAGATATTACTTATTAACTACATCTTTATTGTTGATTGGATCTTCAATATTCGCTATCCTTTTACCTTGAAAATCAATCCATGTTTTTGAAACAAAAAAAAGCTCACTAAGGCGTTTATTTAGAGCCGTAACTAGCCTTGAAAATCGTTTTTCTAAATCATCCTTTGTGATAGCTTTAATATTTAATGAACTACTCTTTCCGTTTATAATTTTATTTCCAAATATGTCCATTTATTAAATCTATAATTTCGTTAAAATGAGCGGGATTAGGGGAACCCAAATTCGAAAACAACTTTAAAACAAGGACACATAAATGACCACATATATATTCATCAAACATTTGAATTCTTTCGGCGTTATAAAATAGGTTGCTAGCTCCCAAATAATTTCCTAGTTTTTCAGGAACATCTCCACCAAATGAGTCAAAGACGAATTTTTGGTTACCCTTTTTAAAGTAACAAATCCAATGAGTACCTGCATGATCCGACGTATCCAAGTTTACAATTCCTGATTCACAATCATTAGGTTTTGTAGACAATTCATCGATCATAAAACATTTTGAAAATGCTTTATGTTTATTTCGTGTATTATTTTAAGTATATCAAAATTACTTAAAGGGTGCTTATAGTTGGAAAGTATATCACTCAATATCGATGAAATTTCTCTTTTTTTTTTTTTAATTTTAGTTATTCCCAAACAACCTTGTCCAGTCTTTTTTTCGATCACCAGATTATGTCTAATTTGTTCAGCCAATTCCGCATCTTCTTTTTGCTTTTTATGAATAGCGCTTGTAATGGCTGCAGCGCCACCTACCAGCGAACCAATGGCACCCAATGCAGCTAATATTAATGGCAAAAATCCTCCTTGGTGTTCATTAATTCCAGAACCTTCTTTCTTCCTACTGAGATATTCGAATATTTTCTTTACAATTGGAATGGACAAACTTATAAGTAAGCTACCACCTTTTTGAATTTTTCTTGCTTTCTGCTTCTTTTGTGTATCTGTCAAGTACTCATCTAGATAGTCATGCTTTTTCAGATCTTCGTTGGAGAGTTTTATTTTAATAGCTTTGGGTTTTAGTTTCCCTTTTTGGGAAACGTTGTAATCAATACTAAATCCTTTCATTTATTTAATGAAAAAATTATAAACAAAAATTTTACAAATTTATACTCAGACGCCCCAACCATTTTCATCTAACCCCATTCCCATTTTTCTTTTTCCATACATTATTCCAGTAACGGCTGTAGCTGCTAGTCTCTCACTCATGTTAGCATCTTTACTGAATATTCTCTCTTTTGCAGCCTTTTGTAATTCTTTATCTGCTTGATGTCTGTGCTCTAATTTTGTATGGTCGCGGTATGCTATATCATGTAATTTACATGCTTCGTCTAATGGGTTGGAACCCTGAACACCTTCGGCTAGTTGCTTGTCTAATGGATTACCAGGACCACAAAATTTATATCCCGGGAGTGTTAAGTCAATATTATTTTCACCTATTTTATTAATCATCCAATTAACTAATCCTTTTCCATGTTTTTCAGATTCCCAGAATGTATGGGGAATGTTATTTAAAAACCTAATTAGATATGGAATACCTTTAGGATTATTAACAATGAAGTCATTAAACTTACTCGTAAGCATCTTCGTTATTCCAACCTTTTCATTGTGATAGACGTTGTTTCCAGCATTTTCTTCGCCGTGAATTACCATTAATCTGTCTATTAATTCCCTTACATCATCCAGCCACACATATTCAATCGGTGCTTTTGAATATTTTTTTACAAAACCAATTCCTGATTTAGGAGGAGTGGTTAGAGATGCAGCTCTTTCTTTTCTTCTAACTTTTTCTGAAAGCCATATATCCTTTATCAACGTATTATATTTTTTGCCAACACTACTTTTAGGTTTAGTGCTATTTGGATCATTGTTTTGATACATAGCATTTGTAATTTTTAAAATAGTCTCATATGTGCTGCGGTCTTCGTCTGTATACTCATCATCGTTAGGTATATCATTTAAGGTTAAAAATAGCATTAAACCCTTTGTAGCTTTAAAATTCTTACCCTTAATAATAATATCGTCATTACTGAATTCAACTTTTGAGTCACCTATATAATAACCCTGATAGTTCTTATCATACCTTATTCCAAATTTAGGGTCACTAATTCTAGGTAAATATTTTGAAATTATTACCCCTAAGTGGACCGTAGAATAATCAGTTATGCCTTTCCTCTTAACATTTTCTTCACTTTTATCATACTCTTTATCGGCCTCTTGAAATAAACTCCTCCCCTTTTCTTTCTGAAGTTGCGACTCTAAATTCTTTCTGACCTTTCTTGCCGATTTTAAAGCTTCTTTTTGCTCATCAGTGACATCATATTCATCCAAGAAATGGGAACCTTCGGAATCTGAAGGAAAGTCTTCTTTATAGTCAATTCTGTAAGGAATTAATTGCTTCTCCACTTCTCTATTTTCTTCTATAGCTTTAATAACATTTTCACCGATGTCATTTAACTTGTTGCCTAAAACATTAACAGCATCAATAACAGGTTGATCTTCTTTTTTATACTTCTCGTATTCCGTTATAGGCTGCTTCTTCCATATTCGAAATTCGTCTTTTAATTCTTCAAATTTCTTCCTATTCCTTCTTGCTTGTTGAACTACCTTTTGATCGTATTTCGCAAACATCTTTATTATAGGTGAAATTTAAAAAAAATGACGTTTGATGCTAACATTGACGTTTGACATTTGACGCTGACATTGACGCTGTACGTTGTACGCTGTACGTTGACGCTGAAGTTGTACGCTAACGATGTTAGTGTTAGAATACTCAACCCAAAACCTGCCAATACCCCTGGAGTAGTTACCCAACATTTAGAAACGTTTTAATTTTATTCCTATATTTACCATCGTTAGCTTTGCGATTCATATCAATAGTAATAAAACCAAACTCCTCATTCCAACATTTGCTGCAAATATTCTTAAAGTCTTCAAATTTCATATCGCCACCAACAAATTCTTGATAAATATGATTTAAATTGGTATTATCTTGCCTAAATATATTTAAGAAATTTAAGTTATCACGAACTAATTGTTTTGGTATTTTTGAATACGTTTGAGCTAAGTAAAAACAGTCAATCCCTTTATGTCTTCCTCGTGTAAAATATTCTCGAACTATGTCTTGGTTTTCCAGTATGAAATCGTCGAAAATTACAACTGACCTATCTTCACATTTATCCAGGGGCATTATGCTTTCATCGTCATGAATAAATTGAGCAATTGACTTTCCTAACTTCTCTTCGATTTTATTACATTTTTCCATAAACTGTTGATACTTAGATTGATCTAAACTTTTAGAGAAGATGTAAAGGTTGTTTATTTTTTCCCAGTTTAACCATCCAGGTGCCAAAATATAATTGTCTATCATTAAGGTTGTTTTACCACAATTACTGGGGCCTATTATAGCACAACGAATGGAATTCGGTAATAATTTGCCATGTTTGTTCTTTACTTGCTTTTCTACAAGTCTTACTTGTGGGTCCCAATCTACAACATTTCGTTTACTCATTTTCGTTTATTTTATTAATTAATGAATGAATTAATAAATGAAGAGAATTTTTGAACTAAGTGGTAAAACTTCGGTTTTAGAGAAAAGGTTAAATGTTCCATTGCGAGATGAATTTAGAAAAGTTGGATTAATAGGGTTTTACTCAACCTTCCTAACACCAAATATTACAACAAAAAACAATAAAGTACACTATGAAAAAGCATCAGGCACGATAACTGAAATGTTTATTCCACCAGGTCAATATAATGTAGAAAATTTACAAAAAGCTATTCAAGGTCAAGAACCTAACATTAGTATTGAACAAAATAAAATTTTAAACAGATTGGAAATAATTAGTGATTATAAAATATATTTTGACCAAGAAGAAAGTATTGGTTCAGTTTTAGGTTTTAATAATCAAATTGTAGAACCAAAAACCAAAACACTTGCTCGGAACTTACCTAAAATAATTCCGTTCGAAAATATCCGCGTTCATTTCAATTTAGCGGATGGAATGTTTGTAAAAGACTCTGAGCATTTTCACCGTGAAACGAATATTATAGCATCATTTAAACCAGCCCTAGAATTTAGTGCTCCAATAATTTATGAGCCGAATTATCCTGTATTTTGCCCAGTTTTCGATAAAATTCAGAATTTAAAAATTACTGTGACCAATGAGAATGACGAAGTAATAGATTTCAACGGCGCAACAGTTACTGTAATTTTAGAGATGAGTTAATTATTTCCTCTTCATTTAATTTTCTATTATTTTTCTTATAATAAATGAACAAAGGAGAAAGTTACCAGTGGCAGTCTTTTCCTGTAAATGAAAAGACTAAAAACAATTTAAATTTGCCAAACAAGGACGTGGAAATAGATATTAAAGTTGGTGATGGTTGGATTGATAATAATGCGCACCTGTATATTACTTTCGATGTAACTCATGCTGATGGAACTGATTACACTAACTATGAAGGAAAGTCAAATGTAAAGCTAATTGACAATTACCCCACTCAATTTTGGAGCACTGTAACCGTGAAAAAACGAGGACACACTATCTATCGAATTGACCATCCAAATATATCTTCAACGGTTCTGTTTAATTTAACAGCCTCTTATAGTGATAAAATGATATATTCAGGTAATTTTCTTAATAATGGTAAATTGCAGAAAAAATCAAATGAGTTAAGGTACCCTTTAAATCTTCTTGGTGGCTTTTTTAAGGATTTTAAAGAGATTATGTGGGAAGGAGATTTAACTGTTACATTTACATGGAGTCAAAATGCGAACGATGCTCTGTATAGATGGTGGACTAAGAATCCCGATGGGGGCAATGCACCTGGAACTCTCCCGGAGGAAGGAAAAGTTACCGTAAAGTCAATGGAGATAAAAATTCCTGTTGTAAAATACGAACCAAATTATGAGCTTGAACTGAGAGAAAAAATACTGCAAGAACCACGAATACCTATATCATTCTTTGACCTTCAAACTCAAGAAATTTCAGGCCTAAGTGGGAAAAGGAATTTTGAAATAGATATTACTAATTACTACAATTCAATGGAGTTTGATCTGCCATATTTCATTTTTGTTGTGTTTCAAACTAATAAAAAAGGTAACCAAGATATGAATAGTTCCAAATTTGATCATGTTCAGCTTCAAAACATTTACATGAAAAACGGAAGAAACGAAATGTTTCCGGAAGAAATGTGGAATATCAATCCTCCTAATACTTATCTAAATGCCTATTATGCTTTTAGGGACTTTAAACGTATAACTGAACTGAAGTATAATGTTGTTGTAACCCCCACAGAGTTCATTGCTTCTTATCCAATTTATGTTATCAATATAAGTCGGCGTAGAAATGTAGTAACACCTCAGAAAACCAGTATGAAATTGGTAGCAACATTTAATGCCAATATACCAGAAAATACGCTTGCTTATATAATTATGTACGGTAAAAAGAATTTAACCTATGATGCTAAGCATGGAATAGTTACTGAAAACTTTTAAATGTTGAAAGTGAACCATTTTTTCTGTTATCCATCAACTCATTATCAATTAGACTATCAATAACAAACGTTTTATAGTGTTCTGGCGAAGTATAACCTCTATCTTTATTAAAAATTGTAACTTCGGCAAACTGAAAACTTTTAAATGTGAAAGTAGTTGTTATTCATTTTAATAAATTAGTAAGAGTTTAGTTTTTAAGTTCAATTGAACTTAAAATCTAAGAATTAAGAAAATGATATTTTGGGTGAAAAGGCAATTAAGTCTGCAAAATTTTGTTATTTATAAATATAAAAAAACAGTTAATAAATATGGAACCTGAATACGCCGTTATCGTCCGTTGCGTCGACGTAAATAATGTGCCTGAGTGTATTAACCCTAGAGCGGGCGCGCCTATAAATGTTACATTGCCGGGCGCGTGGTGAATTTCGTTCACCATTCATTTTTCTTAGTCTTTGCATCTGGTTAACAATTACTTACTCTTACACGATTGATATTGTTACTCCTTAAGTGCTTTATAAACCTTAGATATAATAATTACAACACAAATTACAAGTGACAGTACATACATATATTAATAAAGGGTCAAAATGTTCATGGGTTGAAGACTAAAAATACAATTGAAACCGATGAATACTTCACTCATGAGAACTTAAAATGAAACACTTCTAATAATCTTCATTATTCATTATCAATATTCTCACAGCTTACACATCTAATGCATCTTCTAGAGTGTGTTTTACACAAAAAGTTATGATACTCATTACACTTCATTGTGGTGACTTGATTTTGTTTCCGCTCACAGTGAATGCATCGTCCTCTCTTCGTTGGCACTTTTATCTCTTCTGATCTTTCTTCCTGATGATATGGGGATAACACTGCTCGGATATCTGGAGGCAGTGTTCCTATCTTAGCTCGTTCAACCAGCCACTTATTCATAAGTTGAAATGAAAGATTCTTCAAAAACACGCGTCTCTTTACTGGTTGGTTCTTCGGATTCCCTTGGTAAAGTACCTGACTATTTATTCCAGCAATGTTGAGTGGAGCAAAAAGACACACATTGTCCACCGTGGGGTTTTCCGGGCTACCGAGTGCTTGCCTTCCATTTGGTTGGAAGTATCGACTCCGCCTTTAGTTAGATTATAATCTAGTATAGCTTTGAACTGTTAGGATCCACGGAGGGTTCGTCGTGCATAGAAGAAAGTAAGATAACTGCTTTATTCCTTTTAGGAACATGCGAAATGAGCATGATTTCATACTGAAACCCAAACGTTGTTGAACCAACTGGCCTATCTTTATGAGGAAGAAACTGCTGTGGAATTTCTCTTTTATTCTTCCTGAGAGTGCCTATACACGTTATTTTATCTTCTAAAAGATCAAGGACTAGGTCATAGCTGGTATACAAGTTGTCGATTGTTAGATTACGATTTTTTCCCTTCACGTGTTCTATTAGACGTTTCACTATATCATATGGTTTATTAGAGAGTTAATAGGGGCCAGGAGGTTGCCTGCCACAGTATAACTCCAGGGATGAAGTATAAAAAGATTTTGCATCATTCAGGGCGTAGAATTTTAACCCATACTTTGCCGGCTTACTTGGCATAAACTGTATAAATGCACATCTCCCTCGAAAAGGCACTAGCTTCTCATCTATTGTTACAAACTCACTTGGTGTGCAGCTCTTTTTACAGTTCACTACAAAGGAATCCAACAATGTGCGAACTGCTGCTAGTTTATCTATTCGCAGGCGATCGTTACGTGTAGTTTTGTCGTCAAAACGAAGACTCCGTAACAAAAATAGAAACCTCTTTGAAGACATGCAGGCTCTTGCTATTCCCATTCCAGTTCCATCTTTCGCCCAGATTTCTACAGATGTGTACTGTTAACCTTTCAATCCAGTGAGGAACAATAAACCAATCAAAGCAATTATTTCTTCATGGCAAGTAGGTTTAGCATCGCGCTCACGACTGTAAGTCACTTCTTCGCAATGCCTTGCAATATAAATGTTAGTATAAGAAACTATTTCATCAAAAATTTCAGAATCAATTATGTGTAAGAAAGCATCCATTTCACACGACACTGTTTTCGCATCTCCTTTTGGACAAGGAAATATTTTTATTATATTTTTTGATTTAATCCTAGAGGCAGCCCTTGAAAAGCTATTGGTGCACCACATTGTTTCGTCTTTCCCAAAGAAAAAATCCCTCTCTAGTTCATCGTGTTCATAGCTATCAACTAGGCCTACATCACCTTCATGTTCACTCTCACTGTCATGATTAATGTCTGAATAATTTACCACTTCATCTTCACCATCAGAAAAATCACAAACTTCAGCTCCCTCAAATCCTTCCTCCTCATCAGATAATTCCTGTAACAGCGTTTGTATGTCTTCATCCTTCACAAACTTCGCCCTACAATAAAAACAGATAGTTAATTTTGTATCCTCTATAGTCTATATTTTAAAATAATGAAACTCCAAGAACGTATAAGATACAATTTTACTTACATTTCCGGGCGCGTGGTGAAGAAAGTTCACCAAATGACGGCACTTGCGAGTCAAGGTCGAATATCGTGACACGTACTATTTCCTGAACAGATACCGCTACACTGAGAGTATCGATAAGCCTTCGCCGGAAGGTACTAGCCGCGCCACGGCTGTAGCTCTTAGGAACAAACAACTACAGATGAAATACGCGGGTTGGTGAACGAAATTCACCAGCGCGCCCGGTTTAGGGTTTAAGAAAATAGTCTTCGATTACTACCTCAAGCTGCAAAATTTGCAACTAACTATCTTAGCACGCGTTAGTGATGAAAGTAACTGTGTAGAAATTGGTGAGGCATTAATGGAATTAGAAGAGCAAGTAAAGAAACTAATAGTTTCGGCTGAGCACAGTGCGAAAAAAGAAGGAAGAAGTTAAAAATAAGTTATCAGTGAACTTGACCAGGAAACTCCGTTAGCCTTGATACGCTCTTAGTCGATAAGATAACCTTGGCAGCATGCACTCTCTCTCTGTGCCATCCGCTCACTCGCATGGAAGTGATGTGCTAAATTAAATATTACTTAGCCCCCAGCTGTTAGTCTTGTTACACCGGAAGTACTAGTAGCAAAGCAAGAAACTACGTAGTATGTGCAGCGCGATCTATTAGCAAACAATAAAAGCTCTTCGTAGTGCACTTCTCGTAAGAAATTGCACCACATAAGGCGTTCAAACTAAGCTTCCCATCGCTTTCCTCGTAGCTCAGGAGGACAAGTGTTTGGTTTGTTGAGATTTGTTCGCTTAGAAACGGAGGCGCCCTGCTTCTATGGTTCGAATCCCACTCAATCCTTTCAAAAAAATAACTGAGTCATTAATAGAGAGAGAAAAGAGGAGTAAGGAGCAAATGCTCTCCAGGGTCTGTTAGAGGCATTCTGAGAGATGCAAAGTAGATGGGAGTGGCCACTCAAAAGGAAAGGAATGAGAAGTTGGAAGGAAAAGCTGAAAAAGGAAAAAAAAAACTCCCTAGGGGTGTCGACGAGGAGAAATTAGAAAACCAGCGCTGGCTTCGAAACACCCCTAGGGGTTTCTCCGAAATGTCGGAGTTTTGCAAAAATTTTAACCATTATTTTATCTATAATTCTTTAAAAAGTTAGTAGTTCTTCTGCCCTAACTAAATAAGATATATTGGTTTGGGTCACTGAAAATTTTTCATAATCTTCAATATTATGAAAGATTGTCAATAAACCATTATACTCGTGGTTTTAAAAATAAATCAATAAAATTAAAATCCATTAAAAAAAAACATTTTTTAGGTTTAGTTTCTGTTGAACCAAGAAGGGCCATTGACCCTCCCCCGGTCACAAGAAATATTTCATAGTCTTCAATAGTCGCCACTTCTTTACGTTGTTAATTAGTACCTATATGCGTTGTATAAATTACCCTAACTTTTAAAACTTTTAACCTTTACTAAGGTTACCAGATCTTGATTCAAACAGAATAAATACAATAATCTTCATAATTACTTTAATGATTGTTTTTTTACCCGTTCTGGATCTTTTTCTGCCCCAAAGGTAAACATTTTATACTCTTGGGGCATTAAATATATATAAATTTCTCCTTCATAACCAAGCCAATCAAATAAACGGGTACCCCCCTATAGAACATATCCTACAGGTAAGTAAAATAATTGTTTAAGGTTAAATAGGAGCATAAAAAATAAAATAAGTTAAGGTAGGCCAAGACCATAAAAAATAAAATAAGTAAACTAATTTTTAAAGTTAAATAAAACCTTAAAAAATAAATAGAATTATGGTTAAATTTAAACCTTAAAGAGAGGGTGTTCCCAACTACCCCATACGTTACAGGACGTCTTCTCTTAGGACTGTAGGCTTAGTAGTAACCATTATTTATAGGAAAAGTCGTTGGAGATAGTATGCTCAGTTTTGGCCATTAAGTCGTTGGGAATTGTAGCCTTAGCTTTAGCCATTATTTACGTAGAGAAGTCGTTGGAAATTATAGGACTAGTTTAATGCTTTTTTTAAGCATTAAAATTTGTAAGTGTTCTCGGTGGTAGAAACGTTTTTTTGTAGCTAATTAAACCATAAAATGTGTGTTAACGTTACGGTTAATTTTGAGCACAAAATCGATTAGTGTTTTCGGTACCAAAAACATTTATATCATGGTTTATTTTAACCATAAAATGTGTGTTAATGTTATAGTTAGTTTTGGCCATAGAATTTGTGAGTGCTATCGTTAGGGTTAGCTTAACTATAAAAGAGGTTAGTGTTCTCGGTAAAGAAAGTTTTTTTATTATGGTTAGTTTAGACCATAATAAAAATGTTAATATAATGGTTAGTTTAACCTGTGCTCCCAAGTGCGCCCAAAAAAGTGGTGTTAATTTTATAGTCCAAATTAACCTTAAAAACTAAATAAAATTATGGTTAAATTTAACCCTAGAAGAGGGGGTGTTCCAAATAGGCCCACATACTACTAACCAACCAACCTCAATAGCGAGCAAAGTCGTTAGAACTTAGCTAAATAACGTCATGTTAAGGAACATGTGAAGTTGCTCACTTAATAACTAACCTGTAATTTGTTCCTAGCTGACATCAATAAATTGTATTATTTCGTGACCTATTTGCTATGCGATAGTATCTTTCAATCAATAGCAAGCTCATACGACAAGGACGTAATTTGTCTTCAGTTGATAAAATCTTGACTGATTTCATATTTTATCTTCAGAATCATTCAATTATATTATATCGCAAGAGAAACGCACTTATATTTAATGTGTGGGGCATAATTAATCATTCATGTAGGTGTATTCGAAGTTTCTAATTTTAACTCCAAACTTCAGTTACGTATACCAGTTCATTATATCACCGCTGAACGTGCAATACCGCGTATATCACAATGCTCTTCATCTCCATTATTTTCTTTGTGATTTGTCACCCCTGCTGCCGTGTGTAGATGTGTGTCCAACAGAACAATTAACGCTAGGGTCATTTTCTCGAGTGTAAAATTAATGGATAATTAATGAAAATTCACTGAAGAAGTGAATAACTACAGAGAAATATATTTTCTAGAGCACAACTCATCTCATCTCTGACTCCGTAGATATAAGATGTAGAAATAAGGGTCTGAAATGACATAATACTGGTTACCAGACATAATGTCCACGATTTGAATGTCCAGGTACAAGGAAGTCCACGCCTTTTGGTCCAGGTCGTAAATGGCCAGGTTTTTTGGTCGACATGTCAAAATGTCCAGAGTATAAAACGGCCGAAGGTCAAAATGTCCAGAGTGCCAAAAGTTCAAAGTGGGAAATGTCCAGGGTGCCACACGTCTAAAATGAAAAACGTCCAGGACTTAAAACATCACGTGGCTTGGTGGCCCGCGAGTTGTTGGACGTGGTCCAGCTCAGCCAGCGCCAGTCTTAATATTGTCGGTGCTGACCCAGGAAGCCGTTGCGTGACTTGAGGTGCACCTTGGGCCGCGAGGGCAGTATGAATGCAGTGCGAGTTATGTTCCCCCAAGTCACACCGAGGGGATGCCTGTTCCATTTCCATTTCACTGACACAACAGCATGTGCATCTCCAGGCGGTCTCCAGGTAGACTCCAGGTGGACTCCAGGCGGTAGTACCCACCTCTAGCTCGCTCCCGGCATTTGACTTTCCTAACTTATGGAACCTATAAATAAATGCTCAGTCTGGACATTTCTCATTCATTTCAAAAAGAATAGTTAAGAAAGAGTAGAAAATGATAAAAATCCTGTCTTAATGAACATCAACATTTGAGGACATTTTGAACGGGGTTTAAATATTCCCGGACATTTTGTTTGACTGGACATCATTATTTGTGGTCATTTTGGACGAGGTGCAAACATTCCCTGTCATATTGACACTCTGGACATCATTAATTATCGTCATTTTGAACGGGGTGCATATATTCCTGGACATTTTGTCACTTTGGACATTTTGGTTTGGTGGACAATAATGCTTGTGGTCTTTATTTGTCATGGTCTTTTCGTTTGTGGACCTTATGAGGTGGGAGGCATAATACTAACATCTGCTGACAAAAATAAAATAAAAAGAGAAGGTGCAAATTTGTGAGTCCCAGGTCTGAAGAGGTTAAGTACCCTAAATTGCCTTCTGACTGCACCAAGATTCGATCCTGCAATTTCGGGAACAGCAGGTGAGAACGATACTCTACTCCACGCAACCAGTCAAAAATAACTTTTAACTAGTGCCACATCGGATATCCCTGAAGGCCATAGGGAAGGAATTTTTATACCAGTGCAGAGATGATTCGTTGCTGCGAAAATAAGGTCACAAATCGTCAAATTCATTCCCTTAAAACATGTTTCAGAATTTCAGATAAGTGTTTTATGAATGAATGTGACTACAAAATACTGTTTTACACAGCGACGCTTGTTTTGTGACAGCGTAAATTGTAACTCTAATGTAGAGTACCAAAAGCCAGTAAATCGTGATAAGTTCGATGGATCACACTGTGCTAGCACGTGATGACTCTGGTTCTCTGCATGCCGACTGTCAGCGAGGAATGAGCCAGACGTTACAACTTGCTGTAAATAAACCAGTGTAACCGTAGACTGCGGTAAGGTTTTTTCAACTGTGTCTATTCTTCAGAACTACAAGCTGCTGTGAGTGGTAGCGTCATCAGTTTAATTGACAGCACGGTGTCCTTGATAGGGTTGAGGCCACAAGTGTGGGCTGTTGAAATCGTCAGTGTGTATAGTTAGATTATTTGAAGAGTGCTACAATATGTTATAAATGGCTGTGGTGAGTATAATGTTTACTGTTTGTTATGATACAAGCGATAGCCGTGCTGCCAACGTAACTGGTGACGTAATCTCTCGCAGCAGCTTGTAGGCACTGCGGAGAACTTTCCCTGGCGCCCTGTATTGGAGTTGCTACATTTGAGGGGCTTGAACATTGTGCTGATTTAGCCCCCTGCACTTGGGTGTTTGTGTACGTTTGTCTGATGAGTTATTGTGATGGATGTATTAGTGTGTCTATTGGCTATTCATGTGTGGATTCGGAAGGAGGCGGCAGTGGCCTTATGTTATGAATCATCCCGAAATTTTCCTGGAGTAGAAGTGGGAAACCACGGAAAACCAATACCAAGGTGGTGGAGGTGTGAATAGATACCACCTCTTCTCAGTTATGCAGAACAGTCCATTATTTGGAATAGTTCATCTTTACAGCAGGCTACCGTTTACAGACATTGTAAAATAGATATTCTTTTCTCTTCTCTGACTTCAAAATGTATTTAAAATTAGATTGTTCTTCGTGTCCGTGATTTCAATCTACAACATACTTCTTTGTGTTTACCCAAATCTTAGCCCCAAGCACAAACACACAGACTAGTACAGCTATCATAATGACACAGTTTATCAGAACAATTCCACACATACCCAATTACACTGGGACACTTAACTAATAAAAAAGAACATTCATTTTGTATAAATTATATTTTCATATGTTTGCTTCCTGTGTATGTGTACTATTCATTTCATGGCAGCTACATTGAAAATAAATAAATATATAAATAGATAAATACATAAATATATAAATAAATAAATAAATAAATAAATAAATAAATAAATAAACACGTAAAATAAATAAATAAATAAATAAATAAATAAAAAATTAATTAAAAAATAAGCAAAGAAATAAATTAGTTAATAATTAAATAATTTGGGACATAAAATACAATCATCGTCCAAAAATTAAAATTTAAATTGGTTTGTTTATCACAATCCCTCTCTGTGATACATCTGTTTATTTATTTTAGTTTAACTGTACAGTTTAATTTTATTAGATTGTATGTCAACTTCACACAGATACATCCAACTCATTCTCCATGGGTCGAAGACACAGCGCTAATGAAGTTTCACGTGTTGGGTCCAACTTAGGAAGTTTGCAGTTGCTTGGAGCAGAATATCGAGCAACCCAATTAACAAGAGCAGTTAGATAAAGAAACAGGTGGCCAGTGTAATTGGCTGGGGTGTTCTAGTTTCCACACAATTGATTCCCAAGAGACCAGCTTGCAGCTTATGTCAGCCACAATACATGGCCAAATTCACCACTCACGAACTTGAAATGTTCGTTACATTAATTTGCTTGAAGTTTCAAATCGTGTCTTTGATTAACTTCTTCTTGACACGGAGAAATAATGTAGCATGGTAGCACAGAGCTTATAATATGATTGTTGATGAGGCATACTATATCAAAGAGAACTCTTTCTTTAAAATTGCCAAAATACTAGGCACGTCCGTTTTATATATGTTGCCCCGGTATCACGGCAATCGCAGTTTGTCACTTGCGTGGCAATTGCTCGTAGTCAAGGGCAAGGAGATGGAGCCATTTTGAAATCGCCCGTCTGTTGTTTATGATTTATAGTGCTTGGTTAAAATGGCGAAGTTGATTGAAAATCCCGCCTCTTTTGAGATTAGCTCTCTCATTTGTTTTCTGAATCCGAGGAACGCTAAACCAGTCGACACTCATCGACCGACTTTCGAGATGTACGGAGATAATGCGATGAGTGATTCAATGGTAAGGAGATGTGTACGACAGTTCAATGAAGGATGTGATCAAGTGCACGATGATAAACGAAGTGGACGTCCATCATTGGTTAATGAAGACTTGTGCCTCGTTACGATAAGTGCCTTCAAAATGGTGGGTGCTATGTGGAAAGATAGCTTACAATTTGCAGTTTGTTTTGTATTAAATAGTTTGTCTGTATCTGTACTCGTTTTCCTTTTAATACCATACGGAATTTACTTTCTGGACATACAAGGTTCAACAATTTTTTAAAACCTGTACTAAAACTGAAGAAAAAATAATATGCCCCAAGATTTATGTACACGATCAAAAATTTAAATATTACATAGCAATCGAATAATTGCTTTCTCGACCATGTAATTCATACCAGAATTTCTTTAGGTTTCTCTCGTTTATAGTACGGTTTTTCCCATATCTACCCAATTGGACTCATCAGCAGGCTCTTGGTTCGTTCACTTTTTGGTGTACAGGTAAGGTACACCAAGAGCCTGACGATGAGCTTAATTTGGTACACCAGGAAAAAATCTACCATATTGGACTCCTCAGCAGGCTCGTGGTGCATTTTATGGAGTCATGGCAAGGTACATCAAAAGCCTGAATATGGACTTAATTTCGTTTACCAGGAAACAAAATCATACAACGTGAACGCAACCTGGAATATTTACTGGTATCAATCACATAATATTGCTAATATTAGAGAATTTGAAGAGAAATCGATTCTGCAACCTCGGGAACAGCAGGCAAGAACATTACCGCTGAGTCACGGAGCCAGTCTTCTCTAGTGATAAGTGAGGAATGTAGATCCTAGTGACAGTTAACACCTGAGCAAAGACTCATTTGGACTTCTCAAACAGATACATAGTCATATTCACAGTAGAAACTAGTGTGCATGTTACAATATACTGTATATTAGTATCGAGACAATATTTACACGTAAAACTCACCTGTAAATAATAAAACACTTTTTAGAAACATTATCATACTAATATATAACAAGATGTTCAGTAAAGAACATATAGCCTACTTTCTCCTAAATGTATGAGTATAGTTATAACTCGTTGTTATTATCAAAGAGTATAATAGAACTATTCTTTGTTGAAGACCTTAGAAACGATTTACCTCTACCAAACGCCACAACCTAGATAAAAACTGCTACCATCATTGAAGAAAGAAAGATTAGAAGTATATCAAGAATGTTATGGATCTGGAGACATAATCGACCGGACTGGCGGCGTGGCTCAGAGGTAACGTTCTCGCTTGCTGGGCCCTAGGTTGCAGGTTCGTATCCTGGCGCAGTCAGCTGGCATTTGAGGGTGCACAAATGCGAGGGAGCCATGTCAGTACATTTACTGGCACGTTAAAGATCCCCTTCGGGCCAAAATTCCGGCATCCCGGTGTCTCTAAAATCAGCAGTAGTTAAAAGGGATGTAAAACCAATAACATTATTATTATTATTACGACCTGCCGTGGGCAACATCCAACTTTGAGTTGAGGCATGTCTTTACACGTCTGGTTGTGCATGGCTTTCACAACCCTAATTGAATTAACAAATCTTTCCATGACCCTACAGAGACGTGTGTATACAAACTATGTGGATATTTTCGATAATATAATCCTAACAGAGCGAGTGCATTCTAGCGGCCAGAAGAAGAAACTTTTCAATAAAATCTGGAAGTTACCTTTTTGGCAGCTAGATGTCTCGAGTAAATCTGCTGGCGAATTATGTTTTAATTAAATATATATTTTACACCATAATGTGCACAATATAACGCTTAATAACATTTTCAAGTAACGCAAAATAGGCTGTTACAAACCCTTTAAAATAAAAAGTTAAAATGTATCGTAGTATCATCTTGTCATTCTTCAAATTCGATGCGCATAGAATGATAATGGTATAGTAATCAATGGATCCCCACGTAGACTAGTCGTGACATCTATTGGTGAAATATCGAACAATATAATCCTAACAGAGCGAGTGCATTCTAGCGGCCAGAAGAAGAAACTTTTCAATAAAATCTGGAAGTTACCTTTTTGGCAGCTAGATGTTCCGAGTAAATCTGCTGGCGAATTATGTTTTAATTAAATATATATTTTACACCATAATGTGCACAATATAACGCTTAATTTTAAAACATCTGAGTCATTACAAAACAATAAACATATAACATTTCAAGCAAAAAACCTAGCTCTGATCGGGTTTGAACCATAGGCATTTGAGCGATAGGCTAACGCTCTACCACTGAGCTAATTGTGTCAACGAATATCGTTCTATTTAAAATGACTTACATAGAACTTGTTAGCAAATAATGATTTATACTAAACGATTTCATCACTGGAGTATATTATTTATATATAAAGCATTTCATACAAAGTTTATTTATTTTTTATCAGTACGCTATATTGCATGCAATACTCAAATTAGTGAAATATAAGTCCGGCACAAGATATCCGCTGCCATCTTGTCTTATTACTGAATCAGTTCAGCTTTTTAAAATCACGTCTGCACTATAGTATTACAAAATAAACTTTTAATTTCGAACGTGCCTCTTCCTTTAGAACAGTTAAACCGATTCTCGGCTCGATAATCGGAACTGGTGGGTCCCATGATATGGATTATAAAGTTTGCATAATTCGCACGGCCGCCATCATGAAATGGTATGGCGGACGACCTTGTAATTTGGTCACAAGACGCATCCTATACGAAGGTATGCTGTTACCAAATTTGGTAGAGATCGGATGATTTGGTTAGTCGTTATTTGATTTTACGTTTTGAACGTTTGAGTGGCCGCCATTCAGTTTTAGTAAAGATGGCGGCGATATAAAACATGACACTGAGGTGTCCTTTGCTAGTGATACCTTTGTACCAAATTTCGTTCAATTTGCATTCACCGTGTTCGAATTGATAGGGGGGGACAGACATTCAGAGTACACACACTCACACACACACACACAGACACACACACACACACAGACTCACCTACACACACACACAGACTCACACACACACATACACACACACAGACAGACACACTTTTTTCGCCCTGTGTTGATCTCATAAGTCTACTTTCATTTTTTGCAAAAATCGAAAGTAGGCTAAAAATGAGATGGTGTGTGTCTGTCTGTCTGTCTGTCTGTTACTCAATAACTCAAGAACCACTGGTCCGATTTAAATGAAATTTTGCATGGATGTAGATGATTTACCAGGTTTACATATAGGATACTTTTGATTTCGAAATTTTACACTATTAAAAAAAAATGGCGACAATTTTAGTGACGTCATTAGACCCTTTGGTTTCAAAATTTCATACTTCCATATCAAATAAAAAGAGAACGGTAGGAAATAGCAAACTTTTGATGGGACATACGAGCTTTGAAATTTAATTTCCTATCCGAAAGGCCCTTATCACTTTTCGTGTATCTCCAACAGTTAGCGAGTAAAACCGACATTTGTGACGTCACTACACCCTTTGGTTTCAAAATTTCATATTTCCTTTTCAAATAAAAAGAGAACGCTAAGAAATAGCAAACTTTTGATGGTATAGATGAGCTTTAACATTTAATTTTCTATCCGAAGGGTCCTTATCACTTTTCGTATATCTCCAACGGTTAGCGAGTAAAACCAGAATCTGTGCAATAAAACACGGTCAACACCGAGCGGTGCAGTATATATCTCTATATATAAAAATGAAAATTTGTGTGTTTTTCTCTGAATTTCTACGGAAATTTGAGTTGTTTACAAGTTTCAGACTGTTTTATGATGGATGCGCGCGAAAATATTTTTTTTATCTGTCTGTCTGTTTGTTTGTTTGTTTGTCGGTGGACAAATTTGTTCCCTTATAACTCGAGAACGGCTGGGTGTATCAACGTAAAATTTGGTACAGATATCCATCAGAGGCACGACACTAATCATTGATGTAACCCTTCTCCGTACCTCTCATAAAAGAGGGCCTACCCCCTTAAAATACATGCTGAAATAGGAGTAGAAGGACGAGACAAAGATCATTTTCATCCCCTCAATGTGAGAGACAAAACTCGAAATCCACATTTTAAGGCCCTAAAACCAACCATTTTTGAGATATTCCCAGAAAACTAATTTCATTTAATAAACTAATGAACGAATACAAGCCGGTAACCATGGCAACAGATTCTCAGAGGTCCAGCTATTGCTGTAAGACGCAATGCAATTCCATTAATTACATTGGTGTGAAAGTTTGCAAACGGCTAGAAGGTTATCACGGAACCAAATTAAGCTGTAAAATTCATCAATACGTATAATGCGCTTAAGGGGGTCAAAGGGTACACTAGAATTTTTTCACGAGATTTACACCTATTATATCTATTATATTCCTATCCCTATATTATATTATTAGTAGTAGTATTATATTATGGCGTACAACGAGGAGACAAAGACCCTCGGTGCCAGAAACAAAACTTGCGGGCCTCGAAAACTACATTATAAGGCTCTAAAACCAACAGTATCTGAAATATTCCCAGAAAACTAATTTAATTTAATTTAATTTCAGAAACTAATGAAGGAATGGAAATCGGTAACCATGACAACATTATTTCAAGGGGTGGCATCCAACTTTCCATCTATTTCTGTAAGAAGCAATGTCACTCCATTTATACCTTGCCACGGTGGGTGAGTGGATAGCGTGTCGGTCTACTAACCCCAAGATTGCAGGTTCACTCCTGGCCGTGGTACAGGCCGGACGTTTGTTTTAGACGAGTGAAAAATCTTAATGGAAGCCTGGAGGCGAGTTACTACAGTACCTGTGTTGTTATCAGCTGTCCCAAGCGCTCCGATGATTGATAAAGCTGTTTCACACTATTGCTGAAGTATAGTCACTGGCAAATATAATGACGTTCTGTTCGTAACTACGTAACGTGTACTTCCGTGTCACACAATACTTCGACGTGGACTGTACTGTCTGCTCAAGTCTGGAATTCCATTACATCAGATCGGTGGTGACAAATGTGAAGTGATAAGGTGAGAGAGTGACTGTGTACAGGCTCACCCACAGGCTTCAAGGTCAAGGGCAATCGTCTAAAACAAACGTCCGGCCTGTACATGATTTTTGAAAAGCGGCAAAAATACGACTCGCATGTCATACGATGTTGGCATGCCAAAGAACCCATTTGAATTCAGTAGGCCGTGTTCATAATGGCAAAATTAACCTCAGGAGTTTCCGCCAACACAAATTTCCTCATTTCTCTACTAGAAAGCGCTATAGTGTTCAAGGAGCTCAGATATCTACCCTCCTTGACTTTCATAGTGATTCAAGGAACAACGAAATTTCGACATGCAAGCTACCCTCTGGGTGTCAAATTACGAAGCTTTCACCCGGCATCCGAGGCCATATGATATTATTATTAGACTACTCCATTTATTACATTTCGGTGAAAGTTTGCAAATGGCTATAAGGATATCACGGAACCAACGTAGACTGTATAATTCGTCAATGCAATTAAGGGGTTCAAGGGGTAACCTAGAATTTTTTCCTGCAATTTCACGTGCCACATATAGTACAGAAAGTCTATTATATCTCCAAACAGGAACATTATTTTTAAAAATTCCTGAATTGAATCAGCATTTTTTGCGGCTTTTAGGACTTTGGGCCATTTGAGGCTAAAGAACCTGAATTTTCATGCACCGCCTTTATGAAAGAGGTCTTCCTGTGTATGGGGACCTAACACAACGTAGAGGGTCATTTTTTATGTGAGGTGTATTGCGTTTCGTCTAGAAGGCTTTCAAATCTATTTCACGTCAGGAAGTACACGTTAGGTGAATTTAGTTTGAGAGCACATTTTAACTAATCTTTTTTTTTTTGTCGACATACGGGTTTATCGTAAGGATGATTTTGTTTGATACTGTATGGTAGATATACCCATATTTGGATATCTGGGTGATATGTTGTGGACAATAGAATTGTCTGTCTGTCTTTCTGTGTATCTTTACGTACGCCTATAAATCGTGTTCGGATGCTTGGTGCATCGTAAAATTAGGTATGGTAAACATGAGTCAATACACCAATCATTTATAAAACTCCTCACCGTACTTTTCATACAGTAGAAGGGTGGATATAGGGAAAAACTTCTCAAAATACATGCTAAAATAGGCGAAATATAAAAATTATCCTAGAAGGACGATCAAAGCATATGTTGCGCTTCTCATTGTGAGACACAAAATTCGCGAGTCTATAAGGGGTCTCCGAAAACCACATTTCAAGGCCCATAAATTAACAGTGTGTGTGATATTCCTAGATAACTAACTTCGTTCTGATAAACTTACGAAGGAATGACAAACCGCTAACCATTGCAACAGTAGCTCAATTGATAATGTCTGGTGTTAATATATAACACCGTTCGAAGAACGGGTACTTCTGCTAGTATAAAATAAAAATTCAAACCTAGTGATCAGGATCTGGAGATGGTCGCTTTGTAGAAATGCGTAAACCTTAACATACCCCTTTAAGGCCTATGTCCATCCATTCCTCTCCCTCTCCTTTTCTTCACCCTCCCACCCTTTCCCCTTATTTGGACATCGTCATTCTTCGAGGGGTCTCAATTTTCTCCCCGTCCCTTTCTCCTTCTCCTTCCTTACTACTCTGTCCGCCGTTCTAATTAATATGGCGCGTGTTTCTAACAAGGTCCATACTGTAGTTTCTGGCTGCTCTCTTGTGACGACAGGGAAATTTCTCTAGTTTTTGTAAGCTCATTGACACACATTCATTGGCCACATTGTTTAAATTCTAATGATAAAGAGGCAAGGTTCCTTTCGAAACGTTAAGAATTTTCAATTTTATTTCTACACGGCAATATCCCAACAAGCATGAATAATTTTAATGGTATTCCAGGCCGTGAAAGCCTTAATGGACAATATACTAATACATATACTTTTTTCCGGAAGTGTATTATACCGCATAGGCTATATCTGTCTGTCTGTTAGGTAGTCAGCCTTCGGGCTGGTTGGATCCTCAAAAAGTTGCGCCGTCGGTTAGGTCGGTAGATACCTACAAAAACCAGACAGAAAAATAATGAGGCTAGGCAAGGTGAGGAGTGAAGTAGTTTGCCATTGATTTCCTCGGTGAGTGAGAACAAAGCTGTGACACTAAGAGTAGAACTATTCACAGTAAACACTTGCACTAGCTGTGCCCTGAATGCTATTACTCAGCGCCACTAATATCTTAAAATTATATTTATACCACGCCTGACCTAATTGGGCAACAATGTGTTGATCGACTAAAAATGGTAAACTGACAGCTTGTACTCGCAACACTGAATAAATGGCTTCAAAATTTCACATATGAGTGAATGAATTATAAACCTCAGCTGTTTGTGGTTATGGCTGGAAGCTCACGGGCGGTAACGTCCATTGTTCTTGAGGTTTATGCTCACTTGCTGTTACCTCCCACACGGGACTTCCTAGACACACAAAGACGAGGGATCCACGCGTCTTGAATATGGGGATCCCTGGGGTGTGTCTCACTAGGTCTCCCGACTGCTCTCAACAGCCCCACTCTGTCAGCTTTCAGTTCAGACAGCGTTGCGACACGGTGAGCTTATATGGAGGGGGTGGGAGGCATAATTTTTTTTTCAGCCCGAGCCTAGCCACAGTATGTAATTCCGAGCCTCTTATTGGCTGTTATGCCATGCCATTCTCCTGGTTCCGAATCGAGACGGTAGGTAGTAGCAGGGGTCACATCCGATCAAACATGGAGGAAGGTCAACGAGTGAGATGTGGATAATATTCGATGTTGAATTGCATTATTAGCGTGAAACAGGCATGAAACTTGCATTAGATCAAGTTTAAAACAACCCACGCAGCAAATGAATGCGTTCCAATCAACATTTAAGGTCTAAATGAAATCATTCGACATTTAAGCACATGTATTAAGACCTATGATAATATACTACCTTTGTGAGCGCACATGGGCACAAGTGGTATCGTGCGAACTTGCTAACTTTGTGTCCCGGTTTCAAAACTGCTCGAAGGCAGACATTTTTTCTTCTATTGAATTATTTTATTATATCCTCCCTCCTTTTTACAGCATGTTTTATGCCTTGCTTTATTGAAATTATCTGTATGGGTGATTGAAATAGTAAACATTGTTAGACGGAAGGGTCGAGAACTGTACGAGTAGACCAAGGTTAGAATATGTTAAACAGATTGCCTCGGATGTAGGGTGCGGTAGCTATGTAGAGATGAAAAGATTAACTCAGGACAGGGAGACTTGGACAGCTGCATCAAACCCGTCAAAAGACTGAAGACTCAAACACACAATCTCGCGATCATTAGACACGGAACCTCCAATTTAGTTAGAAACCAAAACTCAGAACGTGATTATTCCCTTCGTAAATCTCACGTGAATTGACCGGGAATCGAACCCTTCCCAACTTGGGGAGATGCAAGCAGAAGTTGACGCTGATGTTGCTCTTGTTAATTTGATCAAATTGGACATGGTGGTCACTGAGCCCTCCTACTTGTAAATAAATAAATAAATAAATACATTTCTCTGATAACCTGTGTTATTGTGGTGTCTGTAGTATGGTGAGTATTTGATATTCAGGTGAGGATTCGCAAGGAGGTGGTCGTGGCATTGTTATGAACAATTTCGGCATTTGTCTGGAGTAGAAGTGGAAATCTATGGAAAATCACTTCCAAGATCGCTGAGGTTGGAATCGAACCAACCTCTACTCAGTTTTGGCTCACGAGGCTGAATGTACCTCGTTGCAGTCCTCACATCAGATTTGAAATTTATTGGCAGAGCTGGGAATCGAACCTGGTCCGCCTTGGTGAGGCAAGCAGCTTGACCACTGCAGAAGTTGACGCTGATGTTGCTCTTGTTCATTTGAGCAAATTGGATATGGTGGTCATTGAGCCCACCTACTTCTAAATAAATAAATACATCGGCAGAGCTGGGAATCGAACCCGGACCTCTGGGGAGACAGCCAAGAACGCTAGCTGCGTTGAACAGTAAGCAGAGGAATATAAATTCAAGTGAGAACAGGGAAGAATTCCGCCTAACAATGTTTATTATTTCAATCACCCATACAGATAATTTCAATAAAGCAAGGCATAAAACATGCTCTAAAATGGAGGAAGGATATAATAAAATAATTCAAAAGAAGTAAAAATTTCTGCCCTCGAGCAGTCTTGAACCTGAGAAACTAAGTTACTAAGCTGGCACGAGACCACACGATCACATGTGCGCTCGCGATGGTAGTATACTGTATTATCATAGGTCTTAATACATGTGCTTAAATGTCGAATGATTTCACTTAGACCTTAAATGTTGATTGGAACGCATTCATTTGCTGCGTGGGTTGTTTTAAACTTGATCTAAAGCAAGTTTCATGCCTGTTTCACGCTAATAATGCAATTCAACATCGAATATTATCCACATCTCACTCGATAACCTTCCTCCATGTTTGATCGGATGTGACCCCTGCTACTACCTACCGTCTCGATTCGGAACCAGGAGAATTGCATGACATAACAGCCAATGAGAGACTCAGAATTACATACTGTGACGAGGCTCGGGCTGAAAAAGAAAAATATGTGGGCGGGAGCTGTACAAACTTTACAAAGAAGTTACATGTTATATTGCTGATTAAAGCTGTCAGTATATTTACTGGCACGTTAAAGATCCCCTTTGGGGCAAATTTCCAGCACCCTGGTGTCTCTAAAATCCTCAGTATTAAAAAGCGACGTAAAATCAACAACATTAAGTTATTATTATTATTATCCTCTTCTCTTTCTTTTTAATTAGACTAAAGAGTGAGAAGTGTATTATGAGATCAATCTGGAGTCGCTGTGTTTGTCTGTCGACCAGTATGTTAGTCCGCGACCATTCATTTATCATTTGTGACTGTGATTCTCCAATCCATTCCTAAATGCTAGACTCTAATTGAATTTAACTTACTATATCAGTACTCCTTCTGCTGAGAACCTTCCAGAACTTTTTATACTGCTATCATCTAAGCCAGGGGTGCTTAACTTAATTTGCGGGGTGGCCGAACGGCAGATTCCTAAACGAACCGCGGGCCACAGGAATTCTCCCCACCCTATTGACCTTCCCTAACACACAAATAAATCCACACACGCAGGTGGTCCCTTCTTCAATCACCAATCCATAAACCAACTAACAACTCTCACACGGCTATTCGGCAATGCAAACTATAAACTGACACACAATACAAAACAAATTAAAAAATGTAAACGATAGTAAGTTATGTAACTTTGGATAAACTTACCATTTAATGAGAGGTCTGGGCCTTCGCTTGCTGTAACAGTGTTGAAATATCTGGGGATATATTTGAAACAGCCAACCTCAGAATGAAATGTAGATGTTCATCGGTGATCCAGGAACGTAATTTTGATTTTATGAAGCTTAATTTTTTTAAAAATGTTCACAAAAATGTAAATACTCGGAAACGCGCACAAGTATTTTCTCGCAAATTGTAAGAAAGCCGGAAAATTTTCAGTACCAAGCGCCCTGTAAAAGTTAATAAGATTTCCCTCCACGAACTTGTCCCTTAATAAAGTGACGGCCACTTTGACATTTCAGGGAGGTTCCAACCTGCGAGTGCGGAAATTCCCTCAGATATCCCCAAAACTTCCTCTAGATTTTAATTTTGGCGCCAAATGGCTCATCCTGTCAACAAACCGGGTTGCCATAGCCATTTTAAATATTCAGTGGGGTGCTAACCTTATGTGCAGAAATTCTACCAGATTTTCCCCAAATTCCCCTAAATTTTAATTTTGGCGCCAACAGACCGACTCTGGGAACAATACGTATTATCAGGGTGTTCATGTGGCTGTTGGTTTAGTAATCAGGGAGGTGACAACCTTTAAGTGGTGAAATTCCCCCAAGTCTTCCCCCAAAACTCCCCTATATTAGAATTCTGGGTGAGGTAGTATGACTTGTTGAGGAGCAGATATGTTTCAGGCTAGTGCTAAGGAAAAGAAAAGGTAGGTTGGTAAGTCACTAAGAAACCTAGGAATAGTAAACTTAGTTTTGGAAGGTAGGGCCGAGAACAAAATCTGAAGGGGTAGACGAATGTTAGAATATGTTAAACAGAATGCCTTGAATGTTGGGTGTGGCAGCTAAGTAGAGATGGAACGATTAGCTCAGGACAGGAAGGACACTGATATCTGCATCATACTAGTCTAAAGAGTGAAGACTGAACCACGTTACATCTCTCATTAATTGTATTGATGAAGTTGGCATCAGAAATGTCATTAAGCCGTAAAACTAATTTGCAACATACAAATTCATCTCACCTTATTCCTCGTCCGCCTCGTTGCGTAGTGGCTACCATTCTTGGTTTTTAACCCGGAAGGCCCAGGTTTGATTCCTGGCTCTGCCAATAAATATGATTCTGGTCTGATGGCTGGATCGGTGTAGACTCAGCCTCGCGAGGAAAAACTGAGATGAAGTAGGTTTGATTCCTACCTTAGCCATCCTGGGAGTGATTTTCCGTGCTTTACCACTTCTACTCCTGTCAAATGCCGGGATGACTCCTAACTGAAGGCCACGCCCGCTTCCTTCCCAATCCTCATCTGAATTACAAGTGGTACTAATACAGCCATTACAATAAAACAGGTAATCAGACAAATTCTACACACACCCATGTACACGAGGCTACATGAGCAAGATATCGCAAAGCCCATTAATGAATCAACAACAATAACTCACCTTATTCCAGACAAGTGGCCTACAAACTGGTATTCTTCTTCTTATGCGTATTGTTCTTATTATTCATTTTGAGGCTATGGGATATATTGGCTATCAGCCGCGTGTACGTGAGTGAGTGTTGTGTCTAATTGATAACCTGTGTTTCGGTGGTGGTGTAACTCTAGTAGGGTCCGGGATTGGATTATGTGCCGTAGGACTTGAAATTTGGTACAATTTTGAAATTTTCCGTGAGGTAGTATAGATAAGCCGGGAGAAATCCACATTCAAGATGGGAGTTTTCATCGCCCAAGTTTCGAACCTCCTATCGCAATTGTGGTGTGTGAATTAATGCGTAAGGCTACGCTGCAGGGACAGAAATACATGCAGTAAGTAGAGAATGAAAGCGCAGTGGACGGACTTGTGCAAGTGACATGAGAACTGCGCGAGTAACAAATTACTAGTAACAGGTGGATGAAAAGTAACAACAATAACAAGTAAGTTAGTGCAGTATATTTTCTAGCTGTGTGGCGGGACACAGCAGGAAGGAAGCGGGCAGGCGCGCTATTTAGCTAGAGCACGGGGCCTTATCGGGCGGGGCTAGGAGGTCGCAGTGCAGGAAGCTCGTACATCACAGCGCGCGACAACACACTGGTCATACAGTAACTGCAAGTTTACCTTGTCATTTGTCATCTCACGCACGCAACTGCTAAAAGAAAGCCATATCTGCCTACCTCGGTACCCTGACCGATTATGATGGATAGCACTTTAGTCTGCATGTTACATTTTAAAAGAACAAAGAGGCGTGGCTCAAATCTTAAATAGATTACTCAGTAAAATAAACCAACATGGAAACTTTTAATGCTTTGCGAATGATACAAGGTTCAGATAACTCTCCACCTGCACGAAGCAGTTATACAAATAAACATTATAACCATTTCATTAATCTGTCTTCAGCTTCTTACCATGACAGCTACTGCTTAATTTTTGCGTGCGTGACAATATGTTGCCTTCTGATTCAGGACTGTATTGGAGCTGTGCGTTTGAAACTAGATATGGCGTTGACGTTATAAGAAAAACATTAACTCCAAGTTAAGGTTGCAGAGTACAGCATTTACTCAAGAACGACTGTCACCTGACTCATGGCTTAAGGATTATGAGAGATACTTGGCCAGGAAGACGATAATCTCATCCGAATTGTTTTTGCGTTCGGCCACAGAGCACTGGCGTATTTTAAGCAGCTACTCAATGATCGCTACGAGGCTAAGGTCACCCAGTCCTCACGTCAGATCAGATGTCTTTAGTGAAGCTAAAAATTAAACCTGGAGCTTCGTAGGTAAAGGAAAAATTCCATGCACGTGTATGAATCTCATACGCAGTTTACAAACACTTATAAAACAAACAAATTGCGAAATTCTAATTGCGAATAGTAATATAAACATTAATAAAACTAATTAATCTCTTATCTACATGTGGGGAAAATAACGGACACCATGGCCATTTAACACGAATGAGTTCAGGATGATTGTCCAATCGAATCTGTACCTACTTTATGGGAAAGAAAACGAAAGGGGATCTGGTTACTGAGGTGGAAAAACGAGAGAGAAGACAGTTGAAAGAACGTTGTCCATAGAAGACCGAAATGGTTATATAAGTAACAAGACTAATTCTACTAACGAGGGAAAAGGGGGAGGAGAGGAGGGGACGTGGGGAGGGGTGAAAGTAGTGGTGAAAGGTTTCAACCTTCCCTTACTCCTGTAACAACCTTGAACCATGAACTCATCCCACCATCAACTTTCACGGCAGCCTTATTATCAACATACATACTTTTGGTTGCTTGTAGCAACCTTGCCTCGATACCATAATCCCTCAGGATGCTAAGCATATTCTCCCTGGGTACTCCATCTTACGCATTTTCTAGATCTAAGAAAAAATATGTATTTGTAAAAAATAAAACCCAACAAGAGTTGTCTACCAGTGAAGTGATTGGTTAAAAAAAAAAGAAACTTAAATTTTTGATGAATATTTTGAACCAAAATTTCACCAGCACTCTTATTTACGTATTTTAGCCTACTTCCGATTTTTGCAAAAAATGAGAGAAGACTTATGAGATTACACAGGGCCAAAACTTTCTGTGTCTGTGTGTGAGTGTGTGTGTGTGTGTGTGTGTGTGTACCCTGAATGTCTGTCCCACCCTATCAATTCAAACACAACAAAACCGAATTGAACGAAGTTAGGTACAGAGGTAGATTAGCATAGGGCACCTCAGTGTCATGTTTTATATTGTCGCCATCTTTACCAAAACTTAATGACGGCCACTCAAATGGTCAAAACTTAAAATCAAAGTACGCCCAAACTAATCATCTGATCTTTGCCAAATTTGGTAAAAACATACCCTCATACGGGATGCGTCTTTTGGCCAAAATACAAGTCCATCAACTATACCATTTCAGGATGGCGATCATGTGAATTATGCAAACTTTATAATCCATATCTTAGGACCCACCAGTTCCTATCATCGAACCGAGAATCGTCCAAACTGTTCTAAAGGACGTGGCCCATTCGAAATTTAAAAAATTATATTGTAATATTATAGCGCAGAAGTGACTTTAAAAGATGAGCCGTCTCGGTGACTAGACAAGATGGCAGCTGATCTCTCGTTCTGACCTATATTTCACTAATTTGAGTATGTTGCATGAAATATAGCCTACTGATAGAAATAATATGAACTTTGTATGAAATTAACTTTGTTTGAAAAATACTCCAGTGAAGAGATCGTTTAGTGAAAGTAATTATTTGCTAAGACGTTGTGTCTAAATCAATTGATAATGTCGAGCTTGGGAGGACATATTTGGCTCTGTGGTTAGAGCTTTGGTCTTTCACCCCGGCTAGGGTTTTAGTCCTAACAGAGTTGAATTTTTTGCTTGATTTATTTATATTTATTGTCTTTTGAGTACTGGGGCGTTATATTGTGCATTTTGCAATGGAAAATACATATTTAACAAAGTTCACCAACGGATCTGCACGAATGTCATCTACTAGCAACCAGTTGAACTACAGTATGCGGGAGCTATCCACGGCCTACTAGATGCGAGCTGCGCTGTATACTGGCCAGTTAGTGAACCCATGCCTACGGTGTAATTGAAAATGTCCTCTTGTTGTCGACAGAGCGCACTCCCAAGAATAGGCGCGATTAAAGATTAGGTGTGCAGGAGGTAGCCTATATTGAATGTGTTTCTCCCAGTGATACGGTTAGACCAACGATGTTTCAATTAATATAAGTAGTCGGTGTTAATATACTGAATTCCTACGTTGTTTGGAGTGTTTGCTAATGAAATTGCAAAATACTGGGGTAAATTATAGACTATGGTTTGAACACCACTGCTCAAATCCAGTGTGCCAATTTGCATTTCGAATAGGAAGAAAATCGGAGTTATAACTATACCCATACATTTAGGACAAAGTAGGCTATATGTTCTTGCATGAACATCTTGTTTAAAATTATAAAGAAAAATCATTTTACAATTAATAGTTTAACATTGCGAGGAATAAAATAAAATGAAGAAAATGGCAGTAGCTGGAATCGGACCCAAGCCGGCAAGTTGTCAGACTTGGAACTTATTGAAAACAAATCCCTCCAACTCTACTCAAGAGAGCTCTTGAACTTTAGCTATGGTCCATTCCGGCAAGATATTCTAGGAACTTCAATGGGACATCTATCTGCTTCTACTCACACAGCTTGAGCCAAATCAGTAAGTCCTGTCAAGTGCCCTCCCCTCGTAAGTCTGTCTTAGGTAGTCAGCCCGAAGCCTGGTTGGATCCTCAAAAAGTACCGCCGTTAGGTTATGTGGGTAAATACCCACTAAAACCCAAGGGAGCTCTATATTGAGGCGTACTAGTCAAGATGAGAAGTGTGGTAGTATGCCATTGCTTTCCTTACTGAGTCAGAACAGCTGTGCTAACCCTATGCGTAGAACCTTTCACAGCATCCACTGTGCCCTGAATCTCATTGCTAAGCACCACCCATACCTCAGTAGCTTCCATATAATCACAGCCATGAGGGAGACTGAGACATCAGTGAAAAAGTCACATTTTACTGTAGCCTGGGCCAACAGACAAATGCAAATTTACTGCAATCATCAAGAGATGGCAAACAGGCCAAACAGGCAAACAGGCCCTCGTAAGTAAATAAATGTAATCCCTAGTGATCAGAATCTGATGATGACTGCTTGATGGTCGAAACGCGTAATCCTAGATTGCCCATTATTTAATAGTGATAAAAATTAATAGGATATATAAAACATTTTTTCAGGTGTGTATCCACCCAAATATTTGGGCAAATTTGTGTTGACCGACTGAAGAGTTACATCTAACAGTTTGTTCAGCATTACTGAGAAAATGGCTTCAAAATGTTACATAGTCTGGTCTAGCTCCAGTTCCACCTGGTCGAAGCCTGGCACAACTGATAGTTTCAAATTCAAGTTGGATTTTATAAAACATCTACCATTTGCATAGAATCCCGAAATAATTACAATAAAGATGATCATATTTGAATCAGATCACCTGTGTCCCAAGACGCATTGAGTTCTTAATTAACACAGCATGACGTGGAGTAATGCTGTGCGATAACGACATGATGTCTTTGTGATTATCAGAGGCCGATATAATAATATCGAGTCCCTTATAAAAATCCACACCTTAACTATCATCATCATCATTATTTTCCTGCTTGCCACGGTGGGTGAGTGGTTAACGTGTCGGTCTACTAACCCCAAGCTTGCAGGTTTTTGAAAGTCGGCAAAAATTACGACTCGCATGTCATACGATGTTGGCATGTCAAATAACCCATTCGAATTCAGTAGGCCGTGTTCATAATGGCAAAATTAATCTCGGGAGTTTCCGCCAACACAAAGTTCCTCATTTCTCTACTAGAAAGCGCTATAGTGTTCAAGGAGATTATATATCTAACTTCCTTGCCTTTCATAGTTCTTCTAGGAACAACGAAATTTGACATGCAAGCTACCCTATGGGTGCAAATAACAAAGCATGCATCCGGCACCCGAGGTCAAACTATATTATTAATATTGTTATTATTATTATTATTTTTTTATTATTATTATCCTAATGGCGTATCACTTATGAAATATGATTCTCCATTAGGTCTGATCAATGTTAGAACATCAAAGATGTCCTGATATATCGAATGGACGTACCAGTTAAAGGTCATACGGATTAACATCAGTGAAGTATTAACATGTAATATCTGTTTCGACGCTGTCACCTACGCCACCTCTTGAGCCAATGAGTGGGCATGGAGCTGAGGTCCGTCACTGATGTCATATTAATGAGGCTGCCATGTGAGCTATAAAAAGCAGTCATTAGCGAACGAGACGTGTGGACGGTGTCAAGACAGGAGCAGCGTCCACTTGTTATTCTAATGTGACAGTGTCGACACCTGCAAGCTAGCATCAGTTGGCTTCAACGCTTTTTAGTATCCACGCGTTTTACAAAACATATTGATGGAAGGGCATGGCAACGGCGAACAATATTAAAGGGAAATTGGGAGACTTTAATGTTAATAAATGGTTCCATACATAACTACAGTAAATGGTGTACTTTACATATTAGGAATGCGCCAATCGACAAAATAATTGAATTCAAATTAAATTAGGAATGCGTCAATGGACAAAATTATTGAATTCAAATTAAAAGAAAAAAAATGTTCCATCACTGCAATAATAATTATAATAATGCTACGGCTGTGTGTTTGTTTCGTCGCCTCGCCGCATGAGTCACAGCTGCCCCCGGGCTGTGCTCTGCCTCAGAGTATTACGTGCGCCTTACGCAACAGGGCTACTAGGACAAAAGGAATGGTCCAGAATATTCGTGACCCAGCCCAAGGATCATGTAAACTATAAGAGATTCGTCACTTTTGGTTATAGAATTTCCAAGAGGGAGCACCGCCTGAGGCTTTGTTCCGCTATACCAAGTCTGGCAACATAAAAAGTAAAAAGCTATATGAATGTAGCTTTTATTACACGTAATTGAACAATTTGTTCTGCGACGAGTTATTGATTATTGATAAAAATAACACAAACATAACTGCGCCTTTTGCTAGGCGTAAAAATGTACGTCCAGATAGGAAAATAGTACTCTTTGATATATATCAATGTAGGCAATAGATTTGTCACGAAGGACAGAATTATGCCGTTCGAGAGCTTAATTCACCTTTAGGTCAATTAAGCATTGCTCTCCTACTCTACAGAATTGTTGGGATGTTCGATGAATATAAAGAAAACTGTTCAAATGCACACTCTATATGGCCATAACCTCACTTTTGCCTAGCATGCCGGCTGCCACCCACCCCTCCCAGTAGCCCTAAACCACAAATTTTATTGCAATGCAAAGGGGAATGGGTAAGAAAACAAACAAGAGATGAAATGCACACATTTACTTTTTATATATTTTTATTCAAGAGTAGTCCATATTGTCCACTAGTTTTACACATGGTCAACTCAAGGAAGATGAAAATTGCTGTACTGTTCTTACTATCATTATAATTCTTACATCCGGGTGCTTGGCAATTTTTCCTCCCTTGCAGTGGCATGATTGACTCTCAATTCAATTCAAATAAATAATCAAAATACCGAACAAATCAAATCAACCAACACCACCAAGAGGAAAATCAATCAAAACAGACTATTCCCGCTTCCGCCAGTCGGTTTGGTGTGAGCGTTGGGTGAGTGCCAACTGCGGAAACATAGTACTGGAATTAATTCTTCATTGGTTGGCAGAACATTTATAGCGGAGCTTTATCGAAACCCACGCGCTCCCTATGATCTGTCATCCCCCTGACCCAGCCAGTGATGGAAATCTCGAGAAGCCGTGAATCCTGGACGGGTCTAGAAGCATTCATTGAGTCACCAGCCTACTATATAAGAGCGACCTGGCCACGAGATGCACAGTGGAAAGGGGTTTATGTTAAGATATCACCCCATCTGGGAAATAGCATTGGATTAGGTTTAGGGCACACAGTGGACTGTAATAGGACTATATGGAAGAGACCAAAAGTTACTTGACTGTTGATACATTTATTTGATTGTTATAAACATTTAGATAAATAGTAACAATTATTTGCATTAAAAGGATTATTTAAAAGAGGCAATTCAAAAATGCCTGTTTCTCCAGGAAACTCAAAAACAATTTGCAAGTAGCATTGACTAGAAAAAAAAAATGAATGAAGAAAGACTAATAACCAGCAAACCGATAAAAAAAAAATCATAGAGAAAAATCCTTGACAAGAAAGTTAGAAATAGTAAAGGCTTGGCCTTGTATTATGTAAAATGAGTGATTGGTTACCACCAGTTCGATACTTGATACAGGGAGTATCTTCCATAAGTAATCCTCCGGAGACCCCGCTGACAATAGCAGGAAGCGATGATGATTGTCCGGGAAGGACAAGTTAGTTCATCGAGAATCCAAGGTCAGAGAGTAGATCATGAATTGGCTGGCCCGCGTAGAGCGGGTCGTGAAGTCCTGTGAAGTTATTCTCTAAGAAGCCGTGATGTGGCTTCTAAAGGAGATAGATGATAATTCCTCCAGCAAAACTTAACCCGCAGTGCCAGGCCTCTTGGGAATGACCTGGTTTAGCAGGTGCGACCAGTTACGATTCCATCGTGCCGCGTTGTAGAGAATTTAAGTGACGAAGCTGTCGCCTAGATGAAGGTTGTTGACCCCGGACTGCTCGGCCCAACAAAGTCTAAGCAGTGAGGCATGCCATGTAGATAGCTTCAGGTCAACAGTGATGGTAAACAGTGCGCCGAGCAGGCTGCACTGAAGTGGTCAGACAGCCGTGGGCAGGTGAAGACAGACCCCGCAGTATGGCGATGCGGAGAATATATAGTAGTAATGACTATAGAGCGCCGAACATTCCAGAATGAAGGAGGAGTGTCTAACAGCCAATCAACGCACAGCCCCATGCACATTGCGGGGGTTGCCGCTGGGGTGAGCACAGTACCTCACGAGAAAGTGTGACAGTATGGTGCGTCTAGAAAGACACTTCAGAAAAAAGGTGAGTTGACAAGAATAATAAAGAACAACAATTCAAATGAAACATAAGTTAAATAAATAAATAAATATATAATCAGAACACCGCGTTCATACTGCAATTATAACGAAAAAAAATAATAGGGCAGAATAATTGAACCTGTGTTTCAAACCGTACGGGAAACATAGCCTACAAAGAACATTCACAAAAGCGAACATGCTGGGAGGAGCGAGAAAAAATTGCAGTAAGAAAGCGCAGAAGTTAGGCCTCGCGTGGCAAAGGAGCAATCATAGTGATTGGCCTGATAAAATGACCAGCAGAAGTCTGCAGTTTTACCACGCGAACCCTACCATCTCTGTCAGGAAAGCACTCAACAACCCTACCCAAATTCCAGACAAGAGGGGGACTAGGGTCTTTCAAAAGGACCAAGTCCCCTACCTGAAGGTTAGAGCAGGAAACACGCCATTTACCACGCTGCTGAAGCAAACCGAGGTAATCCAACCTCCAGCGGCGCCAAAAATTGTTGCGCAAACTTTCAGTCAACGGACCACCGATAAGAAAATGGCCTGGCGTTAATGGCAGAAGATCTGAAGGATCATTAGATAAGGGTGATAAAGGACGAGAATTAATTATGCCCTCAATAAAAACAAGATGTTCGGGAAAGAACATATAGCCTACTTTCTCCTAAATGTATGGGTATAGTTATAACTCTCTGTCCTTATCATCTCCTAATTTCTTCCTATTTGAAGTGCAAATTGGCACACAGGATTTGAACAGTGGCGTTCAAACCATAGTTTCTAATTTACCCCAGCATTTTGCAATTTCATCAGCAAACACTCCAAACACCGACTACTTACAATAATTGAAACTTCGTTGCTCTAATAAGGCCCATCTACAATGCGCAGTCGGCAGTCCGTAGTTGGTAGTCCTCGGTCGGCAGTCGCGATCGACTCCGTGTATACTATAGACACCATACACAACATGAAGTTGCAGTTGGTAGCTGGCAGTTGGCAGTCGCGAATTTTATCCTTGACTGCCAACTACCCGACTGCAGCAATGTAATAGCCAATCAGAGCAGATCAGAAACTGACGTCACGTTGTTGTTCTGTGTCGTATACGAATGATATAGGACTAAGTGAAGTAACTTCGCAACCCGTTAATTTATAGGCTAATCTTAAATACACGGTATAACAAAATAATCCATCTCCAAATCATCCATATTGCAAGTTTTGAGGTTATCAACAACGCCTCTGTGCACAAGGAATAAACGAATGTTATTGTATTATTACTCCTAGCAGTCGTTAAGACTGGGTTCATTAACTGGCCGGTATAGAGCGCTGCTCGAATCTATAGTTTCTGCATAGTACAACTGAAGGCTGGTAGATGTCACTCCGGTGGAGAATGTCGTTTTTTTTTATATATAATTTCCATTGCAAAAAGCACCATATAACGCATTATTTTATAACGTCTCAGTACTCAAGAAACAATGAATATCAAAAAAATCCAGCAAAAAAGTTCTACTCTGATAGGATTTGAACCCCGGCCAGCCACATGAGAGACGGGAGCTCTAACCACACAGCCAATCGTACACTCATAACTTACGCGTTATCGATCAAATACATATAACGTACTGTATTAGCAAATAATCACTTGGACTGAAGATTTCTTCACTGGAGAGTATTTCAAACCGAGTTCATTTCATATTAAGTTCATATAATTTTTATCAGTAGGTTATATTGCATGCAACATACTGAAATTAGTAAAATGTAGGTCAGAACGAGAGATCAGCTGCCATCTTGTCAAATAGCCGAGACGATTCAGATTTTTAAAGTCACTTCTAGATTATAATATTACAATATAAACTTTTAATTTCGAACGAACTACGTCGCTTAGAACAGATTAAACGATTCTTGGTTCGATGTGCACAAGGAATAAACGAATGTTACTGTATTATTACTCCTAGCAGTCGTTAAGACTGGGTTCACTAACTGGCCGGTATAGAGCGCTGCTCGAATCTATAGTTTCTGCATAGTACAACTGAAGGATGGTAGATGTCACTCCGGTGGAGAATGTAGTTTTTTTTATTTTTAATATATAATTGCCATTGCAAAACGCACCATATAACGCTTTATTTTATAACGTCTCAGTACTCAAGAAACAATAAATATAAAAAAATCAAGCAAAAAAGTTCTACTCTGATAGGATTTGAACCCCGGCCAGCCACATGAGAGACGGGAGCTCTAACCACACAGTCAATCGTACACTCATAACTCACGCGTTATCGATTAAATACATATAACGTACTGTATTAGCAAATAATCACTTGGACTGAAGATTTCTTCACTGGAGAGTATTTCAAACCGAGTTCATTTCATATTAAGTTCATATAATTTTTATCAGTAGGTTATATTGCATGCAACATACTGAAATTAGTAAAATATAGGTCAGAACGAGAGATCAGCTGCCATCTTGTCAAATAGCCGAGACGATTCAGATTTTTAAAGTCACTTCTAGATTATAATATTACAATATAAACTTTTAATTTCGAACGAACCACGTCGCTTAGAACAGATTAAACGATTCTTGGTTCGATAATCGGAACTGGTGGGTCCCATGTTATGGATTATAAATTTTGCATAATTCACACGGCCGCCATCCTGAAATGGTACGTTTGATGACCTTGTAGTTTGGGCACAAGACGCGTCCCATATGAAGGTAGGTTGTTACCAAATTTGGTAAAGATCCGATGATTAGTTTGGTCGTAATGCATTAATAAGTTTAGACCATTCGATTGGCCGCCATTACCATTTGGTAAAGATAGCGGCAATATAAAACATGACACTGAGGTGCCCTTTGCCAGTGCTACCTCTGTACCAAATTTCGTTCAATTCGGTTTAACCGTGTTCGAATTGATAGGCGGGACAGACATTCAGAGTACACACACTCACACACACACACACAGACTCACACACATACACACACACACAGACAGACACACTTTTTTCGCCCTGTAGTGATCTCATAAGTCTACTTTCATTTTTTGCAAAAATCGAAAGTAGGCTAATAATTAAGGAATTAAATTCTTCATGAGAAAGGGGGGTGTGGCCACAAACACATCTAAGGTGCTTCTTGGTGAGTTTCACACAAGACTCCCAACGCCCACATGAGGTGCATAAGGGGGGATAAAGTGCCACTTGAAATTTCTCTGGTGAGCATAATCAGTAATCCTTTCCAGAGCTGAATTGTGAGTAAGAGCTCTCTTAATTTGTTCAGAAGCTCCGATAAAATTTTTAGCATAGTAGGTAGGCTGGGGGGGTTTTGACTCAAATACCGTTATTTATGCAAATTAGGGGGGCGTGGCAAGGTCAATGACCTTGAGGTAGGTCATGATCAATGACCTTGAGGTAGGTCATTGACCCCAAGGTCGCCGGGACCCCGGAAGGTAAACAAACCTTGGAGGGTCCAGGAACCGGTTTGAGGGGGTGTGGGTGGAGGGGGAGGAGTGGGGGCGGGGAGGGGGAGGGGAGGGGGGGGGTGGGGGTGGTGGCGATGGTGGGGGATGAGGGGAAGGATGGAAGAGGGTCTGCACGAGACCCTCCTCGACCCAGTCTCTCTGTTGGACTGAGCGCCTTCTCTGTTATTATCCTGGGCTATATAGCTTTGCTTTATGCCCGATGAGATCCGAGTGTTGCCGAAGGTTTCCGAATCCTTGGTTGTGAATGAATTGTCAGAGAATTGAACGGTCAACTGGTGTGTGTGTGTGTGACGTCACAGCAGATTACGGGATGTGGGGTAGGTCACGAACGGGAGTGTTTTGAATGGAAAACATTAGTGTAACTGGTGTGTGTGTGTGTGTGTGACGTCACAGCAGATTACGGAATGTGGGGTAGGTCATGAACGGGAGTGTTTTGAATGGAAAACATGAATGGCGGTGGATGGCGGTGGTTGTTGAACCCTGACGTGGTAGGTTGGTTAGGTGTGAATGGGTCTGAGAGACAAACAAGATGGTGTTGAAAGCGCTCAATGGTAAACAAACATCAATGGTATCGGGAGTAGTGAATGGAATTGAGAGAGAGGGGGAATGAACTGGTTGTTGAATGTGCTCAATGGTAAACAAACATCAATGAATCTGGAGTAGTATTTCCTGTAAATGGTAGGGTGGGGGTAGGATACAAATCGCATGGCATGTTGAGTCGGCCAGCTCGACATGAAATAAAAACAAGAAGGTGTACACCAGATCTGATTTATTAATCCATGAATTATATGTGGCATTAAAACCTAGCCACTTAACAAAAAGTTTATTGCCACGTTTTTGTACAATTTTTTCAACAAGATAATGCTTGGGATATTGCGTCCTTTGCAGTTCCTCCATGTAGAATCCTCCTTGGATTGGCTGCTTGTTGAGGTCATCAAGTAAATAAACAACTGGATTAGAAAGTTTTACCTTGCGAATACGAAATATTTCTGTGCTCCAGTTTGGTGTGTATCCTTTGGCGAAGATTGTTTTATGTTTACTGATGCGCACATAATCACCAATACGTAATTGATGACGTCGTGGATCTACTGTTTTGATTTTGTGATGAATGCGATCCAATTGCGCAATGTTCTTGGTTACAAGGCGTGGTTTCATTTTGATGGTTCTATGCTTAGTGTTGTTGTAACGTGTCACCAGGTCGCCTACAAGTTCAAGCCAGCGATAGGATCCTCTTGCTGTAAATTGTTCCCACATGCGCGTCTTGAGTGTGCGGTTGAAACGTTCTACAACACTTGCTTTTAGATTGCTAAAAGTGGAATAGTGATGGATGTCAAGTGATTTGAGATAAGCGGAAAAAGTCTTGTTGAAAAATTCTTTGCCTTGATCTGTTTGAAGCAAACGAGGTTGTCGTCTTGACCGCTGAACGATGGTCTTGTATGCAGCGGTGACCAGTTGTGCAGATTTATTCCGAACAGGTTCAACAAAGGCCATTTTGGAATAAACGTCGATGACGGTGAGCAGATAGTTGACCCCGTTGTTAGCTTTGGCATAGGGAATCATTTCAACCAGATCAGCTTGCCAAAGATCGTCAACGCCCCGTATGATGACATGACGACGATGGTAGAGACGACGAGCTGGTCTATGCAACTCGCGAGCAATGGCAGCCTTAACAGGCGAGGGTGTATGAACACGTTGACTCATTAGACAATAATGCCAGCATGACGAAGCTCCTCTTCTATTTCTAAAACTTCCACCTCGTGTCCGGTATGACCAGCCTGTTCCGATGCACGCAACAGTTGCAGACGTTTAACCAACTTATTTGGATTGTTCCAATAGGCGAAATCGATAAATGGTTTCAAAGTATTAAACGTGATACCGGACGCTGAATTTGCACGGCGAACACTTGCATAGGTGGGAAACAATTTTGATATGATGGTTTTATATTTGAAGCCCTTATTAGCATTTATTGCTTCAGAACGTTTATAATTACGTCTAGAACCATTTGTAGCCATCAAGATGTCTTTATACTTTTCAAGATCTTCTTTATCATAGTCCTCGGTAGAAGGTGTACGTGAAAATAAAAGTTCTAAAAGACCTGGCGTCAATTTGTAACGAACTGTTTTAACAATCAAAACATTGTCACTTATCTTGATTGCTGAATCGCCAATTCGAAATCTATTGTTTTCATAGCGAACACCATAGGTAGTATCAGTTTTCTTAGTAAAAAGTTCTTCAAGGAAGGGGGTAACCAACGCACCATAATTTTGTAGTAAAATGGATTTTAACCGCACATATTGTTCGGGCGTATTCAATATTTCTTTAAGAGTAGGCTGCTTTTCTTTGGCTCTAGTGGGTGTTTCAGCAATTATTGATGTTTTCAAAAACTGGGGCAGCGGTGATTCTTTGGAGCCAGAAGACGGAAGCAATGGAGAAAAAACATCCTCAGGTTCTTCATCATTTTCTTCCTCCTCCTCCTCTTCAATTGTTTGTGTTTCTTTTGAGCGTGTACTAGGCTTTGATGTTCCTTTCAACACAGCTTCCAGAGGTGATTTCAAATGTTTTTCGACAAACAGTTCACTGTCGGCATGTGCACGTTTTAGATAGCGAAACTTTTGTCGAATGCTATTTCGCGCACGGATTATGTGCTTTTTTAATTGACTCCCTGTTGTCGCCATGACATCTGAACTAATGATGTTCAGAAAAGCGATGCAGCTACTTAAATACGAATGAAATGATCAAATCCCATGCGGTAGCGTCCATTGTTGATGTTGCTCTGCTTATCAATAACAAGACAACTGTGGTGATGAGCGTTCCAACACATGGCACACAACTGTGTAAAGGCTTGAAAGGTCATGTCTGGGTTCACGTGATCATCGTAGACGTGATGCATGTTGCGCTCATCCTGACGGAAGAGAACAATCACGTTGGCATTGTCACGAAACAACTGTTTTGGTATTCGCGAATAGGTTTGAGCGAGATAAAAACAATCAATATATTTATGACGTCCCATGCTAAAGTAAGCCTGAATAATGCCCTGTCGTTCTGTGGCCACATCATCAAAAATCATAAGCGAATGGGGGCGAACATTGTCTGGAGAAATGACATCTTCGTGCGCTGCGAATGTGAAGTAGCCCATGTTGCGCAGACCTGACATGACCTGTTCCAAGAACACATACAGCGGTTGATACAGCGATTTGGCAAAAATATAGATATTTTGAAAGCGCACTCCGTTTAAGGAGGTAATGAGGGTAAGCAGAAGATTGGTTTTTCCACATCCCGACGGGCCGGCGATGAGACAGCGAATGGAGGATGGGAAGAGTGATCCATGACGTTGTTCGGACGATGTTGAGAAGAGGTGTGAAACCAAGTCTCCCACCGGAAGTGAATGTTGTTGCTTAATAATCTGCATATCAACTAAATGTGAAAGGGGAAGAGCTGGTCTCTATATACATGAGGCAAACGGGTGTTTCAGTTCCAGTGTAACCATGGACGCCTTTGGAAGAACTCTCAAAACAAATGAACGATTTGCTTTGACAAACGATCCAAAACATGATACAGATCCGGCTACTAAACGATATGTCGATGCTAATGTATTGTCACGCACTACAGATGGCAATTACAACTTTAATGGAAAGCGATTGACCAATATAACAGAACCCGTATTACCCTCGGACGCATGTTCAAAAAAGTATGTAGATTATTACCGATTACGACGTATCAAAGGAGATTATGAGGCTCAGAATAAACGTATTACGGGCGTTGCAGATCCTGTGAACGATCAAGATGTGTGCACCAAAGCCTATGTGTTAACCAATGCTGTGGTGTTAACAGAAGCAAAGGACTATGACGTACACCAACGTCGAATCACTCAGCTGGCTCTTCCAACAAACAACACGGACGCTGCTCGAAAGGACTATGTAGATAACAAGGTGAAACAGGTGCTCAGTATTGTGCCCACCCTAACTGTAAAGGGCTATACAGCAAATAATGCACGCCTTGTGCATGTGGCCGATCCTGAAGATGATCAAGATGTTTGTACAAAACGGTTTTTAAACTCTGAAATGGAAAAGGTGTGGGAAATTAAGGAGAACGCTCTACAGATGAAGCGAAGACGAATAGCCGAAGTTGCTGATCCTGTGCAACCTCACGACGTGACGACCAAACGATTTTTGAAACAACGGTTATCGCTTTTTATTAAATCAATACCCTCTATATTTCTGCTTCACATTGTAAACCAACAACCGGTAAAAGATCCCAATAACCTCGCCTACATACTACGTTCGGGGTATGACAATTACCGTTTAATGTATGATGGTGCCATTCGTGTAATTGAGTATGCACCAGATTTGAAACATTTAGAGGTACGATTAAACGGTAGTGTTCAACCACTTATTGATCAACCGGTGAAAGCCGGAGACAAATTATTCTTTCACTTGAAACTCTCGTCTGAAGAAAAAGAGGCGGGGAAAACGATGAACGATTTTCCTCTGTATATAGAACTTGAATATACAGCCACCATTGAATAAATAACTACAGGTTCCCTTCCTGAGGAGCGTTAGTTGTGTTCTATACTTTGTGGTGTGAGGTTGTCTTGTTCTTTGGTCGCGATGGTGAAACAGAGATATGTGGTGAAGAAGAGGAAGAAGTTGTCCAGAAAGGGAGGTTTTAAAGCTATTCTTCATGCGGCACGTCAAGCTTCGCGCGGAGAAACAAATAGTGAGTTGGCTATTAAGAAAGCACTCCGAGCAGCACGATTGCATGCGAATCCCAAAAGTAAACTACGTTTTAGAAAACGTGCCCGAATTATTCCTGTGCCGAAACGTGGTGGATTTTTACCTGCACTGTTTGCTGGACTAGCAGCCCTGGGTTCACTTCTTGGAGGAGCAAGTGCGGTAGCACGAACGGTGAAAGCTGTTGAGGAGGCGAAGCAACAGTTGAAGGAAAGTGAAAGGCATAATAAAACTATGGAGGCCATAGCACTGCGCGGCAAAGGTGTGAACATGAAGCTAGCACCCTACAAGAAAGGACTCGGCATTTACATGTCGCCAAAAAACGGTTAATCGATGCACTGCCACGAAGAGCCATGACGCATGAGGAAGTTATAAGATATGCAAAACAGCTTAAGATCTCCCACTTTCGAGGCGTGTTTATGCGCAACCAACTACCGTCTCGACCACGGAGCCATGAAAGTGCAGTTGTCAATTTGGATGACAGTCATGGACCGGGAACGCATTATGTGGCCTACATAAAGCATGGGCGAACCGTGTGGTACTTTGACAGTTTTGGAAATCTTCCTCCTCCGACAGAGCTTGTTCGCTATTTTGGAAGCAGTGCAACAATACACTATAATGTGAAACGAGTGCAAAATTTTAACACGCAACAGTGCGGTCGTCTATGTTTGACTTTTCTATATAAGACCGAGCATGGCGGGTGACGTGGTCATTATGACAACAGAAAGTAGAACGTTTACAGTGCACGGACAAGGTGCGGAAGTAACTGTTGACTTTTATCCTCCTATTGAATTGGGACGACGACCCTACGTGTTGGGACTTGTTTCGTTTGAAGGCTATAATAGAATCTGCAACATAATTGAAGACGTCAATGATAAGTTCTACTACGATGACTATGTGTTAACTCTACCGTCTGGCAGCTACACCGTAGATGATATTCACGATCACATCTACACAACTCTCACCAAAGAATTTAGTCTAAAAGCATTTCTGGACGGGACACGCAAGTTTGAACTCATAGCCAACAACGTGACACATCGCTGCAGTATTCTTTCTTCTTTTAGGATTGATTTTAAATCCCAACCAGATTCGATTGGGTCATTGTTAGGCTATTCACCACAAGTGTTAGTACCAAACGTGATACACAAGTCTGACCAACCGGTGAAAATAATTGAAGATCATCACATATCTGTCACGTGTAATATTATTACAGACGTCTACACCAATCAAGATCCCTCGCATTCGCTTTATGATTTTATTGTTACTTCACCTGGTGGTTATATCATCCGCGAAAACCCGTCGGTGGTGCTCTATCATCCTGTGAGTGTGACCAACATCAGGAATATTACCTTAAGACTGGTGAATAGAAACCAACGTCTCATCCGGTTAGACCCTCATACACCTGTGACCTACAAACTGTATTTGAAGCCAGCATGAAACAAGTGTATAAAGCGGCAACGCTGTCAAGAGCAGGTGTTAGTTGTGCTCAACGCGTGTACAGGTTAACACGTGTCAACAAGCAGATCCTACAACAACTTGGTTACATCTTACGTCATGAATTCGATTCTAGACGTGACAAACCCTGTCGAAGTTCAGGAGGGTATTGTAAGAATTGAACACCATTCCTACCAACCGTATACTCAGGGACTAAATAATAATGATGAGATTCGAATTACTATTAACCAACAAGATATCTACACGCTTCCACATGAAAGTTACATCCAGATTGAAGGGCAACTCACCAAAGTGGATGGTACCATTCCAACAACGTCAAAGTTGGCCAACAATGCTTTGGCCTTTTTGTTTTCTGAGGTTCGCTACGTGATCAACGGTATTGAAGTGGATACTACTCGAAATGTTGGCATAACAAGTGTCATGAAACTTTATCCCTCGTACGGAAGCGAAGAGAGTAAAGCTTTTTGTATGGCTGGTTGGTGTCCCAACTCAACCAACGACTGGATGATTAACGATGATGGTACATTTACTGGACATTTACCACTAAAATTAATACTAGGCTTTGCAGAGGATCATAAGCGCATTGTTGTGAACGCAAGACAGGATCTGATTCTTGTACGAGACAGGAGTGATTATAATGCGCTAAAGGGAGCTGATACAGCGCCAATAGATACAAAAATTCTACTGCAACGAATTATATGGAAAGTACCGCACGTTACTCTATCAGATCAGAAAAAATTGAGTCTGCTCAAGATTGTGGAGAAGGATACAGCTTTACCCATTCAATTTAGAAGCTGGGAGCTGCATGAATACCCGGTATTACCACTCTCCGATACACATACTTGGTCTATAAAAACCTCACGGTATACAGAGCGGCCACTCTACGTCCTGGTTGGATTTCAAACAGATCGCAAATATCAACAGAATAAAGATGCATCAAAATTTGACCACATCCAATTACGAAATATACGACTCTTTTTGAACGGAGTTACCTTTCCCTATGAGGGAATGGATTTAAACTTTAACAAGAACAAATATGGTAAGCTCTATGACATGTTTGTAAACTTTCAGTCTTCCTATTATCAGAAAGAGGCATGTCCGCTATTATCACCACAAGACTTCAAGTCCAAGGCGCCTCTGGTGGTGATGGACTGTTCGTATTTGGAGGAGTCGATGAAGGAAACAACAATTGATATCAGACTAGAATTTGAAACATCAACAGTTATTCCAGAAAAAACAACAGCCTATTGCCTTATTGTTCACGAGGCGCAAGTGTTTTATCAACCGATGTCCAATATGGTGACCAGAGTATAAATAGCATGTCTTCCTGCATTGCCCTTCACAGTCATGGAAAGCTACGATGAAGTCACAACCCCCTCTGCGAGGTGGGTCTGCAAATGTGAAAGTGATTCACCAGGTTCAGATGAAGATTCAAGGTTTACCATTTATCGCGCCCTAGTGAGTGAAGCTATAACTGCCTATCACAAGAATCATACTGTGCTTAGAATGCCGCCGCATCTGGTTCACTATTTACCAGATGGATTCATGTCTACGTTTGGTATTCATGACAGGGGCTACAACAACAAGCCCATCACTAATCAAACAAATAATGTGGACGATGGCGTTGCCAAAGCTTCATCTTGTCATGTTGGAGAGCGGGTAGATTGTATGGACTGCAAATGCGATCGTTGCTCAACAAGTCGAGACGCTGATGCAGCATTTGAGATTTATCGCACCCTGGTGAGTTTAGCAATACGCGCCTACCATAAAGCACAATTTATTCGTGAAATGCCGCAGCATTTGATTGCCTATTTACCAGCTGGATTTCTGACCGCGTACGGTGCACACGACATTGACCTTAATTGGGATAAGCTACCATTACACCTCCGTATGTCGGCGGATGTTGCAGCCTGCCGTCCTTGTCGTAGACACTTTATGCATCGAGGAGATTCTCACTGTGATTGGGATGGTCCAAATCCTATGATAAAAAATTGAAAGCGATGTACTGATAACTTTATGAATAAAATTGTGCAATTGATTCTTTGTGTGTATATTATTTTCCCGCTCCTATCCAATCAGTTAGTTGTTAAGAAGCAGCGGTAGTGGAAGGTGTGATATCCCTCGCCATGCCGAAAACATTGATTGTCGACGTGCAGGGTTTCAAGGTGAACGGAAACAAGTTTTATTTAAAGAAGTAGGAATTATTGACTGCACAACCATGTGGGCACCAAGAGTAACCAGTTTTGTCTTTGAACCACCGTTTCCATTGCATTTGCAGTCAGACGAGGACAGAAGACAAACAGAGTGGTTGCAACGCAATTTGGGACTAGTCTGGAAAGAAGGCGACATTCCTTACCAGCATCTATCACTTGTTCTGAAAGCTCACTTGTTTGGTGCTGACCTTGTATTTGTAAAGGGAAGTGAAAAAAGGAATGGTTGCGTCAGTATGTTAATTCAACATGTCAACTTGTTGACCTTCATGATCTGGGATGTCCTGCACTGTACAACCTGTCCGTGCCTGATGAACCTCTACAAAATAAAACACTTCAAAATGTTTGGAAGCTTTTTGATTGGCTAGCTCGCAGAGCATGTCAAAACTTGCATGTTGAGTGCAAAGCGTTGTAACGTCAGCTTCAGTGTGAGACATACCAGTGATCAGTGTGGACGTGTAGTAATATGGCAGCAATTGAAGGTTTGGACTCAAACCCCACAGAGCGAGCTATTGTCAAGTTTTTTGCCTGTAAAAAAAAGCTTGACAGTTTCACAGATGAGGAATTGAACGCTTTGCCCAAGGCGTTCCTTTTTTATGTTGCTTCAAACGCGGTGAAAAATATTTGGCACGGTGTACCTAGTGAATGGAGCAGAGATCCTGGTCTGCGTGAACTACAACCATGCACTGACTTTAGTCATCACCAGCAAGTGTCTATTACTAAAATGCCATCCATTAGACAGTGTGGAACGTGTCAGCTCATCAAATTGTACCACGGCCATACAAATATACCGTCCTGTAAAGACTTTGCTTCATCATTCCATGGTTGCGATGAAGAAGAGGAAGAAGAGACAGCAGCGGCAGTATCGCCAGCACCAAAAAGTAAGACAACGATTGAAAAAGATATATCGGACCTTTGCTGGTCATGGTCTAGTTAACAAGGACATTGATGTACTTCCCATTGAACTGCATATTCCCGGCTATCAATTTTGTGGACCTGGGACTAAACTAAACCAACGTCTAGCACAAGGTAATTCTGGAATCAACAAATTGGATGCTGCGTGTAGAGATCATGACATTGCTTACAGCGACAAGAATGCAGAAGTACGTCGAGTTGCAGACCACATTCTTCTAAGAAAGGCTGTGCAGCGCGTGACATCATCTACTGCTTCCATTGGTGAAAAGATTGCAGCCTTGATCGTGGCAGGAGCTATGAAGTCAAAGCTAATGATTGGTGGTGGTTGTGGATTAGCGAGGAAAAGGACAAAGAAATAACCATGAATCAAATATTGTTAAGTATTTATTTGAGAGTCAGTCCACCAGATTACAGCATTCACAAAAGATGTTTTGGTTTCTTCTTGTAAAAACATACAATTGTAATAAAAAAGAATTGAAAAATTAAAGTGTGTTCTTATTTACTAGGTGTGGAAATGTCCAAAAGGCAAGCTATTTACACCATCCCACAACCGTTTATTGTCATATGTAGACAGCGATGTTTTATTTTGATTTACTGTAAATATATTATGGTTCTTTGAAAGAATGTGTGTTTGCTGGTACAAGCGAGAGGTGTTTGTGTAGAGTACACATCGATATTCCTCAACATTGAGGAATTGTGTGACGCTACGAAGAACACCCTTCGCTTTGCATTGACCTTTATTCTTTTGTGTTGAAAATGCGTACATTTTCGGCGCCAAAGCCACAAATTCCGACATAACATCACCAGCACACTCATCCTTAAATAGACCAATGTGTTTTTTATTCATGGGAATTATGCAAAACATATTGTTAACCTCATAGTTTGAGGTATCAAAGTAACTTGGATGTTCTCTCATCACAGAGTAAATATCCGTCTTATTGGTTTGATAAATAAGACTGTCTGTATCCATATACAGTAATTTTACATCTCCAAACTTTTGTTTGGCAAACTCATAATGAAATTGATACATTACAAATTTTGAATAGTCAAGTATTACCATTCCTAAGTAAATTGGTTTGTTATACATGATTTCTGTCTTTGACAATTCAATGGTTACTAAATCAGTTTCAATAACTCGTACTGAATGGAAATTGGGCATAGCAATATATTTTCGTGCGCCATATCTACCATCCCAGTGGTTTACCAAATGAATAGTTCTATGCTTTCTAATATTTTCCATAGATTTACCGTAGCATGCATTGTTCATTAATTTATAAAAATTTGACTCGAATGTAGTCTTGGCGTGCTGCCGATAATGAGTATTTAATTGCATGTACGGTTGTAACCATGGTTTCTGGTCAAAACAAATAATGCGGTGAATGGTTTCTAGCTTCAAACCGTGTTTCAAACATTGCATTAAATTTTCGATGTGTATGACGTAGCGATTTTTCGGATTTAACGTTGCCAGCAACTTTTTATTGTTGGAACGTGAACTGGGAGGTTGTAGTTTTTCAACACAAAATGGTAGATCAGAATGATCATTGTGTATCTCGCGGGGATATAATATGTCAACTTCTAGAACATAGCCACGTGTGTTATTGCTCAACGCGTCCTGTAAATTAAAATTTGAAACTTCATCTGAAGTCAGCCATCGAAAATTTTGATACGGAAGCGGTTTTTCCATAGCATATCCGTATAAATTGTTACAATCCAGGTAGGTGAGGTATTTTGTAGGTTGCTTTGGTTTGTATGTATCCATATATGGATTATTTGCTTTGGCATGCTTTTGCACAAGCGATACAAGCCCACCACGTATCCCGCGTTCAAAAAAGAGCAACATGGCGATGTCAGTTAATAGTTCCAGTTCTATTTCAGTCACCTTCAACATACAGTCCCAACTGTATCCGGCAAGGGTGTAGTAATGGGCTGGATCTAGATTGTAGATTTCAAGATACAGTTTGCGAAAGTGTTCAAACACGTCTGTCAAAAGTAGTGTATCAATTTTGAGGTATAAATCAGCATACTCGCCCAAAGTTGATATCTTGAACACGTCCCATACTTTTTGGGCGTGTAAATAGTCTTCTTCAGAAATATGACTTTTTGTTAAGTCATTGTAAAATTTATCCTTTGAAGGGAGTGCAGTTTCCTGCAAACATGCCCAATTGTTTACATGATTATAGGGAAACACCCCTTTTCGAATGCATAATTCAAATTGTTCGTCACCAGTAAAGTTTTGACGTACAGAATTCAAATTGTTTGGGTGAAGCCCTTGGACAAGCGCATCCAATGATGATGCGAGGAATCTATACGAATCTAAAAATCGTATACTAATTCCATTTCGCCATTTTGTAAACGAAATAAAATTTTCATGATTTTGTGGAATTAAAGTAAACTTTTGGTTTTCAAGGTTAACAAATGCCTTAATAATTAGATGACTGTCATACCGAGACATGTTGTGCAAGAAACAAGAAATATAGCGTGCTCTTTTATAGGCCAAATTACATGCACTATGAGCCGCTCCTCTAAATTTGCCAGTGTACCGATTATGGTCCCTCACCGGCGTGTCACAAGTTGCTATTGGTTTTTGACAAATGTGGCAAGTGGTTGCTGTTGCAAAAGCCACCTCGTCTGCATCCAACATTTGAAGCGGAATTGGGTTTTCCAGGATATTGTACACCCGATCTGCCAAGGCGTCCAATTCATTTAAAAACCAAGCAGCAGCATTTGCATCGCGATAAGATTTGAAGTAAGAAAGCGAAGGGTCATATGAGCAAATCACGTTTAGAGCACAACTGAATGGCACATGTTGCTGTACTTGTTGAGTGTACGGGCGTGCTGGATCCGGGTTACATGTGTCAATGTGTGTGGTTAAACATTCAAAATCTGCATATACTGTAAATGGAAGCGGTTCTTGACGAGACACATTTTGAAATTTCATACTGGCTTTATCCTTTTCTGGGAATGTAATTTTTACAGCTGGTTGTGTAATGCAATCAATAGTATGGGCTGTCAACTTTTGATTGCTAGTAAAATATTGCAAACAGCGATCACATATATATACCCTATTTTTACTCTTTGTAACTTGTGAACGAACTAGTCTGGAAAGATCTTTGATATAACAATAATGGTTGCACAATTCCCCTTCAATGTACAATAAATTAAAATGCTTTTCTTTTTTTTCCTTTGTCACATAGAGTGGCCCAATAACTTTGTCCCCTTCAACTCCGTATACATTAATGGAGTAAAGCAGATTTTTAGATTCAAAACGAGAAATGGCGTTGAGGTCCATTGGGAATTCTATGTCTGCTAAATTTAGACTGATCATTAATTCCATAAATTTCTGGTGATATTTGCCCATTCTGTGAACATTTTTACTTGCAGAACATAACCCAGCAGCCAGGGCCCAAATAAAGCAGAAAACATCATTATTATCCACATTGATAACTGCGTGACGGTTTTCCAACTGTTTAGGCAAATTAACATGAGATGACCCACTATTTATGGGATCAAAGGTGCATACATTAATTTTAAGATGATTGATAGCTTCCAGCGATTTGCCGCTTTCTAATTCTTGAAACTCAGCAAAGCGTGTTGTGAGTTTATCAACAATGTTTTTACTATACCAACTGTGTATATTATCAGTGCGGTATAATTTAGTCATGTGTGTGTGTAAATAGATTGGCTGTATGATCTCCTCACCTTGTTTCAAAATAGCAAAGTCACATAATAATTCAGCGTTATCCTTTAACGCTACATGTTCTCTTAAACAGTCTTGTATTTTGTTTTGAAAAATGTTGTAACTAGTGTTTAAATATTCATTGAGATCTAAAATGTTTGCATCATTATTGACTTTAGTGCAACAGATATTGTTATTGAAACAACTATCCACATCTTGCCAACTTTGTATCGGTGGCGACATGATGTCCCTTAGTACTTAACAATTACAAAAACTGAACGGTTTGCAGAGAGAGTGAACCAAAGTTTATTTTCCCTGCAAATTCCGTTTTTACATAAACTAATTTTAAATTTTATTTTTTTCTTCTATGAATTCAACAAGACATCTTTTATTTTCCAGTCCCAAGTATTTTAAATAGATGGTCCCTTTGTTGAGATCGGACACATCTTCCTCGCTGAGTTCCTTGAATCTCGACGGTAGAAATACTGCAAAGTCCTCCAGTTCGCAAAGAATACGTTCCCCAAATTTGGTCCTGACTCGACGAACAGCAGTTACCAAATAAGACTCATTTACCTGCAGATCCTGTAGTCGTTTAGCCTCTGGTCCAGCATCTTTCCCTATGGAATTCGCATTTTTTATTGCCGACATTCTGAAATCGAATTTGATATCTATAATAGTGTTTTAGTATACCTAAGCCATTAGCAAATATGTATATACACACAAAAGTTATCAAAACCCTTCTACACACCCATTATCGCTAGCCACTAATTTAATTGTCAGCAGCTTGCGTTCACCATTTTCCTACTTCTCCTCAATCCATTACAAGAACACAGGTTATCAAACAAGTTATACACCCAGGTGCTACATGGTCAGGAGCTGATGATTTAAATGGCCATGACTGTACTTTGGTGAAGCCGGGTCAGATTGCTTGTATAATTTAACTGTTCCCGGGAAAAGCCGGGGCAAACTGCTTGTGTAATTTAACTGTCCCCCGGGCGAAGCCGGAGCGGGTTACTAGTATAATATATAACTGTTCCCGGGTGAAGCCGGGGTGAATTTCTTGTATAATTTAACTGTTCCCGGGCGAAGCCGGAGCGGGTTTCTAGTATAATATATGACTGTTCCCGGGTGAAGCCATGGCAGATTGCCTGTATAATTTAACTGTTCCCGGGCGAAGCCAGGGCGGATTGCTTGTATAATTTAACTGTCCCCCGGGTGAAGCCGGAGCGGGTTTCTAGTATAATATATAACTGTTCCCGGGTGAAGCCGGGCAGATTGCTTGTATAATTTAACTGTTCCCAGACGAAGCCGGAGCGGATTTTTAGTATAATATATAACTGTTTACGGGCGAAGCCGGGGAAGATTACTTATATCATTTAACTGTCTCCCGGGCGAAGCCGGAGCGGGTTTCTAGTATAATATATAACTGTACTTGGGTGAAGCCAGGGCAGATTGCTTGTATAATTTAACTGTCTCACGGGTGAAGCTGGAGCGGGTTTCTAGTATAATACATATCTGTTCACGGGTGAAGCCGGAGCAGATTGCTTGTATAATTTTACTGTTCCCGGGCAAAGCTGGAGCGGGTTTCTAGAATAATATATAACTGTTCCCGGGCGAAGCCGGAGCAGGTTTCTAGTATAATGTATAACTGTTCCCGGGCGAAGCCGGAGCAGGTTTCTAGTATAATATATAACTGTTTCCCAGGCGAAGCCGAAGCAGATTGCTTGTATAATTTAACAGTCCCCCGGGCGAAGCCGGAGCGGGTTTCTAGTATAATATATAACTGTTCACGGGTGAAGCCGGAGCTGATTGCTTCTATAATTTAACTGTTCCCGGGAGAAGCCAGAGCGGGTTTCTAGAATAATATATAACTGTTCCCGGGCGAAGCCGGAGCGGTTTTCTAGTATAATCTATAACTGTTTCCGGGCGAAGCTGGGGCAGATTGCTTGTATAATTTAACTGTTCTCGGGTGAAGCCGAGGCGGATATTTTTTGTATAATTTAACTGTACCCCGGGTGAAGCCGGAGCGGGTTTTTAGTATAATATATAACTGTTCACGGGTGAAGCCGGAGCAGATTGCTTCTATAATTTAACTGTTCCCGGGAGAAGCCAGAGCGGGTTTCTAGAATAATATATAACTGTTCCCGGGCGAAGCCGGAGCGGTTTTCTAGTATAATTTATAACTGTTTCCGGGCGAAGCTGGGGCAGATTGCTTGTATAATTTAACTGTTCCCGGGAGAAGCCAGAGCGGTTTTCTAGTATAATCTATAACTGTTTCCGAGCGAAGCTGGGGCAGATTGCTTGTATAATTTAACTGTTTCCGGGCGAAGCTGGGCAGATTGCATGTATAATTTAACTGTTCTCGGGTGAAGCCGAGGCGGATATTTTTTGTATAATTTAACTGTCCCCCGGGTGAAGCCGGAGCTGGTTTCTAGTATAATATATATATATCTGATCCCGGGTGAAGCCGGGGTGGATTGCTTGTATAATTTAACTATCCCCCGGGCGAAGCCGGAGCGGGTTTCTAGTATAATATATAACTGTTCCCGGGCGAAGCAGGGGCGGATTGTTTGTATAATTTAACTGTTCCCGGGCAAAGCCGGGGCAGATTGCTTGTATAATTTAACTGTTCTCGAGCGAAGTCGGTGCATGCTTTTGGTATAATATAACTGTTCCCGGGCGAAGCCGGGTTGGGTTTCTGGTATAACATAACTGTTCCCGGGCGAAGCCGGGTCGGGTTGTTTGTATATTATATCTGTTCCCGGGTGAAGCCGGGGCAGGTTGCTTAAATAATTTATCTGTTCAATACACCCAAGTGCATGGGGGCTACATTAGTCGGGAGATGATGATTTAAATGTCCTTAACTAAATAGGTTACTTAACCTGGAGCTGATGTATAGAAGTGAATGCCTGTTTAGGTGCTAATGTTAAATATATCCTTCACCTTTGCAATACATAAGAGATCTCTTCCGTGATTGTGTCGAGCACTGTAATTATCTCGCGGGCTATGCAGTGAAATCGGCAACATTTAATTGGATAATAACAGTAATTATATATAATTAAGCTGCATTCATTTTATATATTCCAGGCAGCTAATGGTTTAAGATGCAAGTCACGTTAAAACCAATCTTATTACATGCAATGAATTCTGCTCGTTTCATACTTGAAGTAATTATTGCTTGTCTGATTCATACCGTCTAACTTTTAAACCAGCTTTGTCAATAGGCCATTATACTATTAAAATTCTAAACATCTTCATGTGGATTTAAACCTACAATCTCATCATTTACAAGTACTGTAATGTACAGTACAATCACTTATTTTGTAAACCATCCGACTGAGTTAGTCTCCCAGTAGCACATAGTCAAATATATACACTAGGATATACTTTAAAGTTATATACTTAAGTATGTTGAATATTACCTGATAGACAAGGATCCAATTGCAATCTGGTGTGAACGCTGTAAGCTCGCAGTTAACTCTACTTTCATTTCAATTCTGGCCCTCTATTTATACCCCTCCGAATACAGGAAACGCCCCTGAATTACCGTTCCTTTCACACAAAAATGACCTCCATACGGCATTACCCTGCATTAATACAGGAATCCTTATTGACCTTCCTTTCACCAGAATTAGCTCCACACTGTATAACCCTGCACAACTACCTTAAACACTCCTAATTAATCCACCTTTCACCAGAAAACACAGTATATAAAGAGGTTGTTCCTTTTCACAACATATCATTCGCTGCAATGTCTGCCAACAAGATCAATGAAATTATGGGGCTGGATGAAGAAGAAAACGATGAGGTTTCGATGCTTGATCTGTTAATGTAAGTATTATTTACTTTATTTACTAAAGCCTTATGTAGCAGCACGCCAGTCTCTCACCGCTGGGTGCGTGGTTCAATTCCAGTCACTTTATGTTAGATCTGTGCTGGGCAAACCAAAAGCAGACAGGTTTTTCTCTGGGAACACCAGTTTTCCCTGTCAAAATTTTCTTCCGGCAACACCCTCCACTATCATTTCTTTTTATCTGTCATTCGTTTAAACATTGACTGACAAAAGTGAGACAGGCTTTGGCAGCCAACACAGATCTTTCTCGCCGCTAGATGGAGTTTAATTCATTCCATTCCTGATCTGGTCAAATACTGGAAGCAAGCGGTGTTTTTTTTCTTCTTCAAAATCATTAGAAATACTGAGCGTAGTTACCGCCTTTGTAGCCCATGTTTACTTGGGTGTGAGTAGAATTTGTCTGATAACCCGTGTTATTGCGATGAATGTATTAATTAAAAAAAAGGATTGGGAAGGAAGTCAGATTTTTTTAAGTGTGTTAAAATCCTTCAGTATGCCTTCCTTTGGAGGGGGAGTAAAGCCAGTGGTTACATGTTCTCACTTTATGACATGTAAAAGATCCGTCCACAGACTAAACTTGTGTGAAGCTAAATTGACAGGTTAGATTTTGTCAAAACAAGTTCCAACATTTACCACTAGATGGCATTATTATCTGGTAGCAAAAACTTGGAACTTGTAGCTCACCCTAAAGGCGTTCGCTGGAAGCAGCTACATACTCAAGTGACACACATTTTCGTGAACACTTCCAGCACTGAAACCCATACTCAAGTTCCAACATTCACCACTAGGTATCATTAATATCTAGTAGCAAAATTTTGGAACTACTTAAAAATGAACAGAACTTGTAGCTCACCCTAAGGGCGTCCTCTGGAAGCTGCTGCAGACTTAGGTGAACTGTACTTGCTCTCACACACTCCCAGCAATTCACAATACAATATTTAGATAAACAAGCGTTATAAAACAATTTTGTTGTACTCTTTATTGTATACATTTTTTTATAGCTTTGGAAATGATCCAGTTTTGGTGGGGTTTTTTGCCGATTTAATGTCAGCGATGGAAGGGCGTGGGAGAGGTGAAGGAGATGAAGAAGAAGAAGATGATGATGATGAAGAGGAAGATGAAGAGGAAGAAGAAGAAGCTGGTGATAAAAGGCAAATTAAGTTGTAGTAACAGTTCACTAAATAAAACATAATTTTACTTTTTTTTTTGCTTCAGGTTTTATTTGTTTTTACATTCAACCTACCAAGCAAGCCAGAGTTCAACACCCACCATCCATCTCCATTCATGATTCAAACACGTTTACCTCATCATTTGTCCCGCACCCTCTCAATCACCGTAAGGTCATTCCCAGACATGACCTACCATACAACCCGTTGTCAATCTCAGGATTAGTCAATCCCATGTGACGTCACACACAGGTTAACCGTTCAAATCTGTTTATTCATTCACACAAACACCTATGTTCATTAAACATCCACCCACGCATCGATGTTTGTTTACCATTGAGCGCTTTCAACCCCATCTTGTTTGTCTCTCAGACCCATTCACACCTAACCAACCTACCACGTCAGGGTTCAACAACCACCGCCATCCACCCCCATTCATGTTTTCCATTCAAAACACTCCCGTTCATGACCTACCCCACATTCCGTAATCTGCTGTGACGTCACACACACACACACACCAGTTACACTAATGTTTTCCATTCAAAACACTCCCGTTCGTGACCTACCCCACATCCCGTAATCTGCTGTGACGTCACACACACACACACCAGTTGACCGTTCAATTCTCTGACAATTCATTCACAACCAAGGATTCGGAAACCTTCGGCAACACTCGGATCTCATCGGGCATAAAGCAAAGCTATATAGCCCAGGATAATAACAGAGAAGGCGCTCAGTCCAACAGAGAGACTGGGTCGAGGAGGGTCTCGTGCAGACCCTCTTCCATCCTTCCCCTCATCCCCCACCATCGCCACCACCCCCACCCCCCCCCCTCCCCTCCCCCTCCCCGCCCCCACTCCTCCCCCTCCACCCACACCCCCTCAAACCGGTTCCTGGACCCTCCAAGGTTTGTTTACCTTCCGGGGTCCCGGCGACCTTGGGGTCAATGACCTACCTCAAGGTCATTGATCATGACCTACCTCAAGGTCATTGACCTTGCCACGCCCCCCTAATTTGCATAAATAACGGTATTTGAGTCAAAACCCCCCCAGCCTACCTACTTAGCATAATCTTAGAATACTTCTGAAGGAAGACCTCGGCGAGCAGAAAATCTGGCAAAAGCTGCTAAAAAGTAAGCAGTTGAGGCGTTGGTAACTAGTTCTAAGTGAACTGCTCCGGTGACCATACATACAAACAGCGAAATATAGAGTTTTCCAGAAATACATTTTTTGGCCTCAGGAGAATTTCTTCTGTAAACAGAAGGCCCGGAATAATCCACCCCCGTAAAGGTAAATGGTCTAGCAGGCGCAGATCTAAAGTTGGGAAGATCACCCATGAGCTGAGCGGTAATTTTAGGGTTGGATTTAAAACATGGAATGCACTTCCGGATAGCAGAGGTAACTTCATGCACTCCGTTTATGGGCCAATACCTTTCACGAATGACAGAAAGTAATGTACGAGTTCCAGCATGAAGATGCTGGTAATGATACTGACGAATGATTAAGGAAGTGAAATGGTGCTTTGAGGGAAGAATAATTGGATGTTTTTTATCCTCAGAAAGATCAGCCAAAGATAAACGTCCTCCTACTCTCAGTAAACCATCAGTATCCAAAAAAGGGGCGAGTGAGGAAAGCCTACTCGATCTCTTAAGGGATTGACCTTGGGACAACACCTGCCATTCTTCAGAGAATATTTCATGTTGAGTAAGCCATAAGATTTTTGTAGTGGCTAAACCTAATTCAGAAAGGGTTAAATATGGCTTAGGAAAAGGGGGTTGTTCTACTACAAAATATTTCCATCGAAGGAGATACGCCATAACCCTCACCAATTTATGGAAAGAGGAGTATCGCTGCAAGAGAAGGGGAGAGTCGGAAACGAGAAGAGAAGACCCAGTAATCTTACCTGCATCCGGCAAGTCTGATAACTCCGGAAGAGGAAAATTTGGCGGCCCCATGGAGAGAGTGGCCATCGATGTTGCTGGGCCATTCCCGTTGAGCGAGGCAGGGAACCGCTACATATTGGTCGTCAGCGACTACTTCACCAAATGGCCGGAGGCGTATGCGCTCCCTAACCAAGAAGCCGCGACGATCGCAGAGACCCTGGTGAAGGAATTCGTCAGCCGGTACGGAGTACCCCTGGAGCTGCACTCCGACTAAGGGAGGAACTTCGAGTCACAGGTGTTCCAGAATCTATGCCAGCTGCTGGGAATCCGGAAGACAAGGACGACGCCTCTACACCCACAGTCCGACGGGATGGTAGAGCGATTCAATCGCACCATCGAGAACCATCTCCGAATAGTCGTCAGCGAGCACCAGAGGGATTGGGACAAACATCTTCCACTATTTCTCCTGGCCTACCGCGCCGCCGTGCATGAAGCCACCGGGTGCACACCAGCCCGGGCCATGTTTGGGAGGGAACTCCGTCTACCTGTCGATCTTGCCTTCGGCTGACCTGGGAATGATCCGGTCCCGGTAAGCCAGTATTATCAAGAACTGGTCGACCAACTGGAGGACGTGCACGCGTTCGCGAGAAGGAGACTGCGGATCGAGACCGACCGGATGAAGACCCGATACGACCAGCAGACGGATGCCGGCGGATTCCACGAGGACGACCTGGTCTGGCTCTTCAACCCATTACGGAAGAAAGGCCTGCAGAAGTCCTGGGAGGGCCCATACCGAGTCGTGAAACGGATCCAGCGGAGCCCGAGGGCGAAGATGAAGATCGTGCATCGAGATCGCCTGGCAGCCTACGGAGGGACACAGACGGACCAATGATTGATCGGGACGATCAGCCTTTTAGAAAGGGGGTGGTGTTACGGCTGTGAGTTTGTTTCGTCGCCTCGCTGCATGAGTCACAGTTGCCACCGGACTGTTCTATGCCTCAGTGTATTACGTGCGCCTTACGCAACAGGACTACTAGGACAAAAGGGATGGTCCAGAATATTCGTGGCCCAGCCAGTGATGAAAATCTCTAGAAGCCGTGAATCCTGGACGGGTCTAGAAGCATTCATTGAGTCACCAGCCTGCTATATAAGAGCGACCTGGCCAGCGAGATGCACAGTGTTTTTTTTTCGAGCTAGTACGAGCTTTTACCTGAGCGACAGTTGTTTGTGACGTGACTTGCGAAACCCTAGTGAAGCTGATTCTCTTGACAGCGAAGGAGTGTGAAGCCTACGGAGGAACTGTGTCTTGAGCGAGTGTTTTTCAGTGCAACAGAGGTTAGTGTGGTGAATTGCGAAAACACCGGGGGCTCTTTCCCTAGCCAGCGGACAGCGAAGCAGAGTGTAGTGGTGAGTGACCGGCTATCGTAAATAACTGTAGCTTGCGTATTCAAGGAAGTGTTGCAGGTAGTTCTGTCGAGGCCACTGGTCCCATTAGGAGGGATTAACTTCTGTGGCTTATTGACAAGTGAAAGGCAAGTGTTCCTTACAAGAGGAAACTTAGAGTGAGATACTAACTGCTTGTATCTGCTATTTGTGTGGTGTATCTTTCTGGCCCGCAAAAAGCTAATACGTTTCTTTAAAGGAACAATTTGTGTTGTGCTTTCTACCCACCGTAATCCAGTTAACGGAAGTGCCACTAGCGGGTGGCACGTAACAATAATTATTATTACGGACTCAGAAAGCACTGCATAGCTGATATCCGTATGAACTCAGGCAAGAATATGTCGACAAACTTGCTGGCTAACCCACGCGGATCTATTACCTGAGACTGAGAGGTTCATGGTCGATATACAAGATCAAGTAGTAGCAACAAAGAACTATCTAAAATACATTATGAAGGCGGACATGCCAGATGACAAATATAGAATATGCCATCACGATTCGGAGACCATCGAGCATATCACAGGGGGCTGTACAAGAATTTCATCTACGCACTACTTAAAGAGGCATGACCAAGTACCCAAGATAATCCATCTGAACCTGGCAAAGAAGCACTCCTTAAGAAATATATATGTAATTCATTCCTGATGCTGTTCTGGAGAACAATACACACATGCTACTGTAGGACAGGTCAGTGATCACAGATAGACCTATATCAGCAAAGAGTGCAGATATTATTCTTATTGATGAAGTGTAAATGAATACTCTTCTAATAGACATCGCAGTCCCTAACTCACACAATATCCAACTTATCTATGCTGAGATAGTGACGAAATACATGCATCGGACTGATGAGATCAGACAGATGTGGAGACAGGAATTGGTCGCTGTATTGCCTATCATAATAACTTCGGTTGGTTGGTTCTTAAGTTTAGGGGCTGCGACAACGTGGTCTTGTAGCCCCGTGTACTTTGGGTGTGTGTAGAATCTGTCTGATAACAGGTGTTAATTGTGATGACTGTAATAGTGTGTGTTATCTGATTTTTAATCTAAGTATAGACTGCAACTTAGAATTTTTCAAATAGTTCCTACTTTTTCCGCCAAGCGCCACCGTCAACGACTACTAGGCCAAGTTCAGAACATAGCTACTAGACGCCACCGCAGTCGGCCCTTGGCAACGAACGTAGAAACCTAAGAGCGTTGTTTACATTCTTAACCTATCCAATTTAGCTTCACGCAGGTGTAATTAGTGGAAGGTTCTTTAACATGGCATTAATCTATGACATGGGACCTTCAGCTTTACTTCCCCTCCGAAGGAAGGCATACTGAGGGATTTTTAACGCTCTTAAAAATACGACGACTTCGGTCTGGTTTGAACCCGCTATCTTGGGCATAGAAGCTCAGCATGCTACCGACTACGCCACCGAAGCCGCTTCATAATAACTTCCACAGGGATCATGCCGAAGTCGCTGAAGGCAACCTAGATAAACTGGGGCTCCACCATAATCTGGTTGGTTGGTTCTTATGTTTAGGGGCTGCGACAACGCGGTCATGTAGCCCCGTGTACTTTGGGTGTGTGTAGAATCTGTCTGATAACCGGTGTTAATTGTGATGACTGTAATAGTGGGTGTTATCTGATTTTTAATTTAAGTATAGACTGCAACTTAGAATTTTTCAAATAGTTCCTACTTTTGCCGCCAAGCACCACCGTCAACGACTACTAGGCCAAGTTCAGAACTTAACTACTAGGCTCTTGGCAACGAACGTCGAAACCTAAGAGCGTTGTTTACATTGTTAACCTATCCAATTTAGCTTCACACAGTGCATTTAGTGGAAGGATCTTCAACATGCCATAAATCTATGACATGGGACCGCCGGCTTTACTTCCCCTCCGAAGGAAGGCATACTGAGGGATTTTTATCGCTCTTAAAAATACGACGAATTCGGCCTGGTTTGAACCCGCTATCTTGGGCATAGAAGCTCAGCATGCTACCGACTACGCCACCGAAGCCGCTTCATAATAACTTCCACAGGGATCATGCCGAAGTCGCTGAAGGCAACCAAGATAAACTGGGGCTCCACCATAATCTGGATGGTTTGTTCTTATGTTTAGGGGCTGCGACAACGCGGTCATGTAGCCCCGTGTACTTTGGGTGTGTGTAGAATCTGTCTGATAACCGGTGTTAATTGTGATGACTGTAATTGTGTGTGTTATCTGATTTTTAATTTAAGTATGGACTGCAACTTAGAATTTTTCAAATAGTTCCTACTTTTGCCGCCAAGCGCCACCGTCAACGACTACTAGGCCAAGTTCAGAACATAGCTACTAGACGCCACCGCAGTCGGCCCTTGGCAACGAACGTAGAAACCTAAGAGCGTTGTTTACATTCTTAACCTATCCAATTTAGCTTCACGCAGGTGTAATTAGTGGAAGGTTCTTTAACATGCCATAAATCTATGACATGGGACCTTCAGCTTTACTTCCCCTCCGAAGGAAGGCATACTGAAGGATTTTTAACGCTCTTAAAAAATCCGACGGCTTCGGCAGGGTTTGAACCCGCTATTTTGGTCATAGCACTATGCAGACAGTAGTTATTTTAGAGACCTGCTCCATTGTTCTTTCGTTCCTCAACCTACCAATATAGAGAACTCCACTCCATCTTGCAACAAATGCCGATGAACTGGTGAATTGTACCCAATGACATGGTGAATTATAATAATAATCTGATTGGTTTTACGTCCCGTCTAACCACTACGGCTTTTAGATACGCCAGGGTGCAGGAATGTTGCCCTGAAGGGGATCCTTAACATGCCAGTTTATCTACTGACTATGCTCCCTCACATTTAAGCACTCTCAAATGCTAACTGATTGAGCCAGGATTCAAAGCCACTATCTAGTGCAGAGCAGGCCAGAACGTTACTGATGATCCACGCAGCCAGTGTCAATCACTGCAGAATCAAGTGAATTCTTTAGTTATTCCCCTTTCAAAAATAATTTCTGAATATTTTGAATAATATTATTGAAGTACAACATTCAAAGAAAGGATAGGGGGTTTTACAACCATTTATAGAAATATACTACAGATACAGAGACTAGCTAACAGATAAAAAAAAAGATGGAAACTAAGATGCTCAGGTAAACATCTTGACTTAAACTACACGATCATGTCACAATCGATGAAATTCGCAGGCTATATCGAGTAGCACCAATTGTAGACAAGATTACGTTGGTACGGGCATGTTCTTCGAACAGAAACAACATAGGTGTCAAAGACTGGTTTTAGTTTACAAGTAGGTGAGAAACGGTTAGTAGGACAACCAAGAGAACGATGGATTGACACGCTGCAGGAATATCTCAGGCCTGCGCCCTGATCAGGTACAAGATTGTGCGAGGTGGAGACTAAGGGCCAAAACAGCAGACCCAGCCATCATGTGGGGCAAACGCTAAGGAAGAAGCAGGAGACGACTTTTGTGGTGAATAAGTTCATGAATACTGATATATTCTGTATATCACATTATACATGTTATCTTATCTATTTGGCAAGCTGAATCATTAGTTTCGCTTCCACGTGACAGCGTCATCAGGTGAAGAGTATGTACATCATTCTTGCTATTCGAAATACTTAGAAGTGATTTCTAGAGAATAATTAATTCATACGACTAGCATCCTCAAGCTTGATGCCATTGGACGCTGAAATTAGTCGTGGAACTTATTAAAATAGGTGATATAAATATATTAGACGTGAATTACGAAATATTTGTAGAATTCACATTTCTTGGTAAAATTCTTCGTTTTTGTTATTGTTGTTGTTGTTGTTGTTGTTGTTGTTGTTGTTGTTGTTAATTCGTTTTAGAGGGTTTGGGTGTGTGGTGAATTCGTATGATAACTTGTGTTTCTGTGGTGACTGAAATAGTGTGTGTAAATGTAATGATTAGGGTCTAGGATTGAACTAGGTGCCTCGAGATTTGAAATATGAGAGGGAGCAAAAAATAAAACGTATAAACCCACAATCAGGCTGGTCCCTGTGAACGCTGGGATTCGAACCCTTCAACTCCTCCCTTCCAGCTCCCATTGGCAGTCGTATTGCATGATTGAAGGTTATGTTAAGTTATTATATTTGAAGTTATGATAAGCTATTATGTTCGTCTCTCAGTGTTGGTTGGCTGGTTCCACAGTTTATTGGCTGTGACAACGTGGTCATGTTGGTCCGTGTACTTTGGGTGTGTGTAGAATCTGTCTGATAACCGGTATTAATTTTGATGGCTGTATTAGTGTGTGTTATCTGTAATTCAGGTATGGACTGCAGACGATCAATTTTCAGTAGTTTCTACTTTTGCTACCAAATGCTACCGTCAGCGACACCTAGCTGTGAACTTGGGCACTAGGTGACACCGCAACTGGCAGCGAACGTTTGACCTAATAGAGTGTAAATCAAATCTAACCTACAAATTTTAGTTGCACACAATTGTAGTTATTGGAAGGTTCTTTTACATAACATAAGTCTATGACTTGGGCCCACCGGCTTTACTTCCCCTCCAAAGGAAGGCATACTGAGAGATTTTTAACCTCTTAAAAAATTTGACGACTTCGGCCGGGTTTGAACCCGCGATCTTGGGCTTAGAAGCTCAGTATGCTACCAACTACGGCACCGAAGCCACCCAGTGTAAACTATACATTATGGAACCACCCTGTATACCTGCCCCACGAGAGTGCAGCTGAATATTTCATAAGCTAAGAATTCATGTCCATTACCTCTCTCAATCAAGACTCAGGCAGTGTCTATTATTGATCAAATACATTGTATGCCACTGTACTTGCCTTCGGCCATTAGTGGCTGTCTCCAAGGAGCATAGTATACTTTAGCACGTGCTAGACTTCAAAACAATGCTTTTAACTGAGAACTGCTCAATACCAATCAGATTTTATGTTAAGTTTGAGTTCGTCTTCCAGAATGTTATATATTGAGAAACAAAATACCCCTTAGGCTATATTGAATCATCTAGAAAGCAAGGCAATTTGCAAGAGCAATGAAAAATAGCTATATGCAGGTCTTGAAAGGCATCTGAATAAAGCGATGTTTCTAGCCCCTCAATTCAATTCAAAAAGCATGTGCAGAAGGCTATAGAAGCCCTTTGCATCAATTTAGCGACTTTCCAAGAAATTTGGTGACAAATAGTTTTGATTCAAATGTTGTTAAGACATGGTTGTAGCGGCTATTTAAACTCCTCGTAGCAACAAAATATATTTTCTCTTTTGACAAGATGAGAATCTACTGAATGTTGACTGCCACATGGCGATTATTTTAAAACTTGAGTTGGCAACACTGTATAAAAGTTGATGACGACAAGATGGTCAGCTATCCCCCATGTAGTCCACCGCCTGGTGTAGCGGCTAGCGTTATTGGCTGTCAGGTTCAATTCCCGGATTTGCCATGAATTCTGGTATGAGGGCTGGAACAGGGTACACCGAGTCCTGTTAGGCAAAACTGAGAAGAGATGGGTTCGATTCCCACCTCAGATATTCTGAAAGTGGTTTTCCAAGATTTTCCATTTCTACTGCGAATGATACCCAACTTAAGGCCATGGCAGTGTCCTTCGCAAACCTCATCTGAAATACTACTACACACACTAATACTGCCATCACAATAGAACAGGTTATGAGACAAAAATTCCACACACACCCAAGTACACATTAGCGAATAATATATAATAATAATTTTACTGCGCTCAATGTGCAAAGTCTGTACATATCATGATACGTAAGTCAAGAAGAGCAAAATTGAGCTAGTGATACTCTTCTTTTCTTCCACTTCATCGCGTGGTAAATATCGCACTGTTCACTGCATATAACACATATACAGTAGTGATTGGCTTGGTGAAAATATTTCCTGGCTGCAGTAAGTCCGGAGATCATAGTTTCGAATCTCGGTGGTGACAACGACTGTCCTGAGTGCGGTGGTTTTTCCGCGGGGTTTTCCACACTTCATCCAGGCTAATGCCAGGATAGTACCATATTTCAAGTCCCAGCGCATCTACCCCCCCCCCCCCCCGCCCCCCCCCCCCACATGGCCCTAATACTGCTACACACACTACTACAGTCACCACGTCAGACACATAACTTACCCAACTACACGGGGCTGATGACTCAGATGTCCCAAGTCCCTCAATTCAATTAACAACAACATTTATCTTGTAACATTACGGTGTTTGAAGCCATATTCAGTGTTGCCTTAGTAAACGAAAGTTTGATGCTTTTCAGTTGGTCAACACGATTGTACCCAAATGAGATGGGTTATTCCCTAATCCTGAAATAAATTACATGAGATTAATAAATACACTTGGATGACCAGTTTCGATCGTCAAGCGATCATCATCAGATCCATTACACTTAGGCTACAAAAGTTGATTGTAGATAGTGATGAAGACAACTGCTCTCACCAGCTCACGCAAGACTCAATCAGATATGTAGCCTGTACAATATAACCATTTAATTACAATCACATATTCACTCTAAACAAGCACGTTTGGAGGCCAATCAACACTCTCAACAAAACATCACATAGAATATAACTAAAAATATTGACGAGTTGCATTTGCTTTCTTAAGTCCTCAATCAGAAAAGATTCCTGAATAGGATATATCTGACATATTGTAATAACTCTAGAATCTGGTAGGAACCATTAGCAAGCAAGGATCGACTTCCACCTTTGTTGTACAAGGAACTGCGCACTCATCATTACGTCACTTAAAGGTAATTGGAGCGCAGTCATGGCTAGAATTTAAAGTATACAAGATTGTTACATACTTCAGTAGGCCAGGGATTTGCAAAGCGGAATGGTTAGAACAATTATCCACGTAACCCGCAGGAGGACAGCACCGTACAGAGACATCGAGAAGGCTGTAGATGAGAACGTGTATCTTGTTTTCATATTCTCTTTTATCTTTTGCCTTCTGTTTTATGTGCGGATACTGCAGGCGCTATCAAAATCTGGTTTCAATAGCCCGGACTTTTAATAAAACAAATATTTTCCATTGTAAAATTCTCAATATAACGCTTAATTTTATATCGTCTGAGTAGTTTTAAAACAATAAATATAAATGAATTCAAGTAAAGAAAGCTAACTCTAGTAGGTTTAGAACCCCAGACGATAGCGTGAGAGACAAACTCTATACCACAGAGCCAAACATGTCCGTAACACCTCAGTATTATTAACCGACTTACATACAACGTGTTAGCAAATAATATCTTGAAATAAACGATTTCTTCACTGCAGTACATCTTCATCATAATAAATCATTTCATACAAAGTTTATGATATTTCTATCAGCAGGCTATACAGTACGGCATGCAACATACGGTACTGAAACGACTGAAATATAAGAGGGGCACAAGAGGTCAGCTGCCATCTTGTCTTGTAATCGAGACGGCTCAGCTCTTCTTAGTCACTCATGCAGTACAACATTATAATATTATAATATTATATTGTATTATTCAACAAGTCACGTCATTTAGGACAGCTTAAACCACCCTCGGTTCGATAATCGGAATCGGAGGTTATGGGTTATAATGCTTGAATAATTCACACGGCCACCATATTGACATGATACGGCTCATGACCGTTTAGTTTGGGTGCAAGACGCGTCCCATATGAAGTTATGTTGTTACCAAACTTGGTAGAGACCGGATTATTAGTTTAGTCGTAATTTGAATTTACGTTTTGAACGATTGGGTAGCCGCCATTCAGTTTTGGTAAAGATGGCGACAATATAGAATATGATACTGAGATGGCCTTGGCTAGTACTACCTCTGTACCAGATGTCGTTCATTTCGGTTTTGTCGTGTTTGAATTGATAGGAGGGAGACAGATACACACACACAGACAGACTGACAACTTTTGGCCCGTGTAGATCTCATAAGTCTACTTTCATTTTTTGCAAAAATTGAAAGTAAGCTAATGAAATTTAAATTAATTGTACTGTAGAAAAGTATATTTCCGTTTAGTTATGCACTCCTGCATTTTAATAATATTGGAAGTTCCTTTTCCTTTAGGCTTATACACAGAAAAGTGACTGCCAAGTTGTACAGTGATTCTTCAGTCGGTCAAATCGAATTTGGCCAATGACTGGGCGGGGTACAGTTACAGGACATAATATATGAATAGTAAGGGAAGACTCTCCCGCAAATAATACATGTATTAGTTATGATCACTATGGAAATGGGGCAAGGGCCATAATGATCATAACTAATGGATCTATTTTCTCCAGGAGTGTTTTCACTTATTATTCATATATTCTGTACTGTACATTGTACCCCACCCAGTCATTGACCAAATTCGATTTGTCCGACTGAAGATTTACTATTGACAGTTTGTATGGGCAACACTGAAAGAATGGCTTCAAAGCTTATCATTCCTTTATAAAAGACTATCCAATTTCCAATGACTGTGAGCATTGCTTCATTAGTACAGAAATTTAGATTATAACGTTTGAATAATTCTCACAACCAACATCTTTGTACGAGCAATACTGAAAGAATGGCATCAAAAATTACACTTTCCAGGAAAACGAACCTAGCGTGAATTGTTCTGTTGGACGGCACATCTGCGTACGGCTGGGAGGCTTCAATCAAACAATCATAAGGAAAATAATGGATAAGAAGAGCATTGTCATATTCGCGGTATAGCATTGCCACCGTCTATAAGGATATTTATCACAGCGGAAGTTAAGAGGCGGGTGGAGTTCAGTACATCTCCCTCACCTTCCATACCAGAGGAACATTATCCCCTGAATGCCCCATTGGCCACTAGATCTAACCTACCTAAGTGCTTGAAGCACACGGTCGAGGTGAGGTTGCTGTGTGCACCGTGTGGTGTTAGGGTCGTATTAGTGTCTAACACGCACTGCAGCTTAACTGTGGTCTGCGGTTTCATCAGACAGCTTAGTGTCTCAATCCCATGATCTCTGGAGCCATGAGACATGCGAGATATTCAAGTGCTTCACCACGTTTTAAAAGATAGGAATGATTATCACTTCAGAAAACATTAGACTGTATGATATCTCTGCTACGGAGTAATGACTTCATGTTCTGTATGGTGCGAGTGAATTCGCCAGACTAAGGCTCTTGACCTCACATACTATCACATACCTTCCTGTTGGCAAATCTGGCACTGTACATTATCTGCTGGCATTTGGTCCCGCTGCTGAAAGGGTTGTTGACCCAAAGGGTCGTGTTCTTACCTGCGTCCAGCAGCATCCTCACTAGCTTCCAGATAGCAGTGGCTACAAGACATGGTGCCACTGCATGTACTGTAATATCTACTGTACTCAAACAGTGTTAAATCATGTATATACAATGCAAAATATATTTCGTTATATAGTCCAACACATCTTACTCTGTGTTTTCGACATAAATTTTGGTCCTTCGGGCACGATTATATGGCAAGGAAAACAGTGAAAATTGATCTCTGTGATCCGAAGATAGCATGGCTTCAAACTAATGGCGTGGGTTGTTAGCGGTATAGCGATTTCGGGACAACAGAATTCATCATCCTGTTAAGTCATCGATCATCCTTAATTATTCCTTGTGACTAATATTCATTCCTTTGTTTCTCCGTTCAAAACTGTTCGTTTGTACTTGCAATGTATTGGTGTTGCTAGTAATCGCACATGATTTCGCCCGTAAAACTGTATGCTAATGTACGCAGTTTTCCCGCAACTCTTTGAAAGAAAACCAGGAGTTCACCTTTGTATTATGTAAATATGTTAGGTATTTGTCTTTTGGTTTTGTCATTCTTTTACGTATATGCATTTGGTCTATTGTGATTTTATACTCTCATTCAGCAGTTTATTGGGAATTACTAGTGCAAAATGGAACAAAAAATAAAATCACTTTGTAGCAAAAGGGTTAGATTGAACGCTAGTTTATCTCGCATGCAAGGCTTCGTAGAGAAATTAGATTCCCAATATAATGACGTAGATCAGTTGGAAGATCGACGGGCTCACTTATCAAAAATCTGGGAAGAATTCGGAACAGTTCAATCACTAATAAAAGATTTGAAAGAGGATGCATCCTTTCAAGCAGAACAAGATTCTTATCGCTCCGACGTTGAGGAGCAATACTTCAAAACATCTGGTCTTATAAGATCCATAAGTGGCGCAATTTCCAAGTCAGCAACTTCGCTAAGTGATTCAATTGGTGAATCAACTTCCAGTTCACAAACACGTTCGTTTAAAGTGCCTCAAATAAGTTTACCTAAATTCGCAGGTGATTATTTAGAATGGCCCAATTTTTCCGATAACTTTAAGAATCTCATTCATGAGGATGCAAATCTGTCAAAAATACAGAAATTTCATTACCTAAAATCAGTGCTATCAGTTAAGGCGGCATACGTTTTCCAGAACTTAGAAATATCTGCAGCCAATTACGACCTAGCGTGGAACCTGTTAAATGAAAGGTTCATCAACCGGCGAGAAATTGTTTCCTCCCATATTAATTCGGTCCTTCAGGTAAACAAAATATAAGTAGAATCTTCCAAGGCATTAGAGACTTTTATGACGGCTTCAGAAGACACATACAGTTGCTATCAGCGGTTGGTCTGTCTTCTGAAGAAAAATTAGATGCCATTTTGATACATTTAATAAGAAGCAGATTTGACGCTGAAACATTAAAAAATGGGAGACCTCATTACCAACCTTTGATCTACCATCGTATCAAACCCTGGACAAATTTCTACTCGAAACATGTAATGCATTGGAATCGATCGAAACTAAGAACTGTGTTCGCTCAAAACAGCTGAATCAGTTAGGCCTTTCATCTAAACCGCATGCGTCTGGTTTCAAACCGAGGTCAATCACGAATCCAGGGAAAAATTGTTTCCTTTCACAAAAAAATCAAAAATGCCCGCTTTGCACGGAGGAACATCCCATATTTAGATGCAGAACATTCACTTCTATGGGGGTTTATGACAGATGGCGGGAGATTAAGAAACATAATCTCTGTGTTAATTGCCTGTCAGGAAGTCACTTCACTAACGAGTGCACTCGTTCATGTTGTAAACTGTGCAAAGATAAACACAATACCTTGCTTCACAGGGACCAAGGGTCACCGAACCCCATTAATAGTCAGACTTCAAACAAGAGTATTATGTCCAATAATACTTCATTGTCCACCCTTAATGAGCACCATAGAAGTATTGCTGTTTCATTGTACAATCACAACAATGATGTTTCCTCTCATGTATTGTTGTCGACAGCAGTAATGAATGTCAACAATTCAGAAGGAAAAACCAGTCATGCTAGGGCTGTATTAGAAAGCGGCTCGCAACTCAACTTCATAACTAGGGAATTAGCACATCAATTACGATTGTTCAAGACAAAGACTAATATTCCGATACATGGGTTGCATGATAGTACTCTCAAGGTGGGATCGGTGGTAAAAGCAATGATTTCTTCGTGGTTCGGTTCCTTTGAACGAATCATGACATTTCACGTAATACCTTCAATTACTGGTCAGTGCTTGCCAACATCACAGATTGGAGTATTCCTGAATTTATGTTAGAAAACCTTGCGGATCCTCAATTTAATGTGTCATCATCCATAGACATTCTCATTGGAGCAGGATTATTTTACGATCTTATCGGCGCTCAACAATTTCAGCTTGACATTTTCTCAAATAAACTACCGTTGTTTCGCAACACGGCTCTTGTCTGGGTAGCAGCAGGTAGTGTTGGTTCGTCTGAAAACCACGCAGAAAACAATTCTTCCTGCTTCTTTGTGTCAGGTAAGATATTCAATGAGCCGGGAAAGGCACATCTTGGCCCAGGACATTCCAAGCAGGAGATTAGTGAGCGGCTATTTACTAACGGTCACAGAAGGAATCCACAGGGTAGGTTCATAGTCCCACTACTCTTTAAAGAGGACCAGAGTCAGCTAGGTAGCAATGTTAATGAGGCGATTAGACAGCCTAGAGATGCGTTTTGAAAGACAGCCCCAAGTCAAGTTGGAGTACGTACAGTATATGAGAGAGTACACTGACCTGAATCATATGGAGGAAATTCCCAGTAATGAGATAAACAAGCCATTACAGTACTACTTTCCGCATCATTGTGTAAGATTGCCACGGTGGGTGAGTGGATAGCGTGTCGGTCTACTAACCCCAAGATTGCAGGTTCGCCCCTGGCCGTGGTAAGTGGTTTTTGAAAGGTGGCAAAAATACGATACGCATGTCATACGATGTTGGCATGTCAAAGAACCCATTTGAATTCAGTAGGCCGAGTTCATAATGGCAAAATTAATCTCGGGAGTTTCCGCCAACACAAAGATCCTCATTTCTATACTAGAATGCGCTATAGTGTTCAAGGAGCTTAGATATCTATTATCTAACGTCCTTGACTTTCATAGTGATTCAAGGAACAACGAAATTCGACATGCAAGCTACCCTCTGGGTGTCAAATTACAAAGCTTGCACCCGGCCTCCGAGGCCATACGATATTATTATTATTATTATTATTATTATTGTGTATTTAAGGGTAATTCATTGACAACGCGCACTCGCGTGGTATTTGATGGCAGTTCGAAGTGCGATTCTGTTCTATCGCTCAATGAATTGTTATTAGTAAGATCGATCGTTCAAGATGATTTATTTTCAACATTGGCTAGATTTCGCATACATCGCTATGTATGGACAGCAGCCATAGAAAAAATGTATTGGAAGGTCCTCACAGAACCTGCACATACTGATTTTCAGCGTATCGTGTGGAGGGAATCCCCTTAGGACGAGCATAAGAATTATCGTCTCAAAACAGTGACATATGGCACGTCATGTGCACCCTTCCTGGCCACAAAATGCCTCTCTCAATTGGCGAATGACACTAAGGAGGAATTTCCAGAAGCTTCGAATGTAATACGCTGGGATTTTTATGTTGACGATTTAATGAGAGTTTGTGAATATACTGACGGCTTAAGGACCACTCACAAGTATGTTTCAGATATTTTATCCAGTGCGGGTTTTACCTTAAGGGAATGGTGTTTGAATGAGTCCTATGTGCTATCGAGCATTTCTAACCACGAAGCAGACCCCAAGTAGATTATTAAGGTAGATGAAGGCGAAAACTTGAAGTTGTTGGGGCTATCTTGGAAACCCATCACGGACACTTTTCAGTTTGAGTTGAGAAGTGATATCAGTTCGACACAGATAAACAAAATAATAATTCTATCAGACCTGTCAATTTGACCCCTTAGGGCTTCTGACCCCTGTATTGATTAAGGATAAGATTTTCGTCCAGCAGCTGTGGCAAATGAACTTAAATTGGGACGACGTTCTTACAATAGAACTTCAAATTAAATGGATTCGTTATATGCAGGGCATTGCTAAATTGAAGGAATTCAAAGTACCTCGTCATATTAGGGCAGTAGAATTTTTGGAGTACGAAATTAATGGATTTTGGGACGCGTCTCAGATTGCTTACGGCGCATGTGTTTATGTGAGATCTTAGACAGCAGATGGTAAAATAACAGTTCATTTATTGTGTTCTAAGTCTCACTTTGCGTCCTTAGGTTCAGTAATTTTACCGAGATTAGAACTATGCAGTGCTGTATTGCTTGCTCAGTTGGTCGAAAGAGTCATGAGATCCAAAAACGTAACTGAAGACTAGTGTTTTTGTTGGACAGACTCCACAATAGCATTAGCAAGGATTTTGGATCATCCACACCACTGGAAAATATACGTCGCTAATCGAGTATCGCAGAATCAAAAGTTCACAATTACTGATTGTTGGCAGCACGTCTCTACTCACCATAACCCAGCAGAAATGATCTCGATAATAATTACCGCGGAGAAGCTTTTAAATTCATAATTTTGGCTATTGGGACCATCTTGGCTTTCAAATAATAAAAACGAATGGCCTTCACAGCAGAGGCATAGCTCTCAAGAATTACCTGAAGTTAGGAAAACTAAAATTGTTCTCGTGTCTTCAACAGAATCCCTTGGATCGGATATGATAAACAGGTACTCTTCCTGGAGCAAGGTGATTAGAATAACAGCTCTCGTGCTCAGATTTATCAAGAATCTTAAAACTAAAACAGACAGACAAACAGGTGCTCTTAATTATGTAGAACTAGAGAAGGCTAAGTATTTATGGTGTAAAATTGCTCAAGGTTCTGATTTTCACAAGACATAAAGGTTCTCAAACAAAATTTGCCACTACCCAAGGGAAGTAAATTACATGGATTAGCACCTTATTTGTATGAGCAGGGTCTGTTACAGGTAGGATGCCGTCTGCAAAATGCTAAACTATCGGTCAACAGAAGACATCCTATTTTATTACCTGACAATCATCGCATTACAACAATGTTATTAGATCATTTTCACTTAGTTTTTCTTCATGCTGGAGCTCAGACTTTATTGACAATGATGCGACAGCAATACTGGCCTCTATGCGGGAGGAATGGTTCTCGAAAGGCAGTAAATTGTGCCCGTTGGAGGAGGTTATCTGGTCACCACAAACCGTATGTGTCCTCCCAGATGTCCCCTTCCCCAAGACACATTGCCGGAGAGGATCGGAATGCATTCCTCATGGGACTAGCCGGCACAAGACTCTGCATCCCTATAGTATCAGGCTCCCATCACAGTGATTGTCAGAGACACCCAATTAAATGCACCCTCAAAAGTTCAAACTACTAAATAATAACATCCTGGATTAAGACCTATTCGTGTGATGTTTATTTTCAACACCAAACCCCTATCCTACAGTCGGAGGGTTTGGAAAAACGGCTAATCCGTAAGATAAATATAAACAAGTAGTTCCGAGAAGAACTATACAGCCTATTTTCATATATCCTACTTATGTTAACTGCCACTATCAAAATAAAAAAATTCAGTTTGATTGCTGTAATAGATTCGTTGATATTGAGAACCGACTAAATATTTCGGATGGTCGCCTTGTTGGATTTTATATATGTAGGTCCTAGAGTTATGTACTGTTACATGAAGATTATTGTGTACGTGTAGCATTTAAATTTCAATTGCATGATTAGGACACAAGAAGTAACAAGGAGATTTTAAAATTTCGCACAGCTGCCTTCTTGTGTTTATGGAAACAATTGAAATAAATCAGATGCCAGTGGATTAACATTCTTATAAGGATTTACTGTACCAAGTTTCACTGCACTCGGATGGTTAAATTGCGAGAAACGTCCATGTGAATATTTATACTTCGCGTCGCCGCCATGTTGGATTTGTGATCACCAGTTTATTTAAAGTCCTATAGGTGAACTTAAGTTCATAGCCCCTATGAATATAAAAAAATCAGTTTGATTGCTATAATAGATTCGTAGATATTCAAAGCAATTCTAAATATTTCGGATGGTCGCCATGTTGGATTGTTAAATGTATGGGCCATAGAGTCATGTACCATTAAAGTAAAATATTTGCGTAGGTTCATTATTCAAACTTTCAATTCAATCGCATGATTACGACACAAGAATTAAAAACTTAATTTTAACATTCGCACAGCCACCATCTTGAGGTTATATAAACAATTGAAATAAATTAGATACCAGTGCATTACAATGTGTATAAACATTTTCTGTACCAAGTTTCATTGCGTTTGGAACATTAAATCGCGAGAAAGGTCTATTTAAAATTTTCAAATTCGCTTGGCCGCCATGTTCGTTTTGTAGTTAACCGGTTTTTGAAAGTCTTATAGATGAACTTTCAGTAGTGCCCTTTATCTCCGTACAAAATTTCAGGGTGATACCGCTATTAGTTTCAGAGATATAGAATGCCGATGAAATATTTCGCACATCCGCCATCTTGTGGTTATGTAAACAATTGAACGAAGTTAGATGTCGGTGCATTACAATGTGTATAATCATATACTGTACCAAGTTTATTGCGTTTTAGTTGGTTAAATCGCGAGAAACGTCTATTTAAATGTCGCAAATACGCGTGGCCGCCATGTTGGTTTTGTAGATACCAGTTTTTCAAAAGTCACATAGATGAACTTCTAGTAGTTCCCTTTATCCCCGTAAAACATTCCAGGGTGATATCGGGAATAGTTTCGGAGATATTGAATGCTGGTGAAATATTTCGCACAGCCGCCATGTTGGATTGGTGAGACGTAACAAAATTTGAAGGGCACGGTCGGGGTCATCCGGAATTGTGCTATGAACTTACTGAGTTTCATTGAAATCGCTCCAGCCGTTTAGAAGTTATTAGGGGGGACACACACATACGCACACACACATGGACAAAAGGTGATCTCATAAGCCTATTTTTTCAAAATTGAAATTTGAAAATGTATGTTTGCATTGGAAAACAAAGAGGTCTAACGGAAATAGATGTCTCTCCTGCTTAAGGTCTTTGAAAAAGATGCAACACCACTGCCGGTAACAAAAATACTCTCGTGCTCACATGACACGTCTAAATGATTGTTTATAAGGTCCTCCACACCTTAACCTCTGGTTTGATTGTCGAAATTATACGATTATCGTGTAATCGGGATTTATGAGCAAGGTAACACATACTTTGGCTCATTTACAACGATATTGATTCATTTTGAATCAAGTGGTATTTACAATAGCAATGTAGGCTGGGGACCTCCCATACCTAACCGATACGCCCGATAATCAGTGGCGTACAAGATAATTTCAAAAAAGGGAGCTTTAGAAGACATGACATAAACTTTAGCTTGAGCTGAATTAAAAATATTGCTCCCGTCAAATGTGACGAAATTCATGTTCCGAGATGCGGAATTACAATTATTACCAGTATTGCACCTTGTGTAACCACACAAAATTGGTGACTAACTCAATCATGAAACAAATGGTGTAGAAGCGTGTTGGACACGTGAAAAATCACCATAGTTGGTGGCTAAAGAGAGAAAAATCCTACCTGTTGACTGATATCAAAGGTACGGTTGCTACTAATTAAATCTACCCATGACCTTTCACCATAGAGAATAGATTTTAGATCAAGACTCACAGCTTAGTCATGGTCAATTCACACAAAAGAGAAGGATTGAGGGGTAGTTCCTTTCTCCATGGTATCCAGGGATATCTTCTCTGCTTCGCAATGAGCATGGCTATCCACCAGCTTTCCTCCATAGCTGTAGTGAAGCTCAGATGTTCGGTGTTCCTCCAATAGGAATGGTTTTAGCTCTCATCATCTTCTTGGTCAGGACAGGAGAGTTAAGCATCCACACGTGGCGTAATTCTGACATCTTGTAGAAAATATCGTAGGACGATGAAAATGCCCTGCTTTTATCGTGGATTAATAAATTCACTGCGTCTATACTTATGATTTGCAGACGATATTTTAAAATGGCCCTGTCTAGTTCTACACTGAAATTATATGACACTTGGCACGTGTCTGCTCACAGAATGGATCACTACACGTGAAAATTATGAATCTGCCGGTATCGGCTTAATCTTTGTGGCAAAACTTTCAGCTTATACACAGCTCGGTTAAACAGAATATTTGACACGTGATATTATCACTGGATTTCACTGTCGTTGCACGTGATTTACAATTGCTGAGTATCATAATGGCCGGGCATCTGGCATTGAAATGAGACCATGTGCTGATTCATTGAAAACTCGGAAAATATGATTTCCTTCTAAAATATCACTGGTTTAGTTACTTCACTGGTAACACGCAACTCACCAGCACACTTCGTGCCAAAATAATACTTTGATGATGTCGGATTACTATCATATTGTACTGATCACTACGTTTACAAATCCCAGTCTACTTAGACCTCCCCACAAATCGGCACTCTGTTTATTTCTGAAGGAAGAGGGCGTGGCTCCACTTCATTGGAAACTGGGCCTTGTCGCAGCAGTGCATCCAGATGCCGACGGAGTTACGCAAGTTGTTACCATTAAAACACCCTGTGGTGCTCTTTTGAAAAGAGCAGTTTCAAGACTTTGTCCTTTGTTGAGTGAAGAAAAGTGAAGAGTCTTAAATGTTTTGTGTACATAGTGTTTATTTGAACTTATTTCAGTTGACTAGAACAAAGTGACAATATTTAGTTGTTTGAAAAATTTGCTATTTCAAGGGGGGGGGGGGGGGGGGGGAGTATGTTGGCAACTCTGGCACTGTACATCCTCTGCTGGCAATTGGTCCCCCTGCTGAAAGGGTTGTTGACCCAAAGGGTCGTGTTCTTACCTTCGTCCAGCAGCACCCTCACTAGCTTCCAGGTAGCAATGGCTACAAGACATGGTGTCAGCGCATGCACTGTTTATCTATTGTACTCAAATCATGTATATACAATGTAAAATATATTTCGTTATACAGTCCACCACATCTTATTCTATGTATTTGACACTTCCTCTGAGTTACTTCATGTGACTCAAGTGAAGAACATGTAGAAATCTGCTTAGGTTTATATATACCCTTAGTGGCCAAAAGTCATGGGAAGGCACGGAATATGATGTTAATAACGAGTTGCTCCTCCACTAGCCCTCAAAATGGCAGCAATACGACGAGGCATCGACTCGACAAGAAATGGGTTCCTGATTCTCAACATTCAACTGGGTGGTGATCTGACTCACAGTAGCCCTTTGATCGCCCCGTATGGTTCGGCTGAGGTAACGTGATGTCCGTTTGTTAAACATCTGTGGTCACCCCGTGCGGTGGTTTACAAGAATGTTACCATTATATCTGATATATAGAAGATCCACCCTCGACACCGTTGACCTCGGAAACCCGAATTCGCGTGCAATCTCCGAAATGCTATGACCCATGCGGCGTGCGCCAATGGTCATTTCACGTTCAAAGTTGGTTAACTCACGACGTGTTGCCACACTCGTGTCTGTGACAGGCTGCTCTGCTCCGCTGCAGCTAGCCGCAATGCTCAGGAGTCATACAAGGCACATTTTCTCATGGGACTACCCTTCCCGTGACTGTTGGCACTAGTGTGTATAATTTAATCTTTTATGAACAATGGATTACTAATGATTGAAGCTTAACGTAAGCATAATATTATACTATACTGTACTACATGTAACGTCCTCCCATAATATACTCATACAACTGAGACATTGAAATTGGTTTAGAAACGATATAGCTTATAGCCTATAGCTTGTTTTTCAAAAAGTTCGTTTATCCAAGACTATCCTCCAATATCACGACAGCCATATAATTGTCCAACGTCCACACAATATAATTCAAGTTGATATTTACCACCCCACCAGTATTCTATGCAAGCTAGAAGAAATTATCCTTCATAATGAACTAGAAAAACAGTTTTGATATTTTTAACAACTATCAGATATTTTAAAACCTACCTTTATACAAGTCGCCTCCGTAGCGTAGCGGTCAGCATGGTTAGCTGCCGCCCCGGAGGTCCTGGGTTCGATTCCGGGCTCTGCCACGAAATTTGAAAAGTGGTACGAGGACTGGAACGGGGTCTACTCAGCCTCGGGTGGCCCAAATGAGTAGAGGGGGTTCGATTACCCCTCAGCCATCCTCGAAGTGGTTTTCCGTGGTTTCCCACTTCGTCTTCGGGCAAATGCCGGGATGGTACCTTCTTCAAGGCCACGGCCGTCTCCCTCCCTCTTCCTTGCCTATCCATCCTAACCATCCCTTACCTTCTCTCATGAGGCCCCTGTTCGTTTTGCAGGTGAGGCCGCCTGGGCGAGGTGCCAATCCCACCTCACCAGTTGTATCCCTTCCGATTCGATGTTCCCAGCTCTAGGACACTGCCCGTAGAGGCGGTAGTGGTGAGTTCCCTCGCTGAGTCCGTGGTATCCACCAACCTGGAGGGTAAACGAAAAAAAAAAATTATACAAGTTTGATGGAATAAGATTTGGTTAATATTTAAAGGATATTTTATCGATGAATTTCCATCAAGCTTCATATACGTTTCTTTGATAACATTTAAACAAATCATTTTAATATTTTAAGAAAATTATTAATAGTTAACATTGTAACATAATCTGTCTTTGATGTGTAACATCTTTCCACCCGCTTGCTGCATATTTTTGTGGGAGTGATTTTGAAAAATGGGACGGAAGTAGATTGGACGGAAGTGTGTAAGACGCACTGCCAGCTGGATCGCTTTGCTCAGCACTTTCATTCTGACGGTAAACGCTCCTGCGAACTCTGGTGTCAACAGATTGAAGCACAAAGCTCATGAGGGGCAGATGACCTCGTAGTTCTGCCCCTTAATGCAACAATAACTATCTAACAACGCGCATGGCACTTTTTCGAAGTCTTCGTATCAGAATTTAAATTATGATATGCCTTAATTTGAAACATTGTAAGTAGTCGGCAAGGCCAGTAGTATGTTTCTGCACAACTGTAATGCAGTCAGCAATATAATATATATCGTTGCGTTTATATGGGAACTGGACTAGCTTTCATGAACTATTGCTAAATACATTTTCTTTACTCACAAGAGAGCCTATTCACAAGGCATTTTAAACTCAATTTCACGCAGGAACATTATCGAAACAAGTAAAATATAAATGAAAATTAATTCCAAAATTCAGTATAATTGGTACGTGAAAATAAGTCACCATCTTGTGCTGAATACATGCGTGGTCGAAATAGCCGTAGTGTTAGCGTCTTTGACTGTGAATCTAGAGATCTCGGGTTCGAATCCCGGACGGGATATGTATTTTTGCTACCAGATTATCGTTTTAAACGATATTTATCATATCAATATGACTCGTTTTAACAGAACCCATATGAAATTACGTGTTGGTCTGTGGATCAAGAGGTCCGGGAACTGGGCAAGCCTTTCATGATCTACTGCTGTGCACATTGCATTTACTCGCAAGTTGGCCTATTTATAAGGAATTTTAGGTTATGAATGGTGTCGCGTCTATTAATCTAGTTGATCCATATCGTATTCTTTATTCAGGCTAGTGCTAGTGGAAGCTACAAAACCTCTAATAAAATGAGTTCCGTATTATAAACTACAATATATGTAAAACACTCCCTTTTACAATAGATTAATTTTATTTCCAATAATATTATAAAATACCGGCGCATCAACAATTTCACGTGAGGTTTCTTCTATGTCAGATGTTACACTTCATATGCGACTACTGTAAGACTCGTAAAGATTTTTTTTTTCACATGTCTGTGTTTCTAAGTACATTTCAAAAATTATTTAATGATAGTAAATAAGTTTTATATACCAGGCGAATAAGCTGCCCTTATAGTATTGTTTTATGCAGCCCAACTAGCGTTCTTATCAGGAAGGTCGATATTTCTCTGCTCGCATCCCATATGGTACTAATGTACTGCATGCATAACCCGCAAACGATACTCAACACTAATATTTTCCCTTGTATTTGTCTGTAGTCGTATGGAGGAAAAAAATAATAGTGTTCAGTATCGTTAGCAGGATATGTTTGCAGTGCATTAGTAACATACGGGATTCAATCAGAGAAATATCGATCTGCCTGACAACACACGTTATTTGGGCTGCATAAAACAATATTAAAAGGGACAGCTGACTCACCTGGTATAAGATTTTATTTTGTTCTATAAGAATATGAAGATCGAGCTACCAGATAGCGACACCCTTCATAAAAAATATCAATACCATACTCGCAATTAATAAACACTTGTCTCTCAATATCACTTGTCAGTTGTTAATTATACTGAACAAGACCAGAATGCGGCTGAAACTAGTACACTAAAGAACTTCTAGTACTTGGCTAACTTACTGTCTTTTGGTGGATAGCTCTTAATACCATTGGGTATTTATTAATATAATTTAATGGTGGAGTATTAGGCCTATACGAAGCCACTAGTTGGAATATTAAAATTATTTCCCTGTGTATAGGGTCAATATTTGTGGCACAACCACTACTGTACGTTCCTGCCAGTAGGGTGTATGCAGATGGAAGCACATTCGAGCCAATGCTGTGGTTGCTGCTAATTTTAGGGGCTGCGAAATTGCGCTCATATAGCTCCCTGTATTTTTGGTGTGTGAGTAAAGAAATTGTGTGATAACCCGTGTTATTGTGATGGCTGTTCGAGTGTGAGTATTTGTAATTCAGTTGAAGATTGCGAAGGGGGCAGCATTGGCCTTAAGTTAGGAATCATCCTAGCATTTGCCTGGAGTAGAAGTAGGGATACTACGGAAAACCACTTCCAGGATGGCTGAGGTGGCAGTCATACCCTCCTCTACTCAGTTTTGCCTCACGAGAATGTGTGTAACCCGTTCCAACACTCAGACCTGAATCAAATTTCTTGGCCGTAACAGAAATCGAAACCAGACCTCCGGGGCGACAGCCAAGAACACTAGCTGCTAAACTACGAGGTGGTTAGACAACAGCCTTGACGAATCTTCCTTGTAGCAGATATCTCTGGTGTGAGTGTATGAGTATTTGGCGAGAGAAGTTAGTCCTGGCAAAAATATCCAATTTCACAATGTTCAACCACTCTATTAAACTTCAGCAAATCTTTCAGTTTTTTTACCTCGTCTATTACTGGGTTTCACTTGTTAATACTGGATGCCTTTTTCTCTGGCGTCCCATTCTTTTCTTTTTAACACTGACGAATGAATAATGCTTCTAATATGCTAACTGGAGTGTTCATCTCATGGTATTTTTTAACTCTCTGAATGGGATGCTTTATATTTTAGAGGATATATCCGATACCACATTTTGCATACAGCTCCACCAATACTCTGGCCGCAGGATGCGAGGTGGTGAGCGTATCTAGCGCTCCTTGCTGTCAGCCACTGGACTCGTGACCACAGATGCAATGCATCCCTGTAGCCACCCAACTGGCATTTAGGACGGCCACGTACAAGTTCGCAATAATAGTTAATTATAAAGGAATATTGTAGTTTAACGTCACCGTTAATCTCGAGATCATAAGCCACAGGACCTCCTTTTTACGTGGAATCGGAACCACAGAACATGGCATTTCACTTTGAAAATCTCACATGCATTAGTTAATAATGATAATAATAATAATAATAATAATAATTATTATTATTATTATTATTATCAATCCGATTGGGGTAAAGAGAATCTTTTGTATCCAAGGACGGTAGCCGCCCAGCTCATGCCTGACGTATACGAGGACACGTGGCTAGCGTGACGACACTCATTTGTTTCTCCAAGGTTTACACCAAGGAGAGCTTCATCTCATATGATTTAAGTTCGCAGTTGTCCCTACGAAGCTATATTGCACGCGCTTAAGCAATCGCACAAAACTTTTAATCTTTGGCGAAACTGAAATTTGAGGCTTGAGCCACTATGTGTGAGCCAACCATACTTCACCTGAACAACTAAACAGGATAATAATAATAATAATAATAATAATAATAATAATAATAACAATAATAACTGGGAGGTCCCAGGAATTAACCTGGGAGGAGTCCTTGTGGCTCTGGGCAAATGGGAGTGAAATGCAACGTTGCCTGTCATCTGCAACCATAACATACTGGATTCAGCAAGAGAATCCAACTAGCCTCTTTCACTCCAACTCCAGCACATAACCAACAAGAGGTGCCCCTGTTAAGCCGAGCAACTCAGTGGAAGGTTGGGTAACCAATCCCAGCGGGAAACTGAGTCGGCGAGCCGATCAGTGCTGGGGGCTCCAAGGCTCACAACCTTGGCAGTACCCTGGTCGGTGTGAAACATCACTGACCCCAAACTACAGTTTTTCAACTGTTCAAAGCATGGAGGAAAGTTCAGCAAAAGCTACTACCCCAGGTGGTAACCAATCCACCTTCGCCTTGAGCGAAGCAGGCAGGCCTTCGTAATCTGGGGAGCCTGCGCCGACATGCATAGAGGTATCGGAGACTCCAGGAAAGATCCAACACAAACGCCGGAATTTCTTTGCTACCTTTAACACGAATTCCCTTCGGGAGATTGGTAAATTGAAAAAACTAACTGATTCTTTATCCCAACATCAAATCCTGATTGCAGCAATTCAAGAAAGGAGATTCACAGATGAACAAGCCTTTGAGTCAGAAGGCTACATAATTTTTAAAGATAAAACTGGTAAACGTGTAATAAAAACAGTTCCCAACCTAGCCACAGGATTCATCGTCAGTAGGAAGATTTTGGATTCGATCATTGGCTTCAACTCGCCTAGCAGTCGAGTTTCAACTCTCTCCTTCCGGAGCACAAACAAAGTTTATACTGTTGTGAATGTCCATGCGCCAATCAATCAAGCGAATAAGAGAGACCCAGAAGGAACGGATAGATTCTGGGAAGACCTTGAAGATGTTCTCTGTAAGTTTCCAGACAAATACACGATTATGCTTCTTGGAGATTTCAATGCACAGCTGGGTAAGGAAAGAAAGTTCCAAAACATTATCGGAAACTATCCAGCTCACCAGAGAACAAATCGCAATGGTGAGAGGCTCGTAGAACTATGTAAGGCTTTGAATCTTGTTATAAAATCCACAGCGTTCAAACACCTTCCCAGAAAACAGAAGACTTGGACATCTCTGAATCCAAATCTCGGCGAATTTCAAATTGATCACGTCGCAATTGCACGTAAAGCTCATCGAGAAATACAGAATGTGAAGGTTCTAAGAAATGTCAATCTAGATTCGGATCACTATCTATCCAAAATCAAAGTTAAATTGATTCCGAGAAACACCAGAAAGGCCGTCTTAAAAAAGATCAATCGATTTGATACTGAAAAACTACGATTGTGCCCTGAATTTACTCAAAAACAAGAATCATGGAATCCCGAAAACTGGGATGAACTACAACAGGCCTTGGTCACAACAGCACAGGAGACAGTTCCACTGACGAAGTCAAAGAAACATGCGTGGTGGAATAATGCATGTGATTCAGTGGTAAAACGAAGACAACTTGCCTGGCAGAAATGGAACTCGGGAAAGAACCAAGATAAATGGGAAAACTTCGTGAACGAGAGACAACGCGCTGCAAAAATCATCCGCAATGTAAAACGTTCCTACAACAAGAGCCAACTAACTCAAATTGAGCTAGACTTTCAGAGGAACAACACAAGGGACTTCTACAGAACCTTCAAACGCAATCTAAACAAATACAATCCTCCGAGTCTACAGTTCAAAGACTCAAATGGGAGACTAGCTTAGAGTGAGAAAGAAAATTGCCAGATTCTAGCGAAATACTTTGAATCCCTCCTTAATTGTGAGACTCCAAACTCCACTTTCTCATTTGAAGACAACATACAAGTCCACCCAGATTCATCCCATCCAACGAAAGAAGAAATCAAACATATTATCCAGTCACTTAAGAACAACAAGGCACCAGGTGAGGACTCGATAATCGCCGAATTCTGGAAGTATGCTGGTGAAAAGATGATTGATAAATTGACTGACATTATCAAGGAGATTTGGGAAACTGAGAAACTTCCACGTGACTGGACTTCTGCCCTGCATAAGAAAGGTGACAAAACGGACGTTAACAACCACCGAGGCATTTCCCTCCTACTGATAACTTACAAAATTATTTCAAAAGCTCTCCAGATTAGAGCAGAACAACAACTTGATCCACAATTAGGAGAGTACCAAGGAGGGTTCAGGAAAGTGCGCTCATGTGCCGAACAAATTATGAATCTGAAATCCATCCTTTTCTATCTGAAGCAAAGGAACAAGAAATTTGTGGTAACATTCGTCGACTTCAAGAAGGCCTATGATTCGATTGATATAATAGCTCTTATTCAAATTCTAAAATAATTTGGATTGGATAATAAAACCAGGGCAATCATTCAACATACCTTAGCTAACACAACCTCCAGAGTCAAGTTCAGAGGAGAAATTTCAGACTCTTTCGAAATTAAGACAGGAGTTAGGCAGGGAGATGGGCTTTCACCCCTGCTCTTCAACTGTGCACTTGAAAAAGTCATCCGCGAGTGGCGCAAAGAAATGAACGATGGGATCCTAAATGGAGTACGATTGGGTTACAAGAACATGAACCTTTCTATTGATTGCCTAGCTTTTGCAGATGATCTTGCAATCATCTCCATCTCTTGCAGGTCACTTTCCACCTCTTCGAACCAGGCTGGCTTGGTCTTCTTATTTTTAGACATGGCCACGAAACAAATTAACCAGCTGCAGGTACAGGCAACAAAAGTTGGTCTTCAGATCTCTTTGGAGAAAACACACTTCATAACTAACATCAAGCCAGCACCAAGGGAGCTAAAAGTAAACCAGGGGAAAATCAAACGGACAGATAAGTTTAAATATCTTGGCGAGTGGGTAGAACCCAACGTATGTGAGAAAGAAACCTTCACTTCGCGCATGAACAAAATGGAAATGGCGTACCAACTCACCAAGGACGTTTACAACAAAAAATCAATATCCCTGAACGCAAAACTTAGGCATTATTGCACTGTCATACGACCAGAGGCTCTGTACGCAGCGGAATGCCTCACCATGAACAAGAAAGGCCTGGTAGAAAAATTGGAGATCAAGGAAAGAAAGATCTTTAGGAAAATTCTTGGCCCGATTAAAGACAACGGTGAATATAGACGACGGCATAACTATGAGCTGTATATTCATGTCCAGAAGATCTCTGATGTAATGAGGAAAAGGAGGATTGCATTTTATGGCCACTTGCTTAGAATGAAACCCACACGATTGACGAACCGGATCTTTAACTATTTTAAAAATAAGAAGACCAAGCCAGCCTGGTTCGAAGAGGTGGAAAGTGACCTGCAAGAGATGGAAATTACCTGTGGGGATATTCAAGAACGCAATCCCCTCAGGAAGAAATTACACGACCACCAGGGTTTTCAAGAAAAACCGAAGTTGAAGACGGGAAAGATGTGGACGGAGGAAAGAAAATAGCAACACCGGCAACGTATGAAGGAACACTGGGCAAAGATCAAAGCCCAGAGAAGCCAGTTGAAATAACGTGGTCCTTAGTTGGCCGATACGATTAAAGAAGAAAGAAGAATAATAACTGGGAGAAACTTAGAGAAGCCATGGTTGAAACTGCAACAGATACAGTTCCATTAGTAAAAGCAAGAAAACATCCTTGGTGGAATCAGGATTGCGATGAAGTTATAAAACAAAGAAGATTTTCATGGCAATGGTGGAACTCACAGAGGGATCAAAATAGCTACAAGGACTTCTTGGCAGTGAGAAAACATGCAGCAAAAGTCATCTGTGATGTAAAGAGAATTTTTGACAAAAACCAGCTTATGCAGATTGAGCAGGACTTCATCAAAAACAATACACGGGATTTTTATAGAACTCTTAAGCGTAATCTGAGTAAATTTACACCTCCAAGCCTACACTTTAGAGATCATACAGGAAAACTAGCCTTCAATGACAAGGACAATTGCCAGATCCTTGCAAATTACTTTGAATCTCTTCTTAACTGCGAAGCTCCACAATCCCAATTCACCTTTGATGAAACTACCCACCCTAACTCAGACTCTTCTCCACCAACAAAAGAGGAAATCAAGCAGATAATTCATGCATTAAAGTACAACAAAGCACCAGATGAGGATGGCACAATAGCAGAACTCTGGAAGTACACAAGTGATAAGTCAATTAGTAAACTCACTGAAATTATCCAGGAGATATGGGAAACCGAGGAACTCCCTAGTGGCTGGACATCGGTTTTGATTCACCCTCTTCATAAGAAAGGTGACAAAACAGACGTTAACAACTATTGTGGCATTTCACTCCTCATAAAAACGTACAAAATTCTCTCCAAAGCCCGTCAGACCCGGGAAGAAGAACAACTTGACTTTCAGCTGGGAGAATATCAAGGAGGGTTCAGGAAAGGTCGTTCATGTACAGAGCAGATCACGAGTCTTAAATTTGTTCTTTCATATTTGAAGCTCAGAAACAGAAAGTTCGTAGTTGTCTTCGTCGACTTCAAGAAAGCCTATGTCTCTATTGATCGAAACACACTCTTCCAAATCTTAAAAGAAATGGGTTTGGACGACAAAACACGAGCAATTATCCAGCAGACCTTGGCTAACACAAACTCCAGAGTGAAATTTAGAGGAGAAATTTCGGATGCTTTCAAAATCAGGATGGGTGTGAGGCAGGGAGATGGACTGTCACCTTTACTCTTCAACTGTGTACTGGAGAAAGTAATTCGTGAATGGCGCAAGGAGATGGGAAAAGAAGTGTTAGAAAATGGTGTCAGAATGGGCTGCAGGAGCTTGGACCTGACAATTGACTGCCTAGCTTTCGCAGATGATCTAGCAATCTTTTCTGATTCCATAGACACAGCCGCAAAACAAGTCAACCAACTCAGAATACAAGCAGCAAAGGCAGGCTGACAAATTTCTTTTGAGAAGACCGAGTTTATAACTAATATTAGCCCTGCAGTCAAAGAATTAAATGTTGAACATGGAAAGATCCTTCAGGCAAAAAAGTTTAAGTACCTAGGGGAGTGGATCGAGCCCAACATATCAGAGAAGGAAGCCTTCACGTCAAGAATGAACAAGATGGAAGTGGCCTACCAGCTAACGAAATGAGTGTACAACAAGCGAACAGTGTCCCGCAATACCAAACTAAGACACTATCGTACAGTTATCCGACCTGAGGCGCTGTATGCAGCAGAAAACCTGCCAATGAATAGGAAGGGTCTGGTTGAGAAATTGGAAGCCAAGGAAAGGAACATCCTCAGGAAGATCTTAGGGCAGTTGAAAGACGATGATGAATACAGGAGACGGCATAACAATGAGCTGTACCATCATGTAGAAAGGATATCTCAAGTAATTCGGAAGAGAAGAATATCTTACTATGGCCACTTAACCCGTATGAAACCGGAGAGAATCACCAATTGGATATTTACCTATTTTCTTAACAAGAAAACCAAGGGCCCCTGGTTTTGTGAGGTAGACAAGGATTTACACGAAGTAGGGATCACCCACGCAGACATTATGGAACGTTACCTTTTGAAGGAAAAGCTTGGAGTACACCACCAATTCCAAGAAAAAGCGAAATTAAAAACCGGCAAGAAGTGGTCTGAAGAAAGAAAGGAGTCTCACAGGCAGGGAATGCGTGAACACTGGGCTGAGATCAAGGCCCAAAGACGTAAGCAGTTGAAATGACGTGGTCCATAGCTGGCCTAAACGAAGAAAGAATAATAATAATAATATTAATAATAATACTAATAATAATAATAATAATGACTCGCCTGCTGTGGCCTAGGTTGCAGGATCGAATTATGGTGCAGTTAGTTGGCAAATGTGACGGAGCCGTGTCAGTAGATTTATGGGGCCCTTTCGGGGCGAAATTCCGGCACCTCAGCGTCTGTAAAGGCCAAGGTAGTTAAGAGGGACGTAAAACCAATATTTTTTTAATTAATAATGATAATAATAATGATAATAATTATAACTAAAGTAAAAATATTGATATTGTTTTTTTACGTCCATTTTAACTATTGAGGCTTTTAGAGACGCCAGGGTGCCGGATTATTTCCCAAAAGGGATCTTTAATGTGCCAGTAAATCTACTGACATGGCTCACTCACATTTGTGCACCCTCCAATGTCAACTGACTGTGCCAGGATTTGGCCCTGTTAACATGGGCACAGCACGCGTGAACGTTACCCCTGCACCACGCACAACAACTACGGGACTTGTGCGAGAAATCTCGCATTTCGACATCATTGTCGTTGTGCAAAGGCCTGGCACAACAGTAAGTACAGTGAAAATCCACAGCCTGCTTCCAGTCTCCGACCGGGTCAGGAATGGAATGAATGAAGCCCCCAACTAGCGGCGAGGATAGGAATTGTGCCGGCTGCCGAGGCCTGACGCACTCCTCTGGGGCAATGATTAAATGAATGACAGATGAAATGAAATGATAGTGGAGAGTGTTGCTGGAATGAAATTTTGACAGGGAAAACCGGAGTACCCGGAGAAAAACCTGTCTGCCTCCGTTTTGTCCAGCACAGATCTCACATGGAGTGACCGGGATTTGAACCACGGACCCAGCGGTGAGAGGCCGGCGTGCTGCCGCCTAAGCCACGGAGGCTTCAGTAAGTACAGTAATAGTTGATTTATTATGAGGATGTTTCCTGTGTATGGCCTGTCGTAACCTGTGATGGTGAGTGGTGGTGTGAATAATTAGAATTAATTAAGACTTGCTCAGTCCTATTTATGAAACACAATGCAGTGCGTATTCACTAAAGGAGCTCTAATTATGAGCAAGTAGTTGATATCCCAGAAGGGGATTATGTTTAGACTCTTCCACCAGGGGCTCACATCTAGTGGGACGTGGGTTGGTGACCACGGGACCCCAGCTGAGTCCAGCATTGATTCCACTTACTTGTGCTGGGCTCCTCTCCATCTACTTTCCTGTCGACCTGTCTTGGTCAACTCTTGTTCTCTTCCGACCCCGACGGTATTAGGGTATCCGAGGCCTAGGGAGTCTTTCACTTTCCCGTCTTATTTGGTGCTTGTCTCACCTTTCCTGATACCCTCATTCTGCGAGGGGTCAGCCTTCTTTTTGTTTTCATCTTATCTCCAGCCTTCTGCACAAGGCCCTCAAGGAGGCAAGGTGTATGTAGCCCCACCACTTCTGGTGCACCCTGGATAGTGTTACACCCTCAAGCGCTCACGGCTGGTGAGTTTGGGAGTTGCCGCCCCCGAGGAATTCCTGAGCTGGGTCCGTTTTGTCCCCTTTTCCTCTGACCTTGGGGCGGTCCCTCTCCTCTTTCGCTTTCCTATCTGCCTTTCATGTCTCTCCATCCTTCCAAGTCCCTCAATCCTCACTCTTCGAGGGTTGAGGGCATTTCTTTTCTTCCTGTCCTTTATTTGCCTTATCCTTTGTTTGTTTACAATTTCTTCTTCTAGTACTGTATGTCAGTTAGTAGTTAGTATTATAGTTATTATTCGCATCTCATCTTTCACTATCACCCAAACCATTAGGGGCCGATAACCTTGATGTTACGCCCCTTAAAACAACAATTATTATCATCATCATCTTCATCATCATATTTAGACTCTGTGTACCAGTTGTCTTCTGATGAGCACTATTGGTACACCAGGGCAAAATCGTTACAGATACCACATTATACAAACAAATTGCTTTAATTATTACCTGGCGTGCAAGTCTAAACATTCCATCAAGATACATGTTCTACTGGCAGACTCTACAGTGTATCAACAGTAGGTTGGTTGGTTGGTTGGTTCTTAAGATTAGGGGCTGCGACAACGTGGTCATGTAGCCCCGTGTACTATGGTTGTGTGTAGAATCTGTCTGATAACCGGTGTTAATTGTGATGACTGTATTAGTGTGTGTTATCTGTTTTTTAATTTAAGTACTGCAACTTAGAATTTTTCAAATAGTTCCTACTTTTGCCGCCAAGCGCCACCGTCAACGACTACTAGGCCAACTTCAGAACTTAGCTACCAGACGCCACCGCAGTCGGCTCTTGGCAACAAACGTAGAAACCTAAGAGCGTTGTTTACATTCTTAACCTATCCAATTTAGCTTGACACAGGTGCAATTAGTGGAAGGTTCTTTAACATGCCATAAATCTATGACATGGGACCGCCGGATTTACTTCTCCTCCGAAGGAAGGCATACTGAGGGATTTTTAACGCTCTTAAAAAATACAACGGGGGCGTGGTGGCTCAGCGGTCTAGCTGTATGCCTCTCACCAAGGCGGTTCGGGTTCGATTCCCGGTCAATGCATGTGAGATTTTCGAAGTGAAATGCCATGTCCTGTGGTTCGGATTCCACGTAAAAAGGAGGTCCCGTGGCTCATGATCTCAAGATTAACGGTCACGTTAAACTACAAGCTTCCTTTTAAAAAATACAACGGCTTCGGCCGGGTTTGAACCCGTTTTCTTGGGCATAGAAGCTCAGCATGCTACCGACTACGCCACCGAAGCCGCTATCAACTGTAGAGTAAACCAGGTGACCTTCCTGCGCCGTATTTGAAATACAAATATTCCTGCAGTGCGACAATGTAACAGGTGTTGCCTGTGCAGTGCACTCCACAGTAAGCGAGCATAACTTGAGCTCTAGATGTCACCTTAAATGAGACGAAAATAGAAAAGGAAGCAACATAAATATAATAAAAATTTCCTATCAATGGACAAAGTATTATTATTATTATTATTATTATTATTATTGTAAGCAGAATGACATGTGACCTCCAGAGCGGCCTGATGAAGGTCCTTCATATTGAGGGTGATGAGGAAGATGTCACAAACACCCATTCTTTGAGCCAGGGAAATTGCTCGTAATAAAGGCTGAAAGCCACAGCCAAGTAAGGATTCAAACCCGGAACCCTTCGGACCAAACCAAAGCATGTTAACCACTTGGCTATGGTACCAATCAATCATCGAGATAAAATAACAAAATAGCTAACTCCGTACAGGCCATGTAGGCTCTTGGAGCAGTGGAAGGAGTGGCTTCCACCAATCGTGACATCATCACTAGATTGGATGGAGTTGTTAGCTTCATGCCCGGCCGTCTTGGCTCCCAGAAATTACCCTGGCAGACATTTCTGGTGTAGGCTGAGTGAACCCCAGGGCCATTTGCTTTAAAGAAAGTGGCAGTTTTATTTCTAAAATTCACTACTTGAGCGGGAATCGAACCCACTACATTTAAGTTAGAAGCTCAGTGCTTCTACCGACCCCTTAAAATAACCAAATACTGACTTATATTTAATCTATACTGATCTCTTCGTTGATTCATTTAGGTGATCGGGATATTGTCACTATCATCCCTACGTACTACCCTACCAGGGAATTGATACCACTAGAAGGAGGTTGGTTGGTTGGTTCTTAAGTTTAGGGCCTGCGACAACGCAGTCATGTAGCCCCGTGTACTTTGGGTGTGTGTAGAATCTGTCTGATAACCGGTGTTAATTGTGATGACTGTATTAGTGTGTGTTATCTGTTTTTTAATTTAAGTACATACTGCAACTTGGAATTTTTCAAATACTTCCTACGTTTGCCTCCAAGCGCCACCGTCAACGACTACTAGGCCAAGTTCAGAACTTAGCTACTAGACGACACCGCAGTCGACTCTTGGCAACGAACGTAGAAACCTAAGAGCGTTGTTTACAATCTTAACCTATCCAATTTAGCTTCACACAGGTGTAATTAGTGGAAAGTTCTTTAACATGCCATAAATCTATGACATGGGACCGCCGGCTTTACTTCCCCTCCGAAGGAAGGCATACTGAGGGATTTTTAACGCTCTTAAGAAATCCGACGGCTTCGGCCGGTTTTGAAACCGCTATCTTGGGCGCTAGAAGGAGAGTGCAGCTGTTGTGTATATATTACGTCATCTCGCCTCGTTATGGCTGCAGCGAGCGGCTTGCGGGGCAAGGGGGGGGGGGGGAGGACTCATGTACAGTCATAGGCTACAATGAGAACACACCGCACAGCGCACGGCCTAGCAGGAATCAGGCACACAAATAACGTCTATCGCAGACGTGTGGCTGGGCGGAGCGCATTAATTCCGATTTCCGCCACCGGTAACAATTTTCGCTGGTCGGTTGGTATACAGTAGTCGTAGTGTCTGGCATTCTGTGAGTTCTTGTAATATGTTTTACATTTGGGAGGAGATGACTGTGGTTTTATGTTAGGTCATTCCCATGTAGTGGGAGTAAGACATCACGGAAAATAACTTAGAGTGTGGCTGAGGGAGTCCAATTCCAATTTTCAAACCAGACTTAATTATTCTGAGAATCGAATCCCTGGACCTGCGGGAAATGAGTCTCAATACGTGCTCCTTGACCACAGAAGTCGGCACATTGTTGTTTCCTACTAAGTTACGAGTACAATGAACAATGGATGGTTGTACTACAAATACATTTTCTAATTTACTGGGAACTGAAATTCAGTTTTAGGCTCTCTAGGGGGTAAACATGGCCTTAAAAACGTGCATCATGTTAAATTTAGACAGTTCCATGATTTTTAGATTTGAACACTCGTCTTCGAAATATATTTATTTATCGTATGGTATGGTACACGAAGCCTCCGTGGCTTAGGCGGCAGCACGCCGGCCTCTCACCGCTGGGTCCGTGGTTCAAATCCCGGTCACTCCATGTGAGATCTGTGCTGGACAAAACGGAGGCAGACAGGTTTTTCTCCGGGTACTCCGGTTTTCCCTGTCAAAATTTCATTCCAGCAACACTCTCCAATATCATTTCATTTCATGTCATTCATTTAATCATTGCCCCAGGGGAGTGCGTCAGGCCTCGGCAGCCGGCACAGTTCATATCCTCGCCGCTAGATCGGGGCTTCATTCATTCCATTCCTCACCCGGTCAGAGACTGGACGCAGGCTGTGGATTTTCATTTTCATGGTATGGTACACACTTACAGTACATCATAATACATCTTAATGAAATATTGAAGAAAGAAAAAAAAAGAGAACAGATAGGCTCATAATTTTATATCTAAATTCAAAATGTAGTCCACTGATGCAGGAGTCGCTGAGAGAAAATCCAATATCTTGCCACCATAGGATGTTAGAGGACAGTCGTGAATGATGTGCTTCACCGTTTGTCTATCGGGTCCACAGTCACACTTTGGAGATGGTAACCTGTTCCACTTGAACAAAGAGTTCGCACTAACACCAGAATTGGTCCTGATCCGGTTTAATTTCGACCATATCCGACGAGGAAGATCAAAGCCAGGTACTTTAGATGTGACAGATGGCATGTCTTGGCACTCCTGTGGAGCAAAAATCTTCCAATCATGAGACCACTGCTGGACTAGGTCAAAGTTCTCATTGATAAGTCTCGTAGCTGTCTTCACAGGAGGCTGCCTTGAGCGAAGTATGGGTAGACAAGCAGCAGGTATATCAGCATGAATAGGGAGATCCTGATTTTGGAGTATCTTGTGGTATGTTTTGACCAGGATATTGCACCTGCGGAGATGGGGTGGAGGAATGTAGCTGAGAACAGGAAGCCATTGAATGGGGGTGCATTTAATTGTACCAGATATCAATCGCATGGTCTTGTTGATTTCAACATCGATCTTCCCTATGTGAGGGCTGTTTAACCACACAGGGGCACAATATTCAGCTACAGATAGAACGAGGCTAATTGCAGCAGATCGAAGAGTTGAAGCATTAGAGCCCCATGTTGTTCCACATAGTTTCTGGATGATGTTGTTGCGTGATTTCAGCTTAGCAGGTACAGAGAGAAAAGCGCGTTAGTCTTGGTAGTTCTTTTACAGACAGACGCACTTCTTGTCTCCAACATAATTAGAGTAGTCGGTGAGCGATTGAATGTATTTAGATAAATGAATCTGGATAAGAAATGAGAAAATGTGACCGTGGCTTATTAGAAGATGCCGTCTAGGCATTTCTCTGGAGTTGAAAGTGATAAATCGTTTGATAGGACCAATAGCGGTGGGGTTTGAACCCTTTCATATTCGAAGTCTGGAAATAGTTTGGTTCCATGTCCTTGTGCCTTATCGCTCGTAGCCATCCCTGCTGAGGGGATCATACAGGTTAAAAAGCCAAATCAATAACGATTTTAATTTTATGACTGTGCCTGTACGACACAGACAAAGAAACAAAGATCTACAAAATTCTATCAAAATTCCGACATAATTCAAATTTTAACTATTTCTTATCAATTTTTCAACCCTTTTCCCTTACTTGGTATTGTCCTTCACCATTTTCCTCACATCTTATTGGATTTTTTTCCTGTTTATGTTTTACGTGTTAAATCTGCAGCCAGAAGTTGAATCTGTCATTTACACATCTGTTAATAAATTTAGCTATATTATCTCATCTTCCATCTGGGCAAACTAAAAAAAAAAGTTTTGTAGAAATAATAATTACCGGCCGCGGTGGCCGAGAGCACCAACGCGCTACCTCGTGCCTCGTTGGCATCGGGAGAGGGTGGGTTCTAATCCCACCTCGGCCATCCTGAAAATGGTTTTCGTGGTTTCCCCATTTTCACCACCAGGCAAATGCTGGGACGGTTAATTTCAATAGGTACACGACCGATTCCCTTGCAAAATCTTTTTCCTGATGCATCCTGAATATAAAATAAATAGTCATTGGCTGCTCTAATAAAATTACAGAAATACTAATTAAAGCCACATAGGATTGAGTGAGATTCCTTTCGTAGCTGCAGGTTTAACTCCCACTTTAAGAGAAGAAACATCAAACAATTCCTAAACATGGAATATATGAGAGAAACGGCAAGGGCCTAAACAATGCGAGGTCAAATATTTCAAATTGGATAAAAATAGTTAAGATAACAATTTTTAAAATTTAGAAGTTTATTTTTAATGGAAAGTTGCCTGTATTTCCTTGGAAACTTGTAAAATGGTACAAGATTTATGACAGACACACTCTTAAACTGACTGATTGAATGAATCTTCTTTAGTATTGGGTTCGAATTCAACACCTTTTCTAACGTGAGTTATATTTTTTCTCCAATTTTGTCTTGAGCGAAATTCAAAGAACGATGTTGTTATTGTTGATGAGTTATTTAGGAACTTTGCGACATGGAAGTCATGTAGCCCCGTGTACTCGTGTGTGTAGAATTTGTCTGATGAAAAATCCACAGCCTGCTTCCAGTCGACCAACCAGCTCAGGGAATGGAATGAATGAGCCCCCTTCTAGCGGCGAGGATATGAACTGTGCCGCCTGCCGAAGCCAGTCACACCCTTTGGGGCATTGGTTAAATGAATGACATTCATTCATGTTCTCAATCCGTAGATTGGTCGGCAGCAATCCTCCTCTTCCATTCTTCCCTGTCGCCAGACAGTCTCTTCATGTCTCTGTATGAATGGACATTAACATCTGTTATGATCTGCTTGATGTATTGCAGTCTCGGTCGCCCTCTTCCCCTCTTGCCCCGAATTTTGCCGTCTAACACAGTTACCTTAAAGTCATTGTGGCGATAGAGATGTCCTATCGGTCGGTCTCGTCGTTTCCGTATAGTTTTGAGAAATGCTCTCTTTTCATTAATGTTTTTGAGCAATTCGTCATTCGTCACTCTTGCGGTCCATGGAATTTTTCCCATCCGCCGCCAACACCACATTTCAAAAGCTGCAAGTCTTCTTTTATCAGCACATCCCATTGTCCAGGCTTCTGAGCCATACAAGAATACACTCCACACATAACATTTTATAAATTTAGTCCTGGTCTCAATAGATATATTCTTTGAAGTCAGAAGGGATTTTATGCTGTTAAAAATGCAATTTTGGCTTGGGCAATTCTAGCTTGAATATCAGTTGAACTTTTTCCAGTGGAAGTAATTTTACTCCCTAGATAGGTGAAAGTGTTACCTTGCTTACTTGGAGCACCAGCTATGTGAATAGCTGCATTAAGTTGTTCTCTAGCGCATACCATTATTTCCGTCTTTTAATATTGATTTTCATATTTTATTTTTCATGTAGAATCCTGTTCATTTCCGTGAGTGCATGTTGCAGTTTCTCTTCACTGGTTTCCAGTACTGCTATGTCGTCTGCAAACCTTATTGTCTTGACTGCTACTCCGTTGATCTTAACTCCTCTCATAACTGTCTTACATTCCTCAATGCCTTTCTCAGTATAGGCCTATAAGTTGAAAAGTGCAGGCGATAAGCTGCATCCCTGTCTGACAGATGAAATGAAATGACAGTGGAGAGTGTTGCTGAAATGAAATTTGTGACAGAGAAAACCGGAGTATCCGGAGAAAAACCTGTTTGCCTCCGCTTTGTCCAGCACACATCTCACATGGAGTGACCAGCGGTAAGAGGCCGGGGTGCTGCCAATTAAGCCACGGCGGCTTTATTTGTGTGTTTAATTGGAGTGGGGACTGGGTAGGAGATGTGTCGTGACTGTGAGCCTCCATGGTTCAGAACCCAGGACTGCGGTTCGGAGGAACATTATATAAGGGCAATAGAGTTATTATTAATATTACTAAGTTGGATGTGGGCTTTTGTAAGCCAGAATGTATATTTCTCAAGGAAATAAGACTGTTGGAGCCAGGATGTGTACAGAGGTCTGTAAATATTGATGGTACAGAAGGACATTTGGTCGAGTACTCTGTACTGTAGAGAGAATGATTCATGGTCACAAGCTAGTCCAGAAATTGAACCCTGGAAGTCACGTAGAAACTAGTATGGGCAGTCGCTGCTAGCTTAGGGAGCAGCCCTTGCTCGGCACTGAGGGTGGAATGGACCACAGGCCTCAGTGGAGGGGAGAGATGGACTCCGATCATCTCTAGTTGGATATAATGGTAACCAAAATGGCGAGCGGGGAGTTGTTCTCACGCCTCAGTTCTTGCCAGAGTAACGTCGTAACGCACGCGAGCAGAATGCAGCCTCGCGAGGACATGTTAGATGTCAAGAAACAGTAAAGACTTAGTAGCGCCAATTCAGACCTGCGTGCACTTCCAGTAGTAACTTCACATAAATTGTATATAGTGTATATACTTCGACTGCCAAGGCATAATAAATCGGCAGTAGTCCAAGGGAAGTTCATCTTTTATTCTGGAAGTTCCGGGACTAGCCTACAAAACTCAAGTTCCCTTATCTAGTGAACCGCTCGGCTAAGAGGGGAGAATCGTCGGAGGACCTGTCAACCTTCCAGAACGTCTCATAGGCCAGGTAGGTCACGACAGATGACCTGGAGCATGTGGAAATCACGGAAAACCACTTTTGGTTGGCTGAGGTAGGGCTCAAACTAATCCATTCTCAGTTCTGCCTCACGAGCCTGAAATTCCCTCAATTCCAACCTTCCGACCAAAATTAAATTTCTTTGCAGAGCTGAGAATCGAACGTGGACGTAAGGGTGCCAGTCGACAATGCTAGCCACTGCAGCTGATAAGATTGCGCCATGCGATTCTAAACTAGCAATGACCAATAAAATGTGCGTGCATGGATGAAATTCACATCCTGATTTAATCAGAGATATCCAAGCAATCGAAAAGGGATGTTCAAAACACAAGCGAAAACACACTTTGTTTGGTATCTTTGAAATTATCCTTAATTTCAAGCATATCGTATTATGCCGAAATATGCTATTATGATTAGAAAATGCAATAATAGCCTTCAAAATATTGATTCGCACGTGTAAATATGCATTTAAAATAAATCGAGCATTACAGTAATCGCATATGAAGTGTAACATGTGACATGTTATCCTACTATGTGTCTTCCGGGAGCTCAATTCCCTTGTTAGCAGTGGACTCTGTTGGTCATTGAAATAACTATTTGAAAAACCCCAGTGCCAATGATTTATTGTAGGAATATCTTTAATGGGTCCTCCAAACCATGAAGTAAACCGTATGCGATATACATTCCACATAGCCACATGGCCGACAGTACGTCGTGGTACCAATCTCCACCACCGCGCGCGCTCATTGTTTCCGTCCAATTTCTATCCGTTTTCCAAAATCACTCCCACAAAAAATATCCAGCTACCGAGTGGAAAGATGTTACACATCAAACAAGTAGTTCCGTAAAGAACTATACAGCCTATTTTCATATATCCTGCTCATGGTAATTTCTTCTAACAACATACAAAATTTCAGTTTAATTGCTGTAACAGATTCGTAGATATTGAGAACCGTCTAAATATTTCAGATTGTTGCCAGGTTGGATTTTTATTTTTGTACTATTACATTAAGATTATTGTGTACGTGTGGTATTCAAACTTCAATCGCATGATTAGAACACAAGAAGTAAAAACGAGATTTTAAAATTACGCACAGCAGCCATCTTGTGATTATGCAAACAATTGAAATAAGTTAGATGCTAGTGGATCAACATTTGTATAAGCATTTAACGTGCAACGTTTCACAGCACTCGGATAGTTAATTCGCGAGAATCGTCCATTTACATATTTATACTTCGCGTCGCCGCCATGTTGGATTTGTGCTCACCAGGTTAATGAAAGTCCTATAGGTGAACATATGTTCATAGTCTCTATGAACATAAAAAAAATCAGTTTGGTTGCTGTAAAAGATTCATAGATATTGAGAACCGTCTAAATATTTCGGAAGCTCGCCATTTAGGGTTGTTATATGTATAGGCCATAGAATTATGTACCATTCAAGGACAATTATTGCCTAGGTTCATTATTCAAACTTTCACTTCGATCGCATGATTATGACACAAGAAATAAAAACTTAATTTAAAAATTTCGCACAGCCGCCATATTGAGGTTATGTAAACAATTGATTTAAATTAGATGGCAGTGCATTATAATCTGCAAAATCATTTACTGTACCACATTTCACTGCGCTCAGACAGTTAAATCACGAGAAAAGTCTATTAAAATATTTCAAATTCGCTTGGTCACCATGTTCGTTTTTTACTTTAAAGTTTATGAAGTATACATAGATAAACTTGTACCAGTACCCTTTATCACCGTACAAAATTGCAGGGTAATATCTGTAATAGTTTCGGAGATATGGAATGTCAGTGAAATATTTCGCACAGCCGCCATTTTGAGGTTATGTAAACAATTGAACTAAATTAGACTCCAGTGCATTACTATGTGTATAAACACTTGCTGTACCTAGTTTCATTACGTTTGGATGGTTAAATCGTGAGAAAAGTCTATTTAAAAGTCTCAACTTCGCTTGGTCGCCATGTTCGTTTTCTACTTTACAAGTTTTTGAAATATACATAGGTAAACTTGTATCAGTATCCTTTATCACCGTACTAAATTGCAGGGTGATATCTGTAATAGTTTCGGAGATATAGAATGTCAGTGAAATATTTCGCACAGCCGCCATTTTGAAGTTATGTAAACAATGGAACTAAATTAGACTCCAGTGCATTACAATGTGTATAAACATTTGCTGTACCAAGTTTCATTACGTGTAGATAGTTAAATCGCGAGAACAGTCTATTTAAAAGTCTCAACTTCGCTTGACCGCCATGTTGGTTTTGTAGTCACCAGGTTTTTGAAAGTCTCATAGGTGAACTTCTAGTTGTACCCTTTATCACCGTACACAATTTCAGGGCGATATCGGTAATAGTTTCGGAGATATTGAATGCTAGTGAAATATTTCGCACAGCCGCCATTTTGCATTGGTGAGATGTAACAAAATTTGAAGGGCACGGTCGAGGTCTCCGGGAATAGTGCTATGAACATACCGAGTTTCATTGAAATCGCTCCAGCCGTTTAGATTTTATTAGGGGGGGACACACACACGAATCACACACACACACACACACACGCACACACACACGGACAAAAGGTGATCTCATAAGCCTATTTTTTCAAAATTGAAAATAGGCTAAAAATCCTGGCAACAGTCATTATTGTGTTCTCGGGGCTCAGTTCTGAGTCAAATCCTCGACAAGTGGTCTTGCGCTGTATGTTCTCTACTTGCGGTCGGCTCTCTCTCTCTCTCTCTTGCGTAGTGACGCGGAAATTGGCGTGCGGACACAGTTCCGTTTTCTGCTCAGATCGTAATCTCTGCCTGGCATACTTCCTGCCCGTATTATGTGGTCAGCAGGATCATGAATTATACAGCAGCAGATAGGGGTTAGCCTTTTTCTTTACTACTGGGTCTTCCTGCGGACACCACCACGTTTAAGGCGACGCTCTGTGGTTGATACGCCACTTCATATTGATTTGCAATGGACTAAGCCAACCAAGTCATGGGATATTCACTTCTCTGTAAATAGAAGTGTAGAATTCTATCCTCCATAACTCTCTTTCAGTAGACTAAGTTCTCCCAATTCTCAAACGAAACTTTTTTGATTTCTTGTCGTCTAAATATCCGTCTATGGCGCAGTGGCGACTACTGATTTTTAGCCTATTTTCAATTTTGAAAAAATAGGCTTATGAGATCACCTTTTGTCCGTGTGTGTGTGCGTGTGTGTGTGTGTGTGTGATTCATGTGTGTGTCCCCCCCTAATAAAATCTAAACGGCAGGAGCGATTTCAATGAAACTCGGAAAGTTCATAGCACTATTCCCGGCGACCCCGACCGTGCCCTTCAAATTTTCTTACGACTCACCAATCCAACATGGCGGCTGTGCGAAATATTTCAGCAGCATTCAATATCTCCGAAACTATTACCGATATTACCCTGACATTTTCTATGGTGATAGAGGGAACTACTATAAGATCACATATGTGACTTTTGAAAACCTGGTAACTACAAAACCAACATGGAGGCCAAGCGAATTTGCGACTTTTAAATAGACGTTTCTCGCGATTTGACCAACCAAACGCTATGAAACTTGGTACAGTATATGTTTATATACATTGTAATGCACCGACATCTAACTTCGTTCAATTGTTTACATAATCACAAGATGGCGGATGTGCGAAATATTTCGCCGGCATTCTATATCTCTGAAACTATTAGGGGTATCTCCCTAAAATTTTGTACGGAGATAAAGGGCACTACTGGAAGTCCATCTATAAGACTTTCAAAAACCGGTTAACTACAAAACGAACATGGCGGCCAAGCGAATTTGAAAATTTTAAATAGACCTTTCTCGCGATTTAATGTTCCAAGCTCACTGAAACCTGGTACAGGAAATATTTATGCACATTGTAATTCACTGGTATATAATTTAGTTCAATTGTTTACATAACCTCAAGATGGCGGCAGTGCGAATTTTAAAATTAACTTTTTTATTTCTTGTGATGTAGTCATGCGATCGAAGTGAAAGTTTGAATAATGAACCTACGCAATAATTTTCCTTTAATGGTACATGACTCTATGGCCTATACATTTAACAATCCAAGATGGCGACCATCCGAAATATTTAGACGATACTGAATATCTACGATTCTATTTTAGCAATCAAACTGCATTTTTTAGTATTCATAGGGGCTATGAACTTAAGTTCACCTATAGGACTTTAAATAACCTGGTGATCACAAATCCAACATGGAGGTGACGCGAATTATAAATATTCACATGGACGTTTCTCGCAATTTAACCATCCGAGTGCAGTGAAACTTGGTACAGTAAATCCTTATACGAATGTTAATCCACTGGCATCTAATTTATTTCAATTGTTTCCATAACCTCAAGATGGCAGCTGTGAAAAATTTTAAAATCTCCTTGTTTTTTCTTGTGTCCTAATTATGCGATTGAAGTTCGAATACTACACGTTCACAATAATCTGCATGTAACAGTACATAACTCTAGGACCTACATATATAAAATCCAACATGGCGACCATCCGAAATATTTAGTCGGTTCTTAATATCTACGAATCTATTACAGCAATCAAACAGAAATTGTGTATGTTGATAGTGGCAATTAACATAAGTAGGATATATGAAAATAGGCTGTATAGTTCTTCACGGAACTACTTGTTATAATGTGTAGGACGTAATAAGGCCGGCCCCGTGGTGATGGGGTAGCGCGCCTGCCTCTCACCCGGAGGCCCCGGGTTCGATCCCCGGCTCCGTCAGGGATTTTAAACTAACGTGAGGGTTGGGACGGGGTTCACTCAGCCTCGTGAGGACAATTGAGTAGCAGTCGGACAGTGAGACAGCGCCCCGATTACGAATACCAAGATTAACGGCCGAGGGGACCCGACGCGCTGATCACGCGTCACCCCAATATCTGCAGGCCAAATGGTTGGGCAGCGGTCGCTTGGTCGGCCTTAGCCCGTCATGGGCTGGATAGTGCCAGGGATTGACTTTGAGGACGTAATAAGATAGGCTATTTATTAATCTAAGATAATTATTATAGCTGGGATAAATTGAGATATTAGACTCGGTTTAATATTAATTATTCAGTCGCACAGCACTATTACGGACACATTACACAATACAATACAATCGAATACCACTCCAAAGATGTGCACACGCTGAAAACAGACTATCCATTTATCCGCCCAAAATCGTAACCAATAGCCTAAGCCCATAGCGTTGGTTTAAAATCAACCAATAGTGAGACTTGAGGATCTCAATAGATGTCCTCAGAGTGCCATTAAACAGACCAAACCTGCCCCTTTCCCCTCAATGGCTACCCATACATTTCTAAAGCTATAAACTCATGCTTTGAGGATGCAAAGCTTCCTTCCTCAGCTTTCTACTCCGGGCGGTGAAGGTCACACTTCACCCATCTAGGAGAGAAATGTAGAACTAGTTACAAGTACTGACAGTGACACGGAGCAGAGCTTATCGTGAGAGCGCGCAAGGTAGGCCTGACCCCAAAGAATATTCTACAAAACATTTTTTTTAAACAGTTAGCTACAGCTGAGAGCTGACTGTAGGATGATCCTCACGTCCTACATGGAGGAATCGCCACTGCAGTATGGCGGTGGTTCATAATATTTTTCATAATTTGCTTATTAAGGCTTTCACGGCCCGGATTATTATATAAATAATTCATGCTTTTGGGCTAATGCCGTGTGTATTTTGATTTGAACCATACGTTTCGGAAAAACCTTGCTTCCTTTTTCAATGGAAATAAACAATGTGGCCAAAGAAAGTATATCAATGAGATTACAAAAAAATTACTAAAAATATAGATAAATTCCTCTGTTCGTCACCAGAGAGCAGCTGCCAGAAATTACTCTGGTGACGAACAGAGGAATTTATCTATATTTTTAGTAATTTTTTGGTAATCTCATTGATATACTTTCTTTGGCCACATTGTTTATTTCCATTGAAGGAGGAGGCAAGGTTTCTCCGAAACGTAAGGTTCAAATCTAAATACACACGGCATTAGCCCAAAAGCATGAATTATTTATATAACATTTTTCCTCTAACACTCTCCAAAAAGTTAACTTTAAAAAAATCTCCTGCCACCCTCCCCTTTCACAAAGTAATTCATAATGGATCAATTATATAATTAACATATTTTTACCTTTTCATGCCTCATATTATCATTGGAAAGAAATTTGGCATGTAAGAAACACTGTGGTTTTTCAATTCCATCACGACCAAGGTTGCTTGTGAATCTATAGTTAACATATTCATAACTGTACTTCCTTTTCTTCGACATTCTCTTTCTTAGGACACAGCACTATAACTTATACTTTATGTAGTTACGGCAAGCTGTTGTTGAGTAAATTTAAAGAATTAAAGAGGGCCTTGTAAAAAATTCATTGTTACTCTCACGCTGATTGTGCATTTCTATAAAGAGAGAACACTAAGTATTCTTACTTGACCTAATCCATTGTTGTAGTGATTAAAACTATGTACTTATCTCATTATATCTATTGTTGTGATCAGAATGTATAAAGAAGGAACTCTTATAATTTTATGTTTTACGTTCAGACTGGCGTAAATTCTGAAAAGCAATATTACAAAATTAGAGAGGACAGTCACGCCTCCTTACTAACCTCTTTGCACCTCCCTAGGGGAGGCACGCCCCACTGGTTAAGAACCCCTGGTCTATGGCTTAGTCATGTTCAAACACCGTATATCGTGAGATCATCTCAGTTAAGCATTATTGGAAATAGTAAGATCTTGGATCGGTCATCCGTTCTGAGCGACCAAGTACTGATGACTGGGGAATTTGTTCTATTAAAACCGACATTGACGTACAGTAGTCGAACATAAAAGTCGAAAATAAAAGCAAACTCGGGAATCTAACTATAATGCGTTTCCTTGATCCACTCGGAAGTTCCACTTCCGGGAAAAGGACGCATTCAATCCCTAGGTGTAGAATAGCAAACTACTAAATGATTGGTTGGAGAAAGACAATGATGACTACTCTAGACGATGTTCTAACGTCAGAAGTTCAGATTGGTGAATATAAGATAGAACATGCTTTGGTCTCTTGAAGCGATCACTTAGCAATCGAATACAAAAGACGACCACCCTCGAGTCCGAAACCAAACTCCTGCATCTCGACACGTAAGTATTTCGATTCCTTAATGTTGGTCCTTGCCGAAGAAGCATCTTCAATTGTTAGATGAAGAATGGCGCATAGAAAACACAATTCATGTGTCAATTTGCCCAAGTACTGATGGCTGGGGAAAGGTGGCATCTGATAGCATTCAAAAGAATATTACCTTTATTTTCTCCTTTCACGCTTGGTAATTGGCATATTAAAGGAAAAGGAAGTAAGATTGTAGTTTTACGTGACCGTGAATCTTGTGATTATGAGCCACGGGACCTCCTTTTTACGTGGAATCCGAACCACAGGACATGGCGTTTCACTTCGAAAATCTCGCATGCATAGACCGGGAATCGAACCCGGACAGGCATATTAAAGGCCTAGAGCTCTAGTTCCAAACAATTCTGATCCCGACACACTCTTTTAGATGCACTGTTATAAAAAACATATTATTTAATAATAATTATTATATTATTTAATAGAATAGACCAACTAGTAGTGTAGCAGCTAGAATTATCGACTGTCACCCCGAAGGTCCTGGTTTGATTCCCAGCTCTGCTAAGGAATTCAATTCCGGTCTGAGGGCTGGAACGGGGTACAACTAGTCTCATGAAGAAGAAATTAAGAAGAGGTGGGTTCAATTCCCACCTCCGCCATCTTGCAAGTGACTTTCCGTGGATTCCCACTTCTCCAGGCAAATGCCAGGATGCTTTCTAACATATGGCCACGGATGCCTCCTCCCCAATTCTCTCCTGATTTACAAATAAACACACTACTACAGACACAACAATAACCCTGGTTATCAGACAGGGTGCTGGGTTTTATACACAGAAGGTTCCGTGGATGCAAGTTGAATGCTATACGGAGAGCTTATGGAACACTTGTGAGACCAATACTGACCTACGGTCTACCTGCCTGCCACCCTACCACCGCTGCTAACTTCTAAAAATTGGAATGGATCCAACTTCACGCTGAACGACTGATAACAAGAATAGCTGTCAGGCATCCCTCGCCTTCTCATGTAAACAAATTGATGTCACATTGCTATTACCCTTTCACGAATTGATTGCCGGCGGTCGAGATGGGAACTATTCCTTGTTTACTTGTGTGACACATCAGCCTGCTTCGTTGACAGGTACAGTTGCGCGAGTAGGATATGACTCACCTCCAATAGCCTCAGTTATCGTTTGACTGTCCGTGGTGACATGAGCTCCTGTGACGCGCAATGCTGCTTGTCTTATGTGCAGAATGAACTCTTGGCATCGCTGTGTTCCCCGCTTCGTCCCGCGGGGCAGCTGCTACAATCAACAACAAACACTGGCGCAGCCAGGCTCAGTGGCAATCAAATCTTAAATGGGTAATACCCACACAAGTCCCTCACAAGGGATATTCAGCTTTAACCCTACCCCTGACTCTTCTTATCCTACCGTTTCATCCGCAGATGTAGAGGCGAGTGCCTTAAAGCCCCCTTTGCGAGGATTGAGTCCTTCACACTAAGGTTTTCGCTCACTGAGCGTGGGTTTGGAGCAACCTTCTCGCCAACATTAAATTAAAATAAGGGTAAGTGTTATGCACATGAGGGGCTTCGGTGGCGTAGTTGGTAGCATGCTGAGCTTCTATGCCCAAGATAGTGGGTTTAAACCCGACCGAAGTCGTCGGATTTTTAAGAGTGTTAAAATCCCTCAGTTTGCCTTCCTTCGGAGGGGAAGTAAAGCCGGCGGGCCAATGTCATAGATTTATGGCATTTAAAAGAACCTTCTATTAACTACGCTTGTATGAAGCTAAAATTTTTAGGTTAGATTTGATAACGCTCTATTCGTTCCAACGTTCGCCGCCAGGTGTTGGCTGTGATGGCAACTAGTAGCCAAGTTCGTAGCTAGGAGCCGTTGACGGTAGCATTTGGTAACAAAAGTAGGAACGACTTGGGAATTGATAATCTGCAGTCTTTACCTGAATTACAGATAACACATACTAATAACTCCATCACAATTAACACCGGTTATCAGACAGATTGTGAGGAAAGCAATGGCAAACTACCTCACTCCTCTTCTTGCCTAGAACGCCTCAATATAGCGCTGCCTTGGGTTTTTGTGGGTATCTACTCACATAACTTAACGGTGGTGCTTTTTGAGGATCCAACCAGCCTTCGGGCTGACTACCTAACAGACAGACATCAGACAGAGATTACTCACACCCAAAGTACACGGAGCTACATGACCGCGTTGTCGCAGCCTCTAAACTAAGGAACCAACCAACCGTCATGCACATGCGTTGAGAAAATGTATGCATGTGTCCAAGAATAAATGAGTGATTGAAAATGGATGAATAAGAATAGTCTAAATGTAAATATGTAAATATTTTATACTTACTTGCTTTGTTTGTAAATAATGTATAGGCTATATTTGTTTTTATTGTACACAGGTCAGGGATCACACTGTGTATATGGGAGCCTGGTCTTCCATAATTTTTTTTTTTTTTTTACGTTTACGGTAAATAAATAATGAATGAATCAAATTCTACACACACCCAAGTACACGGGGGGGTAATGATCACGACGTCCAAGCTCCTCTATTGAAAGAACAACAAACAACAACTATTTAATAGAATAGTGTTTTGAGTGTAATGATTACAAAAAACGTATGAAGACGCTCATTCCAAAAATCTCAGCTTAATTTGCATAATCAAAATATTTTCAACTTGCATGAAGAATTTACTAATGCAACAACATTAGCTCGTGTTAGAATTTAAAATTTATTAGACCTTTATTATTCACATTAGTTAATTTTATTCAATTTGATTTACAGTATATAACGTACAGTCAAACATCATAAATAAAGAATAATATAAATGTTGCGTATTCCTGGGGCATAGGCGGTCACAAGGGAACTAGAACATGTGCATTTTTGACATTTAGGGACTATGTGAATCAATTACCCCAGAGCCACACAATGCATGAGTGAAAGCAATTAACCCACCCTCCATGCTGATTTCACATAGCATGCACATTACTATGCGGGCTAGAATTGAATAATTTCACTAGTCTTCAAATGATGCAGGAGTTTTAGCGCATCACTCATGGCAGCCAATCTATGACAGCTAAATAACTGTTACGTGCCACAAGAAATATTATGGTGTTTGAAGCCATTTTCAGTGTTACCTTAGTAAACAAAGAAGTGACAGTCAGTCTGAAAGACTAGACTTTGTATCATTTTAAATGCTACTAATGCTGAAAAATGTTGGAAAGGCTGGACTCTTGACATGTTAGAAAATTATCTGCATAATACTTATCTTGCTTTATAATACTTAACCTTGTTTCAAATTACTCGTGAACGACAAGTGCAAACCAAGGGCAAAGCAAGGTCAAGCGCGTGGGATGCCGTCACACTCACCAGAGCGCGCGGGGACGTGCCCTTCCATCCAGTCTAAAAACACTTATAGTGGGCGATGTATTGAAGATAGAGATATGCTCTCGCGGCCTTTTTGTAGAACTTTTCATGCTGACCAATTCTTACGCTCATAGTATATTGATATTTTTAACGGTTTGCCCAGCGTAAGCTTAAGAAGCGCACAGACGCCAAGTTTGTTTTCGACTTTTTCACTGAAAACGTTACTGCTTGGCTTCCTTTCGTCATACATAAATTATTTTCTACAAAATCTTTCCTCGAGATATCCTTTACAGAATGGTGAAAACCGCATCAAAATCCATCCAGTGGTTCTCGATATTACCCGTGACTTCCAAGAATCGGGGATTTTTGTCTTATACTAACGAAGTAGAGATTGTCGGGGAACACATGCACCAAGCGGTACTATGACGTCACACACCTCAGTGCATCTGGGTACATTTCGTCCCGTCACCGTAACGTAACGCCAGACCCCAGCGTAACGACGAAGTCGACAAGATCATTTAAAATTATAAAAGTCTGATGCTTTTCAGTCGGTCAACACGATTGTGCCCAAATGAGTTGGGTTATTCCCTAATCCTGAAAGAAATGTACATTATATTAATAAATACACTTGGATTACCAGTTACGATCGTCAAGCTATCGTCATCAGCTTATGCGTAGCGAGTTTGAAACCAGGTCTTTAATAGTTGAAGATTATCCTGAATACAGTAACATACACCACATTAGAGAGACTAGACTTGGCAACTTACAGTTACTTTGTACGAGGAACACATGGCACTGAGGAATTCGAGAGGAGGAATATCCCAACGAGATAAGGGACCCTCACACACAGGAATTCCCCTTCAGTCGAGTGCAAACAGTGACCAAGTTAACCGCTCTCACCAGGACCGCGCAAGACTCAACCAGATAAGTAGCCTGTACAAAACATTCTGAACTGACCCTTTAGCCTACAACCAACACATATTCACTCCAAACAAGCAACAACCGGAGGTCAATCACCACTTCCAGTAACTTATCAAAACATCACATAGACTACAACTAACAATATTGACGAGTTGCATTATCTCAACTAATACTGCAACTAAATAAGTGTACATATTGTAAATATTTCACCCGTACTTTCAGACATTGATTCTATAGCCTAAGTGTAATGGATCTGATGATGATCTCTTGGCGATCGAAACTGGTCATCCAAGTGTAATTATTAATCGCATGTATTTTTTTTCAGGATTAGGGAATAACCCATCTCATTTGGGCACAATCGTGTTGACCGACTGAAAAGCACCAAACTTTCCTCCACAAGACATAATAAAACGACATTTTGATTTAGGAATATAGCAGTTTTTACCAGCATCTGGAAATGAGAGATGAAGGATTAATATATTGCATAGGTTAAGGATAAAAAGGAAGAGGGTATACTCAAATAGCACATATTGACAATAACGATACGGTATAGGGATGATCCTGTAAGCGAGAACTCGCTTAGCAATTGAAAATAATGCAACCGGTGTCCAGTGACAGGAATAATAGCCGCGGTTGAAAACTTAACTGCCAGTGACAAATAATCACCGATCAATTGAATCCATTACAGCAATTACAGCTAAGATACAGATCCATAGCACGTGGATGAGGAGTCACTTGGTACTCTACTGAAACCCGTACTGGGCACTCTGTGCTCAAACCATGGTTTCACTCACAGTGTATGTACTGTTACTCCCGTAAATATTACAATTAGTACTCTGTGACAATAACGACAACAACTAATAATAATAACAATAAAATAGAAGGAAAATCGTTGAGTCATTTGTGTGTGGAAAATGTTATAGCTCATAAAACATAGGTACACCTTCTCCAATATGAAATATAAGGTCTTCTTCTCTCATTAGACCTACTGTATATTGCTGAATCCGGGAATTGCATATACTGTACAGGGTCATCAATATATCGTGTCGCCACAGCTGTCCCGCTTGGACGATACAAACTGTGTGGCTGGACTTTTTTTTCTTGTACGTTACTGGGTACACGTTCGCTTCGCCGAATGGCTGCGAAACCTTGAATAAACCAGTTATCGCCGCAGACTGCCCCCTTCCCCCCGCACAAACGCTTACATGATAATCCATATTTCGTGTCTCCACAGCTGAGGCCAGGTCACGCTCGGCATAATACAAACTGCGTTGCGAGACCTTGAATATACCAGTTATCACCATAGGCCACTCTCTTCCCCACGCACAAACACTGCTCCGTACGAAAGAAACGATAGCTTATTTCCAAGTGTCTTCAGTTGCAGACACATGATATATACGAAGACGCAGTATTATAACCGCTTTAAAACTGTAGGATTTTGCTTTCCGAACACTCATATGCCATGTTTAAACAGGGAGTATACATTTGAAAAAGGAAAGGAAGGAAGATTGTAGTTTTACGTGACCGTGAATCTTGTGATTATGAGCCACGGGTATACATTTGACCACTCGGCTATGCAAGGTCTATTTTGAAAACACTTCTAAGTGGAAAAGGTATGGAAACTGTTGTATTTACTGTACCATTGGGCTCGTCAGTTGGCATGGTACACCTCACCAAGATGCTGATCGGTATATGATTAGGCCACTACAGGCTTTATGTCACAAGTAGTGCAGTAGATTGAATCTTCAATTTGAAACAAGAAGTTCCGTGACGAACTAAAGAGCCTACTTTTCTTAAAATTTAAAATTCATGCCAATGATTAATCTATATGGATCTATCTAGAATAATGACGAAATTGAGTTGGTAATATCGAAATTTCTAATTAGTTCGAAATACTGTATACCTGGCCTAATAGAGAACTACAGTTGGCAGCCCTGGTGACTGAATACATTCTTAGTTCCATCTCTTAAGGTACAGAATAGAAAATTTGATTGAAGTCCAATGGATAGCATGGACGTTACATGCAGTTAAACATTGTTTCTAACAGCGCGCGTAAAATCATGTTGGCAACTTTGACATGCATGTATTGATCAGAAATAATCTGAAATAATATGATTATTGTTGTGTCAATTTTGAATGAAATCCATTAGTTAGTATAGAAGTTAGATGCATTTTAAAATTGGACCTTCCAGCAGGCTTAGAATCATGTTGGCAGCACTGGCGTAGGCCTATATTAGTTACTCCAAATTAATCTAGAATGCCAGGCACTATACGTGTGCAAAGTTTAGAGCTATTGGCTTGCATAGATCTGATATATTGATATTAGGGTAACGAAAATAGAGACAGTATTTATTAAGAGTTGGCAGCCTTGGTTACTCTTAAGAATCGGCATAGTCATATCTGTTATGGTACACATAGCACACACGAAATTTGGTTGAAATCCAAACGATAGTATAGAAGTTACATGTATTTAAAGTTGGACTTCTCAGCAGGCTTAGAATCACGTTGGTAGCACTGACGTATATAAGTTACTCCAAATTAATATAGAATGTCAGGTACTATACAGCGCATAGTTTAAATCTGTCGGCATGCATACTTTCTGATATATGGGTATTTGGATAAAACAAATTGAGAGCATTTATTAACAGTTGGCAGCCCAGGTGGCTCTTAAGAATACGCTCAGTCATATCTGTTTATGTACACATAGCACATACGAAATTTGGTTGAAATCCAATTGATAGTGTAGAAGTTATATGCATTTACAATTTGGACCTATCAGCAGCTTATAATAATTTTTGCAACACTGCCATGTATGGCCTCCAGGAAATTAAACTGCAATATTATTATCTATACGTGTGTCAATTTTGAAATAGCTCCCATTCATACCTTCCAAGATATCCAACATTGAGCTCAAATTTCAATTGCGATCTTTCAGCAGTTGGTAGCACTTACATCATTTTCAAATATGGCCGTGAGATATTCAGGTATAGATCTTTACTCCTACCAAATTTGGATTCGATTGCTGCAGCCGTTTAGGAGTTGATATGGGGGGGGGGGGTGGACACACACAGCCAGACAGACAGAAGGACAGACGGACACACATTTGCCCGATCTCATAAGTCTACTTTTTCCTCAATTTTGCAAAATGTGAAAAAAGTAGGCTAAAAATAACCTGTCTGACAGTTCAAAGTGAAATATATTTTTTCTTGGGAAACCAGGATTTTTTCACCTGATTATTAATATTATTTCGTAAGAATTAATGCTTTCAACAAATATCTGTCTAGTAGCCTGTACTATTGGGCGCCAGGGAATGTTCTCCGCAGTGCGTACTTGCTGCTGCAAGAGCTAGGATCAGCAGTTACGTTGGCAGCACGGCTGCCGCTTGTATCAAAACAAACAGTAAACGTTGTAGTTACCTCAGCCATTCATAAAATATGCTGGAAGTGTTGGAAGACAGATTTCATCACGTCTAAACATATTGTAGAAGACTTTTTTGAGCTAATTTGCGTGTTAACTTTCTTGGACTACGCAGCATTATATCGGAGATTTCAACAAGTTTTTCGTCTTATAAAAGCGTAGGCCGGCCTGTTCCCGGTACATTGTAAACTGAGCCGGTTACATGAAATTTACTTATCAAATCCTGAACGGTATCCCGGTTTGGACACTTTGAATAATTACATTTTCTTCGCGAAAAACGTATTCCACCAAAAAAGCTCTCTCTTCAGTAGTAAGCATTACCGTCTGTATACTGATGCACTCTTCCAATAATCTATCTGAACGCTCACTTACTGCAATACACACTGACGATTTCGACCCCCCAGAACCCACACGTGTGGCTTTCAGTGTACCGCTGTCATGTCAAGGACACCATGTTGCCAACTGAACTGATGATGCTATCCCTGGCAGCAGCATGTAGTCGCTGCGGAGAACATTCCCTGCGACCTGTATAATGTAATCTCTAAGGTTCGGATGTTAAGGAAAAGTCATATTTTTTTCCCGAGCTCATTTTACCCGAAACCTGAAAAATACGTTTCAATGACGGGTCCCTGGCCACGTTTAAAGCAATTTGATGTTGCCTATAAAAGCATCTTTCGGCCATTTTTTTTACTGTTTTGGTCATATTTGGTCATATTTTAGTGATATAAGGTCATATTTGGTTATAATTTCAGCATTTTTGTTTAAATTGAGGCGTCGTTAACAAGGTACGTGTTATCTGCGTCGATTTTCAAACACAGGATTTCCAAATAGTGTAGTGGATATATTTTTCTTTCTTTACCGGAACAGGCAGATAGCAGGTTTAGAAGATCTGATTCCAAGAAGGCGCTCCTATACGGACGTCATTTAGCATTTACTGTATGTTAGTGATAACCTATCCCAAAAATTCATGTCATATTTCATAGTTTTTAGGTCATATTTAGCTTGTTTTTAGGGCATATTTTCTTGCATATTTTGTACTTCTTTAGGTCTGGAACTTCCGAACCCTAGTAATCTCTAATCCCTTTTATGCTGTGTACAATGCTGGTTTCTCGAGGCTAAGAACTGTTTAAAATGTGAGTGAGAGGATCTTAACTAATGTGTCAGCGTCCTAAGTTTTAAGTTCTGTCTCCTCATAACTTTCTTTCTCCGGTTGTTTGTATTGTGCACGCCTTGATCCCGCTTGTCAACTCCCTCCATGAGCTTCTTGTTAGATGAACTAAGTTTTCTGCTCACTACATCAGATAAAGTTTTGAATCACTAAATGAAGTTACGAAAATATCTCATTTAAGTAGGTTCCTTCCAAAAATGTGATACATCAGAATGGAGGCGCCTAAAATGAGATAGGGAAGGGACAGTCGGTCGAGCAGTTGATGTATAAAGGAGCTTCATGGTGGAGTGGTCAAGTTCCATGCCACACATCTAGGTGGACCGGGTTCGATTCCCGATTAATGGATGTAGAATTGTCCAGATGAAATGCCTCGTCAACAGTACAGTAGATCCCTTGATTTGAGATCACGAGTTTTTTTTGTCACGCAAAACTTCGTTTTGATACCTCACGGTGGCAACAGAAGATAATATTACATGGCAATTATACCATCATTGCAGGAACCTAATTTATTATTTAAGAACGGGTACTTCAATGGGATGTGGCTCACCAGACTCAGCAGACGAGTGGGTTCGAAGCCCACTGTTGGCCGTCAACGAAATGGTAACTTTAGTTTTAGATTTTAAACTCCAACCAAATGCAAGAAAGTACCTTCTAATATTATAAATCCTTCCAACTCCTAGCTTGAAGTCATTCATGTTCATCTATTTCAAGTGGTTGAAACTCAATGTTATGTTATTTCTCTCTTCTGCTCATTCATTTGTTGGGTATTTCAGACTGATATCTGGACTATATGCACTCTTCGTTATGTTCTGTAACACTGCATAATATATAATCGTACTTTCAATTACCAACTTGGTTGGTTATTTGTTTCCTCAGTTTAGGGGCTGCGACAACGTGCTCATGTAGCCCCATGTGCTTTGGGTATGTGTAGAATATGTCTGATAACCTGTGTTAATTGTGATGGCTGTATTAGTGTGTGTTATCTGTAATTCAGGTAAGGATTGCAGAAGATCAATTTCAAGTAGTTCCTACTTTTGCTACCAAATGTTACCGTCAACGACACCTAGCCGTGAACTTGGCTACTAGATGCCGCCGCAACCAGCACCTGGCTATGAACGTTGGAACTTAATGAGTGCTAATAAAATCTAACCTACAAATTTAGCTTCACTCAATTGTAGTTAGTGGAAGTTTCTATTACATGCCAAGATCTATGGCATGGGCCCGCTGGCTTTACTTCCCCTCCGAAGGAAGGCATACTCAGGGATTTTAACGCTCTTAAAATATCCGACGACTTCGACTGGGTTTGAACCCGCGATCATAGGCATAGAAGCTCAGCATGCTTCCAACTACGCCACTGAGGCCGCAAAATACCACCTTAACGTACAACATTTTGTGTACAAAGTTCCCTTCATACATGTAGACTATGATATTTCTATACCAAAGCATTCTGACTATAGCAAGGAAAATCGATATGCTCTCCAGACTCCTATTTATCACACCACTATAGTTTATTTTGTAATTTAGGGATTCTCTCTTTGCTTCTCGATTTAACTCAGAGGGTTGTACGATTTCCCCTAAGTATTTTAAATTATTTTTCTGAGGGATTTTTCCAAATTAAGTAATCAGAGGTTGCTTTTATTTATTTATTTATTTACACTGTTTACGCCCACATTGGAGCACCAAAAATCAAACCTTAGGCCTATATACAAAGTCTTCAAATACTACTGTAAGTTCAGTTCTTAATTCTTGATAATTTTTTCCTTTCCCAATACTTCTTCATTCTGGAAGATCTTGCAGCCCGTTCTTCGGCAGATGTATTGCTTACGCTGTGAAATTTTGAATGTTAGTGGAGTGTATTTGTTATTCATAAGCCGTTTCTCCTCTCTATGTTCAATTTGATGCTTAGTAATTTTCAATTCGTCTAAATCCATTTGTATTTCTTTAAACCATGTGATTTTTATTAGAGGTTGCTTTTAATTATTATTATTATTATTATTATTATTATCAATATTATTTCAATAGAAGAAGAGTTATATTTACTAGTGAAAAACTCAAAGCCTATTTTTAAGGTAGTTAAAAGAGAAAGTTCTATTGTGCCTCTGTCTTCTGAAAACATCAGAAAAATCATAAATTATAAAAGCAAGTTTTCATTAAAACCGCAAGAGTACCTATCTTACTGGAGTGCATCCTTGAATCCCTCGAGTTCCTGCTTCTGAAAGCTTGCTTATAAAATGCAAAGTAACGCGTATCTGAACAGAAAGTGGAAGAGCCTGCCTTTCTTCTTCAAACTTGGTATACAATATGAGAGAGATTTATCTTTGAACATGGTCTGAAAGATTTAAAAAGCCAAACGTCGAGTTTGTCGTGCATCAAACGACAAATACCGAATATTCGTTACTACTGCAAAGGGAGTTACAGATAGATAATTCAGGAATTTGAATGCAATGAGAATAAATAGGAATCGTATAGATGAGTGCCAGACAAATTGGTTGAGAAAGACGGAGTTCTCAGAGTGAGAAGGCAGTCAGCCAGCCAGGCAGGCACTTGGCTTCTATATGTTCTGTTAACGAGCCGTAGATTTCTCTTTTAAAGTTTTCCTTTTATCTTGTAACGTTAATCAACGGTTCACTCTCAAGCCAGCAGACATCCTGTGAAGTGAAACTCATCACAAATATATGAGACCACTAATGGAATGACGACAGCCAATCCTCCCACGTCTCTTCTGTACGTCCTAGTATGTGTGAACTCAGAGAAGAGTGGTTGGATTTCTCAAATCAATTATGGCACAACGTTCTCAACGCCAAAATGTATCTCTTTTGGCAATGCTTCAACTTACTTCAGGTACGGTACCCATTATATCACTTCAGTCAATAAATAATAATAATAATAATAATAATAATAATAATAATAATAATATAAGGGGAAATTAATTTGTATGGGCACATCCTCCGGATGAATATTCAAATAGATTAACCAAAAAGATTTTCGACCACTTCCATAATAAAAAAAAACCTCTTTGGTTTAAGGAAACCGAGAAAGACCTCGTGGAACTTCAAATTACAGATACCATGCTCATGGACAAAACAGCCAAAACCGTCACCAAGGATAAGGAGCAACGGTTCCAAGTGAAACTCAAACAAAAGCGTACGATCCACATCCCTGCCGAAGAAAAGGAAGCAAGATCTCAAAGGATGAGGCAATACTGGGCCAAAAGGAGAGCTCAATACAATAAAAAGTGATTGATATCATGTACCCCAAATTTGGGTGAAACAAATAAAGAAGAATAATATAAGTCACAACAATAAAAGCCTTAAACCTTGTACCATGTTAGAAAATTATAATAGTAATTCAGAAATATGACATTTGAAACCGTGAGAAGCATGAACCTAGGCTGACAATCATGCGAATATTTCAATATTTTATTGCCTCTCTTCGGTACCTATTACAGCTACTTTATAAGCCTGAACCTCTTTAATACGATAGAGGAATATAAAACAAGATTGTTAATATGACTTTCAAAACCATAATAACCAAGAAACCAAGGTGGTTCCGTGCGAATTTTCAAAATTCTATTGCCTACCCTCGGAATCTAAGCCATAAGCCTTGAATATTGTACCGTGTTAGAAACCTGACAAATCCATGGGTGTGACATTTGAAACCACAACGGGAACGAAATTAAGATGGCAGCCATGATAATTTTTTAAATTGGAATCCCTCTTCTTGGGACCATTATATCTGTACTCTGGAACATAAGTAGCTGGATATAATAAATTAAGGAATATCCACTGGTGTGTTTTCAGAATACATTGTACGATACTAACATAGTGAGAGAGTGTGTTTGCAAAATATAACTGCCTGTGAAACAAGTTCATAAATATAGTGACAAGCAGTAAATCAGTAAGGTTGCTCCGCAAATTTTGAAATTTAAATTGCATTTGTAGCCTCCGTGGCTCAGGCGGCAGCACGCCGGCCTCTCACCGCTGGGTCCGTGGTTCAAATCCCGGTCACTCCATGTGAGATCTGTGCTGGACAAGACGGAGGCAGACAGGTTTTTCTCCGGGTACTCCGGTTTTCCCTGTCAAAATTTCATTCCAGCAACACTCTCCACTATCATTTCATTTCATCTGGCATTCATTTAATCATTGCCCCAGAGGAGTGCGTCAGGACTCGGCAGCCGGCACAGTTCACATCCTCGCCGCTAGATAGGGACTTCATTCATTCCATTCCTGACCCGGTCGGAGACTGGAAGCAGGCTGTGGATTTTCATTTCACACGTCACCTCCTTTCATAGCTATTGGATTGATGTGTGGTAGGCTATTAAATTGATACTTGAATTAATTGACTTAGAAAAGATCAGTATAAGAATTTAAGTGCTGTTTCTTAGGGTCAATAACTTTTAAGAGTCTGAATGTTGTACTGCAATAGGGGACTATACCAACACGTTTACTAATATGCTTTTCGAAATCGTAATACGCAATGCACCAAAATGGTGGCCGCACGAATTTTTAAAATAATTGCCATTTCTTGCGACCTAAACATCCTAGTCCAGTGAACTTTGACAACACAAATTATTTATTTGTGCTAATAAATATGGTGTATATTAAAAAAAATGTTAGTCTTTCGGATGCCTATAAACTTTTGTAATACACGCATCATTTTATTGAATTTATGTGAGGAAGGCCATCACATGGATACTTGGCAACCGAAATAGAAAGGACCAGTATACTATATCAAAATAGGCGGTTTAGTTCTACATGCAATTAAACCACCTCTTGGTGTGACAACTAGCATTCTTGGCTGTCGCCCCCAGATGCCCGGGTTTGATTCCCTGCTCTGCCAATAAAATGTAATGCTGGTCTGAGGGCTGAAACGCAGTAAGCTCAGCCTCGTGAGGCATAACTAAGAAGAGGAGGGTTCAATTTGGTTCAATTTCCATATCATTTATCTTACAAACGGGTTTTCTTCCTTTTCCCACTTCTAATCCAGGCAAAAGCTGGAATAGTTCCTAACTTAAGGCCACGGCTGCCTCCTACCCAATCCACACCTGAATTACAAATACACACAATAACACAGCTTATCATACAAATTCCACACACACCCAAGAACACGGGGATACATGACCACGAAGCCCCAAGATCAGTCAACAACATCTTCCTGGAACTACTTAGCCTATTACTCAAAACGAAACATACTGTCTAGACTTGATTTTAAATTTGCCTCTTGCAGAAATATGTCAATAAGCTGTTTAAATTTCACGCAGTTTATAAAAAGAAGGTATTATCGTGTTGAAAGCCGTTTTTCAGTGTTGCCTTAGTAATTGAAATGTAAATGTATTTTAGTAGGTCAACACGATTCTACCCAAATTTTAATAGGTGTAATTCCTTACACCTGAAAAATATACATCTGATTAATTAATACACTTTGATGTTTATCTTAACCCACCTATTCGTAGACATAGATTGTATCCTGAGTGTAGAAGATTCAATGATGATTCTTTCGAAACTAGTCATCCAAATGCATCAGAACCTGATGGACGAAACACATGAAGCTTGCAACTTAGCAGAGTACTGGTCTAACTGTATTTAAATTGAGTATGCGTATGCGTGTGTGTATAGTATAGGATAGTATTTAAATAACCAAAATGTACATAGAAATATCAGAGCTACTTATAGTACCAAATGTAATTGTTTGGATTGTATGCTCTCTGACACGTTTAAATAATACATCCAAATGCATAATTAATCTCGTGTATTTGTTTTCAGGTTTACAGTAGAGAATAACACCCATTACAAATTGGGTATCATCGTGTTGACCGACTGAAGAGTATTTCAATTTCAAAAGAAAATATGATAATTTTTGTTATAAAATTCTATCTGGTGGGCGTTAATGATCAAAAATAATATCAACAGGCAAACGTTATATATCTTAGATGCTATAAAATTATAAGAAGTGCCACAACTAGCCTATATATTTTGATAACGGACTTCACTTACCTCAGGCATACATTAATTAGATTAAACATGCAGTATGGTAGCAACGCGTAAAATTCAGACTTTGAAATTGGTAATTCAGCATCTAATCGAGTGATTGTCAAGAGATTTAGCAAAACAACAGTTTCGTATAATATACACGTCTTAATTCCTACTTCACATCTAACCCCGTGGGAATTGGAATAATAGGAGGGTAAAATACATTAATAATCTGATTCCGCAACAAAATAAACCAACTGTCAGACGCTAGGGTTTTATTAATATAAACTAGATAACCGTTATAATTTACGTCATTAAATTATCTTTCCACGAGCAAATAGGCAGGGAATATACATAAGCAAAGTTCCGTTAATTAGCAGAGAATATTCATAACATAAATAAAGTACATGGAGATAGAACTGCGTATGAGAAGTATACACACAGAGTTTTCCCTTCTGTCAGTTGGAGTTATCAATATCGCGTAACGTCATGCCGGAGAGTAGCGAGATTTTATCGTTTAATTATATGATATGAGTGTTCGGCGCGCGGTGGGCAGATTACAGCCGATTACATACTGGATAACGCTTCAAACATATTCTCTGTGGGTAATCCTTCCAATTACGTTATACTAGGAAATTCATTATTTTCGTCGTGTTTACAAATTCATCCCTGCTTACAGCATTGATATGTTTTGAGTAAGCTTCCTCATGCATCTATTTTTCTTCGTGATTGATCTGTGTATTAACAAAATCCATGATTGCACTTCATTTTAGGGACAGGTGACCAAGATGGTACGCTCCTTAGAACATTAATCACCTCCACTAGCACTACTTTCAATTAATCATAAACGTACTGGGTCATCCATGTATCGTGTCTCCGCAACTGTGAAGGTGTTCTGTTTGGCCGATAAAATAGACGTGGCAGTCAAACAGACATAAAAACGCCGAATGATGTTGTAATGGTCTCTATAAGAGACTGTGGACCCAATAAATACCCCTCGAGGCCAGCGCCGAACATCTTGCACTGACAATAAGGAATGTTTTAAAAGAAAGTTAGCCTAATTCTGGTGAGCATAACTATTCTCCAACTATGAAGTGGAAATATAAAGGGTGTGATTAAAAGTTCTGGCGACTGCTAATGAAGAGATGAGATTGGTTGGTAGGACACATACTAAGACACCCAGGAATAGCAATCTTAGTTATGGAAGGAATGGTCTAGGACAAGAACTGTAGGGGTAGACTAACGTTAGAATATGTTAAATAGATTGCCTCGGATGTAGGGTGTGGTAGCTATGTAGAGATGAAACGACTGGAGTGTTCCCCGAAAGAACTGGTATAATATATTATCAACTACTCAATATTTATTACAAATGTACGACCAAAATAGTGCACGCAACCGCTGAGCGTTAATACCAACGGACAGACCAATAATTTACAAATGGTGCGAATGGGCAAGAGAGAGTATTAAAATTCCTGTATTACATACTTCACAAGTCATTAAAAGTCGCAAATTACATTTCAGCTGCAGCTTTCAATATTCACGTGAACGTTTTGCTTGTATATCTCGAAGCAAAACTATGCAGTGAATTAGAACGAAGAGTGAAGAGTAGGTATGTATTTATAATGTGTTTGTAAAAACACACCTCCACATTAATGTTTCGGAGTATTGTCACTCTTGAGGTGAATATACAGGGTGATATTTTTTGCTGGAGCGGGGCCAGCGGCTAGCTACCAGGCACGCGCACGCCTTCCCACAGCCAACCGAACTCGATCCGCAGATTGCGGGGAGGTGGAAACCGTATCAGAGTACATTAATTAATGGTAAATTCACCAGCAAATCATTATTAAAGAACTATCCTTTTCACAGAAGATGCTGAAAATGTCCTCCTTCAGCTGACAGACAGGTGTTGTACCATGTAAATACATTAGCGTTTACACGTTGTAACTCTCCTTCCATGATGAGGGATATCAGCTGCCGTATATTGTTCTCCAGATCCTCTAGAATACGGGGATCAGACCAATAGCCTACACTTTGTCTTTTAAGCTACCCCATAAATAAAAATCACACAGGTGTTAAATCCGGGTTTCGAGGCGACCACAATCCTGCACTGATCACAGTAGGGGACTACAACGTGTAAAAGCTAACGTATTTACACGGTACAACGCCTGTCTGTCAGCATCTTCTGTGGAAAGATAAGTTCTTTATTCATGATTTGCTGGTGAATTTTCCAATAATTAATATGGTACGGTTTCTACCTCCACGCAATCTGCGGACCGAATTCGTTTGGTTCATGGAAGGCGTGCGCGTGCCTGGTAGCTGGCCACTGGACTCGCTCCAGCAAAAACTCACCCTGTACTTAAAAACGTGGGATCCCAGGTGTCCAACCTTTTACACCATGATAGGCCGGATCTCAAATAATCCTGTCGACGACTCTTAATGTTGTGGCTAAATCTGAAGAGCGCTAAGAGGGCATACACAAAAGTTCAACACCATTGTATGGCGACACACACACGCTTGGTGGGCATTGTCTGAACTAGAAATCTCTTACGCTTTCACCTTAAGGGAAGCGAGTAGTCATCGGGCCCATATTTCATTTAGTTTACTTGCTATGTACACATTAATTTTGTCCTTTTGCTGATGTCCATAGGTCAATGAATTGCAGACAACACATAATGGAGGTTCTAGTATCTAATTTAACAAATTATACATTTCTTATTCGGATCTTACACAGGATGTTTGCAATTTTTTTTGTAAGAATCAGTTTTGCCAGACCAACTGTAAACTTGGGTACCAATACACAAAAAAATAATTTCACCAGAGCAGCCGTTTTTAATTTTTTCTGTATATACCCTAATTGACATAAATAACTTTTGTTTTTGATGGTTAATACGACGTTTTTACAATACAATCATTCGCATAAATTATTTATCTAAAACATAGAAAATTCGATTTTTTTTCTCTTAATCACTCACTTTAAGGAGTAAAGTAAATATTGTCACACATAATATTTCAGCCTGATAGCTCTAATACTTTCCGAGACATGTGTAACTAAATGCCTAAACATTAAAGTCACGGGAAACTTCAAAACACAAGAAAGCAAGAGTGGGTTTTCACCATGAGCTAACATCGTTCACTGGAAGGAATTCAAGGGAAGGAATTTAACATGCAGAAAGATCAATGGACATAGATTTTTGGAAAGCTCCTTGAAAGAGTAGTCCTTAAATAGCTAGAACTAAAAATTGAACTTCAGAAAACAAGAAAGTAAGAGTGGGCTTTCACCATCTGCTACCATCTTTAATTGCCCAAAGAGAGGGATTTAAAATGCAGGAAGGTCATGAAGTATAAATATTTTGGAAGCCCATTTAAAGGAAAGTCCAAATTTAGCAAAATTTAAAAAATATCATTGAATCTCACTAATAGGTCCCTTTAAAGGAGGTTATATTATAAAACAGTGTTGGCTAGTGGGTTGGACCACCTTTAAGAGATGAGGTATTGAGATAAATCTCGAACGCAATGGACTGCGAGATATTTATTGTTATTTTATTATGATTATTATTTGCGTGCATTCTCCTCTAAGGAGAGCACTAAAATCACAAAATGTAGCTTGTGGTGGTGGCTCTTTTCTCCTATTTATCTTCCCAAAAACCTTTCATCCGTTCACTGTGTGCCTTCTTCTCTTCATCTGTCTATTTACACCTATTTCTTTTGGGTTGTGATCTAAATTCAAATTTCTGGTTTTTGTTTTTTTCTCTACAAATGCTGCGGTCGTGAATGTTTTCTATGGTGGTGTGTAATTGTTGTAAGCCTTCCATAGTTTCTTTGTACCAAGAAGTACCCAATTTCGAGGATGTAGAAATTGGGATGAATATTCTTTTCGTCAGTCTAGTGTCGATCATTCTGGCGATATGTGTAAAGAACTTCACTCTGCGGTTTCTGATGAGTGTCGTGATAGATTCAGTATTTCTGTATAATTCTTCTGTGTGTCCTTTTTTTTCAGAAATTATCTCTGAAAACGGCGGCGTAAATTTTTCTCAGAATTTTTTTTCGTTGTTTTTCAATGTCTTTAATTTTGGCCTTTCCCTTGGTGTTTGTGATTTCTCATGCGTATAAGGCTTCCGGCAAGACGACCGTCTTATAATGTCGTAAATTTGCAGCCGTGGAGAAGCATGTTTTTTATTGTCGTGGGACCAGCCAAGTTTGAAAGCTTTCTTTAATTTTGAGACGCTTTCCTAGTTAGCCTTTGTGTTCAGATCAGATTTCTGCATGATTTCTCCTTATTATTTGACTTGTAAAATTTCTCCGTATTTTTTATTGGGTGTTTGTCTGAGGTTTTTGTATCGAAAAACTGCGTTTCTTCATACGAAATTTAGGGCCTGGTTTTCGTGGCGATCTCATGGAGATTTTCTAATGCGTGGTGTGCTTATATTCTAGTAAGGCGATGTCATCTGCGAAGGCGAGGCATTTTATTTGGGTTATGTTTTCCTTTTTTAACCTGGTTGAATTCCTTTGACTTCTTTTCCCATGTACGAATTATTTTCTCTAAAACTATATTGAATAGGATGGGTGAGAGGCCATCACCTTGTCGACGCTGGTTCTGATTGGAAAGGGCTCTGCTAATTCTCCCATAAATTTGTCATTGGAGACGGTATTAGTGAGGGTATCTCAGATGAGAGTTCGTCCTCTGGAGTTTGGAATAGTGTGTCTCGACCTATGAAGGCATAGGCTTTTTAAAAGTCAACAAAAGTCATTGTAGTACTCCTGCAGTGTATTATGGACAAGAATGTACGAAGATTCCAAATCTATTCGCTGCAAGAGCATTTTTTTTCAAAATGCCGTTTGATATTCACCAATTCGGGGGTCAATTTGTGTTTCCAAACGGTTTAACAGAGCTCCAGAGAATATTTTAGAAGTTACTGGAATCAAGGAGATTCCTCTATAGTTGTTCGGGTTGGTTTTGTCACCATTTTTGTAAATTGGATGAATGATGGTCAATTTCCATTCTTCTGGGATTTTACCTGTGATCCAACAGTTTTCGATAATTTTCTGGATTTTGGGTGTGATATTTTCAAGATATAATTTCCAAATTTCTACGATTAAACCATCTTCACTCGGAGCTCTGTTATTTTGCAATGTTTTGATTATTTCCATGATTTCTTGTAGGGTTGGTGGGTTCGAGTCTGGATTGGGTTCAGGAGTTTCAAAGTGCAATTGTCCTGTGGATTTTTTACAGTTGAGAAAATTGTTGAAATATTCAGAAAGAATTTTGAAATTATTGTTTGCGTTTGTTTCCAGGAATCTCCGTGGTTTTCTGAAACAGAGATTGGGCGGTTGGTATCCCGTCATGTTTTCTCTAACGGTTCTGTAAAAATGTCGTGTTTTGTTTTAGAGATGTCTTCTTGGATTTCTTGGAGGCGGCTGTTGTCATAATTGAGTTTCTCTTTCCGGATAGTTTTTGATGAGAGTTTCCTCACTGATTTAAAAGTATCCCAAGTTTCAGGTGATTTGTGACTGTTGAAGTTTCTCCAGGCAGAAATCCTGTTATCAATCGCATGGTCGCGGAATGCAATCCACCACCTGTATTTCCGCCTAGTTTTATGAGCTCTTGAATTTTCTGGGAGAGTGCTATCCAATTGGTATCTGACATTTTGGAGGATTCTTGTGTGACTTTTTTCTTTGTTAATTTTGAGGTATTCTGGGTCTGTTTTGAAGAACGTTTCGGTTTTCTGAAGTTTTTTGTTTGGAATAAATTGAGTTTTGATTTGGGTTATGTGGTGATCTGACTCGAAAAATCCTTTTCTGGTTTTCACACTTAGAATTTCTTGTGAATTTTGCCTGGAGATAGCAACGTGGTCTATCAAAAATTCACCCTGGGAATTGTTAGGTGATTTCCATGCAGTCGGCTTCCTGCAATGTTTCGCAAACTGAGTGGACATGATAGTAAGGTTGAAATTTCGACAGAGATTGATCAATCTGTCACCGTTTTTTGTTTGTGCGTTTGTGTGCGGTCTCTGGTCCAGTGATGGTTTTATATTTCTTTTCCTTATACATCTGTGCGTTAAAAGCACCTAGAAGAATTTTGACATATTTTGTGGGGAGTTTGTTCATGATTTCTTTCAGGTCTTCCCAGAATCTCTCCAAAATCTGTTTTTTTTTTCTGTTCTGGACCATTGTAGGTGCGTGTGCATTAGTTAGTGTGTAGATTTTATTTCCTGACTTGAATGTGAGGATGGACATTTTCTCGTTCTCCGAATCGAAGTTTATTACAGAGTCTATGGCGGATTTGTGTACGGCGAATCCTGTACCGAAGATATTTCCGTTTGAATTGGGATTTTTTGTGGCTGGTTTTCCTTTGAATATTCTGTAGTTTTCCAAGTCAAAGTGTATTTCGTCCGTGAATCTTGTCTCATGTATGACACAAATTTTGTTATCGAATTTATCAAGGGGTTTTTAAGATTACCTACTTTTCGTAGTGTGTTTGTGTGAAATGTGCCAATGTATACTTTTCTGTTGCATTTCGAGGATTTTGAAAAGCTCCGATTCTTCTCCTCATGACAGGCCTGTTCCCGTGGAATTCGATGAACAGGTCTAATACTCAGTGTCTTAACTGAGGTCCGGGGTAGTGGACTCTTTTTCTGATGTGCTGTCATGATTTTTGGTTTGAAATGAGTTATGTGGTGAGCTCCAAAGAGAACACAGGTTTACGACTGGAGTTTTGATGTCCAGAAGAAGAATGTAGTTGCGCCAACTAGGCATACAGACGCTGACCATAGTATCGGTGATTTTCACTCAGACGTGACTGGATTTTTGTGGCTCTTTAGTAGTGGTTTTGTAGGGGTTCAGATGCCTCCACCTCCACACCCTCCACACAAGATGGCGGCAGCCCGATAACTCCCGAACCCGTGGTCGGATTTTAACAAATGAGGTGTCATTGAACTCGGGCTGATACCCCCTTTCCAATGGACAACATATTTCCACCCCCAAAATAAAACCTACCCCTACTAGGGGGTGAAATTGTATTTTTTTTAGAGAATCTCTCTTTCCAATTGCAACATGTGAGAGTTTGAATGCCGATATGGAATGAAATGTTGTTCTACATAAAGTGCATATGTGCGGTGGATAGCCACTATGAATTAACATGCTTGTTTTCTGTTTTTTACGCATGCCCACTCATGGCTTTTGTAAGAGGGTGGGGGAGCGGATCCCTATGGATGGGTTATTGTTGACGAGTCATTGTTGTCGGGGGTCATTGTTGTCGGGGGTCATTGTTGTCGGGTCATTGTGGACGAGTCCTTGTGGACAAGTCCTTGTTGACAAGTCCTTGTGGACAGGTCCTTGTTGACAGGTCATTGTTGACGAGTCCTTGTGGACAAGTCCTTGTGGACGAGTCCTTGGCCCTTTGGACTGATCCCTTTGGACGGGTCCCTTTGGCCTGGTTCCTACGGACTAGCCCATGAATTTATTTAAATTATGTCAAAGGGCCTAACTACATTTGTGTGTGTGTGTGTTGAATTGACGTTGTTCACTAATCCCCCACTACTATAATGGGATAACGATATGAAAGGAAAGTGACGAAATACATGTGAACATACAAGGGATCTAACTTGGTGGATGGATGTGTTCTAACGAGTCATTTGTAGTTGAAAGAGAATAATACATGTTCTTAAGATGATAAAACTGAGGAGATGGCACGTGCAGTAAGACGTCTTGTTACTTCCTGTGTCATATTACAGACATGACAGAGAGTGCGCAGATCTGTTGCTATGACTAACACTACAGTAATTTGAAACCGCAAGTGTTCATTAAGACAATGGATGATGATCATGCAAAGTTAGCAGTTATTGGATATTACACAGGTGTTCCTTCCGGTGTCATGTTGCTGACATACCAGAGAGCGCACACTGCTGTTGCTATGACTGACGCTGCAGTAATTTGAAACCCCATATGTTGATTAAGACAATGGGTGATGATCATGCAAAGTCAACAGTCATTGAATACCACACAGGTGATCCTAGTGTACTTTGGACTCTCAACTGTATTGGGAAAGGAATTGCAATGATCTGCAAAAAACTGCTGACACGAGCGATGAGAGTTTATATAAGAGGGGTGTCCTATATCTCCCTACTATCAGTCTTTATTACTCGCTTTGAGTGAACAGTGCTCTATTACTGCTTAAGAGTTGTAAAAAAAGCCGTTTTGGTAGAAAATCATTAAATTATTTTTCAAGGTAAGTACTTATTATTAATGGATTGCAGTCTTTTAATACTAATTGATGTTTAAGTTATTGATTGGAATGTATTGATTGATTGATTGATTGATTGATTGATTGATTTGTTTGTAGATAATTGGGTACCTGTAGGTTACCAGATTCCTACACTCTGTTCATTCAGTGACAGCAGTTGATCAAATATAAAAAGGTAAGTGCCCCCTCTAATAACGTTTAAACAGTTAGAGTGATATTTTCCAATGTTCACCACTACATGTCAGTGAAAATGGTATATTTGGCAGTCAAAAGTTGGAACTACTTGACCATGGTGTGTAAAGCTAATTTTGTAAGTTAGATTTTGATTACCGCTCTATTAAGTCTGAATGTTCATTGCTAGGTGTCAGTGTCAGAGGGAATATTTAAAGACTTAACCTCAGTTCACCTAACATAACCTAACTTTACCTAACTTAACCTTATCATGTGATATGTTTTACAAGTTTAAACTTGTTTTAAGACTGGCTATGACGTCACACTTAGCTCACTTAACTGGCGATTGCTGGTTTCTATCACGTGACATGTTCTACAAGTTTAGACTTGTTTTAAGACTGGCTATGACGTCACACTTAGCTCACTTAACTAGCGATCGCTGGTTTCTATCACGTGACATGTTCTACAAGTTTAGACTTGTTTTAAGACTGGCTATGACGCCACACTTAGCTCACTTAACTGGCGACCGCTGGTTTCTACCACTCTATCAAGTTCTAATGTTCACTGCTAGGTGTTAGTGACAGTGGTATATAGTAACCCCCAGTTAGAACTACATAAAATTAGACTTGCTAGGAGTTCACAGATGATTGATTTAAATACCCAGCTATAACCATTGACTGGAATATAATTAAACTATTTATATTGTACTTTTTGTTTTATCTTTTATTAACATTGATGATTTCTTTCTTTTATAGGTAATTTCGAAAGTGATCATAATGTTCAAGTGTGGTGACTGTAAGAAACAGTTCTCAAGACCTGACAACCTTCAACGTCATGCAAGTACAAAACATAATCAGAAAATGTTTGTGTGCAGTCATTGTGCTACAACATTTAACAGACAAGATAGTCTTACACGACATGTAAATTTAATGCATGTCAGTTCAGCACCATTTTCGTGTTCAGTTTGCGAACTTGGTTTTTCTGCTGTAAAGCGATATCAATTCCACATGGTTGAAGTGCATGGAGAACAACAGGAATTGAAATCTGTGAAACCATCAACTAGCACGGAACCTTTAAATGAATGTGATGCTCAAAAGCGTAAACGTTCTCAAGATTGTGAAAATAGTTGTGCAACAAAAAGAAAAAAGAATGATGAACCTTCAATAACACATTGTGATGTATGTAATATTGATATACCTTCTTCAATCATTCATGGACATTTACGCAGTATTCAACATAAAAATAACCCTTGCCATGAAATAAATTCTGGAAATATTCAACAAATTGGTAGTGCATTTAAAAGTCGAATTGCTAGTTATAGACTTTAAAGTAAAGAAAAAAACTCAAAGTATTGAATCATTTTAAAAAAATGTTCAACCTACTGTGTTTGGCTAAGTAGAAAATGTTTTATTAGAGCATAAAACAATTAAAATGAATTTTGAACTTTTTGGCCTCTATGTAAAAACTGGGAGCGAAGGTGAAATTACGGATATCAAATCCTTTAATACAAAAAACATAATTGTTAGCGAATCAACTAATATTAGTGATATATATCAAAATATTTCAAGTGCTATCATTGTGAAGAGTGAAGAGTTCCAGGAAAGGGAGTCAGGCTGGGCGTTAGTTGAAGTACTTTATTTAGAAACCAACCTGAATAAATATAATCCCCTTCGAGCATCATCATACGTTGATTTGCCAGGATGGATCAAACGTAAGCATGCTTGTGTAAACGTTATGAATAATGATGACGCATGCTTTGCATGGGCTGTAACCTCAGCTCTCCATCCAGCAGTGAGGGACACGATGAGAACATCATCATATCCTCACTATTCTTCAGTGTTAGATTTAAAAGAAATAGAATTTCCTATGGCGATAAAAGACATTCAACGTTTTGAAGAGCTGAACAATGTAAGTATTAATGTTTATGGAATTGAAAATAAGAGTATAGTTGGTCCTCTATATTATACTCAGGAAAAAAAGGATGCTCATGTAAATATACTATACATAACCGAAGGTGAAAATGCTCACTATTGTTGGATAAAACATTTATGTAGACTTGTTGGTAGTCAACTATCAAAATACAAAGGTAAGAAGTGGTTGTGTGAAGGCTGTTTGCTCTATTTTACAAAAGAGGATCAACTAACTCAACATCAAAAATGGGGGTGTAATCATGTTCGTACGGTATTACCGACTCCTAAAAATAACATTCTAAAATTTAAGGATTATGAGAAACAGCTTCGAGTACCATTTGTTATATATGCTGACTTCGAGGCTTTGCTAAAACCATTTAATACATGTTCATCGAATCCAGCCCAACCTTTCACCAATACTACTCACATTCATGAACCTTTTAGCTTTGCATATTATATTAAATGTAGTTATGATGACTCTTTAAATAAGTTTCAGCCCTATAGAGGACCTGATGCACCTAAAGTTTTTATGGAAAGGCTTGAGAAAGATGCCGTCCGTATATCCTCTATTTTAAATACGATCATTCCAATGGAGTCACTAACTTCCTCAGAGCAAATGAATTTTGAAACTGAAACTAATTGTTTTATATGTGGTGAATGTTTATATTCAGACAGGGTTCGCGATCATGACCATTTAACAGGAAAATATCGTGGTGCTGCTCACCAAGAATGTAATTTAAATTATAGAGTAAGTAAATTCATTCCGGTCATTCTACACAACGGTAGCAAATACGATAACCACTTTATCGTTAAAGAATTTGGAGCTTCAGATGTGAAAATTGATGTGATTGCGAATAATAAGGAACAATACATATCGTTCACAAAATACATCAAAACTAGCAATAAAAAAACCATTAAACTGCGATTTTTAGATTCATTCCGCTTTATGCCGAGTAGTCTTGATAAGCTGGCTAGTAATTTAAAATCAGATCAGTTTCATGAAATTCATCGTGTCTTTCCTAAAGAAGATGATTTTAATTTGATTCGTCAAAAGGGTATATTCCCTTATGAATATATTAACTGTGTGGAACGTCTTGAGGAGTGTTGTTTACCACCGAAAGATGCATTTTACAGTTCCTTAAACACAAGTCATATCAGTGATCAGGAATATTTACATGCACAACGTGTATGGACACAGTTCCACATTCAAACTTTAGGAGAATTTTCAGACATATATTTGAAGACAGATGTGTTATTATTAGCAGATGTTTTTGAAAATTTTCGAAATGTTTGTATGAAAACTTATGACCTTGATCCTTGTCAGTATGTCACTGCTCCTGGGTTAAGTTTCAGTTCAATGTTGAAAAAAACGAAAGTAAATTTAGAATTAATGACTGATATAGACATGATCAATTTTATAAAATCATCAATTCGAGGTGGATTAAGCCAATGTAGTGGACGGTACTCTAAAGCGAATAATAAATACATGCCTAGCTACAACCCTTGTGAAGAGTCAAAGTATATTGTCTACCTCGATGCAAATAACCAATATGGTTGGGCTATGAGTCAATATCTACCACTGAAAGATTTTCGCTGGCTGACACAACCTGAAATTGATGTCTTACATGTTGACACTCTTAATGATAACGATGATAAAGGATATATTTTAGAGGTAAATCTTGAGTACCCTAATGAGTTACATGATGATCATAATGATTTACCATTTTGTCCTGAGAATATGAAATCTCCATACATTTCATCACGAACAAAAATGTTAATTGCTAATGTAAATGATAAATGTAAATATGTAATACATTATCAAAACTTGAAACAGTGTCTACAGCATGGATTAAAATTAACTAAAATTCATCGCGTATTGCAATTTCAACAGTCAGCATGGCTCAAACCGTATATTGATCTAAACAATAATTTAAGAACACAGTCAACAAACGCGTTTGAAAAGGATTTTTATAAACTCATGAATAATAGTGTTTTTGGAAAGACTATGGAGAATGTTGATAAACGAGTTGATGTAAAGCTGATAACAAAGTGGGAGAATGGTGGTAAAAGGTATGGTGCGAGCAACTTAATAAGCAAGCCTAACTTTCATAGCTGTTCAATTATTCATGAGGATTTAGTTGTAATACAAATGAATCGTCTTAAAGTAACTTACAACAAACCCATATATGTGGGATACACCATTCTGGAATTGTCAAAAACACTTATGTATGAATTTCACTATGATTATGTAAAGAAAAACTATCTTGATAATGCTAAATTACTCTACACAGACACAGATTCTTTTATTTATGAGTTTAAAACTGATGATTTTTATGATGATATCAAAACTGAGCTAAATAGGTTTGATACAAGTGACTATCCAGAGGATAATATTTACCATTTACCTCTAGTAAACAAAAAGGTTCTTGGGAAATTTAAGGATGAATGTGCTGGTGTTATTATAGACACCTTTGTAGGCACAAAATCTAAATCATACAGCTATATGACAATTGATGATGTAGTAGTAAAAAAATTAAAAGGAGTGAAAAAGAATGTTGTTAGTAAAGAGTTAGATATAAGTGATTATAAGAACTGTATAGTTAGTAACCCACCTGTATTATATAAGAAAATGTGTGTATTTAGAAGTAAAAATCATCAGCTACATACCAATTTGTTGAACAAAGTTGCTTTAAGTAATGAAGACAACAAACGATTCATTATACCCAACACATTTAACCCTTTATAGGACAAAACTATTTTTTACTTTTATGTGTTTCTACATTTTAATTTATTTTAATTATTAAAATTATAAATAATGTTATTTTTGTTTCTCTAATTTTAATGTTTATATATCTATTTTAATGTCCTATTTATGTTCTTATAGATCACATTTTGATACTTTTAATGAATTAATTAATTAACTAATTTTTAATTGATTTTAACAATTATTTTCATAATTCTTTTATAGTTATGTTTATTATTTTAATTTTTATATTCCTTTTATTATTGTAATTTGATTTTTATGATTTTTATTTCTATATGTATGTTTTATTTTTACACTTTAATTGTTAATGTTTTTAGTTATATTTTATAATTTTACCCAACACATTACGTCAAGTAGATACGTATATAGTATTTGATTTTTAGAAATACTAGCACTTCGGCATGAAAATTCTCCGAAATTTGGCTGAAAGATTCAACTATCAGCATCTTTGAAAGCATAAACTGTCCTTATGACAGGTGGTTAATATAGAGACCACTATCCCATAAAGGGTTAATACTCTTGCTTGGGGAAACAATCGTATTGACGACTATTACTTTACTTAAGTCTAATGATCACTATATTGTAATATTTGTAGTGTGTTTTATATTGTAAATGTAAAGTGGAAATTGTAAATATCCATGTGTAAAAAAGTGAAATGGCTATCACCATTTTAAAATTAAAAAGACATTGTAATCTGGTAAACCTTGTTTTTTATTTCACAACAACTAAAATGTATAGAATGTGTAAACCAAACAAGGGAATGTAAAAAATGAAAAGTGGAAATTGTAAATATTCATGTGTGAAAAATGAAATGGCTATCACCATTTTTTAAAAATTAAAAGATATAGTGATTCAGTGAACCTTATTTATATTTCACAAAAAAATGTACAGAATGTGTGAACTAAACAAGGGGAATGTAAAAAAATGTAAAGTGGAAATTGTAAATATTCATGTGTGAAAAAAATGAAAATGAAGAAATGACTATCACCATTTTTAGAATTAAAAGACATTGTGATCTGGTAAACCTTGTTTTTTATTTCACAACAACAAAAAATGTACAGAATGTTTAAACTAAACAAGGGGAATGTAAAAAAATGTAAAGTGGAAATTGTAAATATTCATGTGTGAAAAAAAATGAAATGGCTATCACCATTTTTTAAAATAAAAGACATTGTGATCTTGTAAACCTTGTTTTTATTTCACAACAAATAGAGCTTTACAAAAATAGAATACAAAGAAAATACCAATTCCTCAATCCTTTTCAATGTCCATATCCACTCATTATCAACTTTCCTTTTATAACACTAATCACAATGACGACTGCCAACCTCTCTCCCACTGAGACATCACAGAATGTCAAAAGTTGTTTAGCTTTTCAACGATACTTTATCCGCTACACGTCTTAATGTAGAATGACTGTGGTGATAAGAAAGGTGCATGCTTGATCCAAAGGATTAATAGGTATATCACTATGCTGCAAAGGTTCTTCAAGACAAGTTCCAGGACTACACAAATAATAACCAGGTAGGTAGATTTCGAAAGTCAAGTATTGAATTACTTTGTTAATGACGCCATTGCCAGTACAGGTCTGGCATATCCTTTTCCATCGATGGTAAAAAGGTTTGATCTTCCTCCTCTTCTGTGGATGATGTTTGTTGTTGTTGCTTTTTTTCTTCATTACTCTCATGGTATGAGGAAACAAAGTCTTTACACTGACTTTTATGACCATGATACAGTTTGACTAGCTGACAAGTAGCACACTGTCGCATAGAGGGTATTTTTGCCATAGCCACTTGCTTATGGTGATCATAATCTGTACATGGTTGCAATTCACTTAACACAGGGTCTTGAGTCCATGATTTTGGTACATGTTGCCAGATTTCTTTCACTGCATTTGCTGCGACATAATAAATGAATGATTTTGGAAGAGCCAATAATTCTTCTTTAGTAAAACTGTCTAGTTTCTTTTTACACACAAAGAACTTTCCAATCGCTTTATCGGTAACATCCCCTTTCTCCATGGTATCACGTTGATGTTTACACGTCGCTTGTAGAAATCTCACTGGTGTCATTCACAGGTAAACCTTTAGTTTTAATTTTATTTAACAACTCCCAGCAGGCATTGGTGGATAGCCAATGAAATAATTGCCACACCTGTGCCAAGGCTTTATGGGTAATATTGTCACAGGGGCAGCGATCCATGAGTGTTTGCAGCGATGGACAGCCCATGTCCATTAAATCGATACATTGACAGTAAGACGCTAAAAATGGTTGTAGCCATTGACGTTTTTCACTACCTTTCACAAATATTACATGGGCAGAAGGCAAGTGGGCTTTCATGACCATGTCCAGGTGCTTATATGAAATGGTTCCTCGCTTCCAGTCTAGTTGCATATGAGTTTCAATCCACTGGGTTTGTTTACGGTCTTTATCACACAACAAATCAAACGCATAAGGTGGTTTAAACACCAAATGAGTAGCTTGTGATATCCAAAAAGTGGAACAATCGATGATGGCCACTTCTTTAAATATAAATTTGTTATCTCCAATTTTAAACCCTTGACAGTCGACAATCAGTGTACGCAACATGTTCACTCTTGTCTGGATCAAGTCCAACTGACTACAGACTGACAATTGTTCAGTAAGGTGTACCCATGTCATTTACTTACATTCCATTCTAGTAAAAGAAAAGAAAAACATCGAGTAGTCACTATAGAGGTTAGGATATGACAGGGGGGGCATAAGAAATAATAATATAACAACAACAACAACCATTTTTTTTATTTCATTATTTTATTAGCATAACAAGTTTTACATTCTTTTTTCATTCTAGGATAGAGGCGGTACCATCTCATACAACAAAAAAGTCTTTTGTGTTTATAGTGTCCATAACACTGATGATATCCCAATGTCTCTAAACTGGATGTTTTTGACTGTGAGCTGCTCGCTGAAGCACTGCCGGCACCATAAAGTCCACACGTATCATAACTTTTTTCATCACTCAGAGGCATGAGTGAGGGGTAACTTGAATGACAGGGTATGTTACCCACCTCCATTCTGCACAGGTAGGGGCAGGCAGGTGACCAGCGCTGATGTTCCTGCATGGGTTCATCGCTCTCTTGCCATTGGTCTAAGATGATGGGACAAAACACACATTTCACTTCATCTCTTCTTTTTAAATAGTAGAATCCAGCGGTTGCTAAGGCTTGAGGGTTTATAAAAGGCACCGGCCACGTCGCAAAGGTCTTGAAACGTTGTTCCTCAGATTTTAAATTCATGGATGTAACTTCTCTTGAGGCTTGAAAGCAAGACATGACTGAGTGGTTTGATGTGTGTTGACCTGCTATTTATACACTTGTCACTTGGTTGGACAGTGGATAATAGTTGACTTGTTTGTGATGAATAATCAAACAGTAGGCCGTGGTATTGGCTGGAACATTGTCATGCGTTTCAAAATCTAGTCGAATGTCAATATTGGATGGTTTGACAGACTCTTCCAAGTAGGAACAGTCAAAGACAATCAGTGGCGCCCTTGTCTTAAAAGCTTGGGGTGACAACATTGGACAATTCTCTTTTTGATAATACGACCATCTAAATTTAGAAAACAAGTCGTACAGGGGGGCAAACTTATTTTTTGAAAAATCTAAATCCAGCCCTTCATAGGGAAACACAGCACCGTTGAGGAAAAGACGTGCATTTCTCAATTGCAGGTGATCAAATTGCGTGACATCTTTGGTTTGTTGATACTTGCGATTCGTTTGAAAACCCACAATCATGTAGAGAGGTCTCTCTGTATAGCGGGCTGTTTTTATAGACCAACTGTGTGTGTTGGTGGTGGGCAATAACGGGTACTCATGGAGTGCCCAGCTTCCAAATTCCATGGGTAGAGGTATATCTCTCTTTACCATTTTGAGTATGTCCAGTTTTTTGCTATCGTTAAGGGTCACATGAGGCACTTTCCATAGCAGGCGTTGTAGTTGAATTTTTGAATCAATGGGGGCATTGTCGACTCCCTTGAGTACATTATTATCACTCCTGTCTCTCACTAGATAAAGCACTTGCCTTGCGTTGACCACAATGCGCTGGTGATCTTCAGCAAAGCCTAAAATCAGTTTAAGAGGTAAATATCCAGTGAAGGTGCCATCGGTGTGTACCATCCAGTCATTGGTCGAGTCAGGGCACCAACCCGCCATGCAAAGTGTTTTAGCTTCTTCCTCACTATAAGAGGGATATAGTTTCATGACACTGGAAATACCCACATTTCGAGTGCTATCCACCACGATATCGTTAATGACATATCGTACTTCAGAAAACAGGAAGGCAAAAGCATGGTTGGTTAACTTGGATGTAGTGGGTGTAGAACCATCGGCTTTGGTGAGTTGACCTTCAATCTGAATAACACTTTCATGCGGTAGGGTGTAAATATCTTGGTTGTTGATAACAAATTTAATTTCATCATTGTTATTGAGTCCAGGTGTTTGGGCTTGATAAGAATGCAGATCAATTCTTACCACTCCTGGTTGCTCCTCGATGTGGTTCGCTACCTCTAGAATAGAATTAATCGCTGGGGTTAATGTGGTAACCCAAATGCTGTAAAATCTGCTTGTTCTGAGATGTTAACGTGTATTCACGTGGTAAACAACTAACACCATTCCTAGACGGTGCTGTTGCTTTATATACAAACTTCATAGTGGTTTTAGCACCAACTTGTAAGTCACTGGTGTGGTAGAATCTAGATCAATGAGTTGTTGCTCTCTATTGATCAGTCTTAATGTTATATTACTAATACCATCGACAGCCACAGAATGAAAAAGCACCACTGGAGGGTTTTCACGAATAATATAGCCATTGGGCGATGTTATAATAAAGTCATAAAGCGAATGCGACGGTTCTTGATTGGTGTACACTTGACTAATAATATTACACGTCACCGACACATGATGGTCCTCAATGAATTTCACTTCATGGTCTGATTCATGTTTTTTGTTGGGCTCTAACACACGTGGTTTAAATCCTAGTAATGGACCAATGGAATCGGGGTGAGTTTTAAAGTCAATTTTGAATGTAGAAAACATACTGCAGTGATGAGTGTTGGTATTTCCTACAAGTTCAAACTTGCGCGTTCCATCGAGAAATGACTTTAAACCATATTCATTGATCAACACCACATAAATGTGTTCATAAATGTCATCTATCGTATATCCACCAGAGTTCAGGGTGAGCACAGAATCATCATAGTAAAACTTGTTGTTCACATTTTCACGTATGTTGTATATTCGATTGTACGTTTCAAGAGTAACAAGTCCTAAACCATAAGGTATTTCACTCAATTCGGTAGGTGGGTAAAAGTCTAGACTCACTTCAGGTCCACGTCCATGCAGTGTAAACGTCTTACTTTCCGCCGACATACTGTTGACGTTTTTGCTTATGTTGCATCTTATATTAAAAAAATTAAACACAAACGTCCACACTGTTGGCTGTTAAACGTTTGCTCACGTTTCACATTATAATATATTTTGATCCTGTTTCCAAAATAGGCCACAAGTTCCATGGGCGGGGGCAAATTCCCAAAACTGTCAAAGTACCATACAGTAGATCCCTCTTTGACATAAGCTACATAATGTGTTCCAGGTCCTCGGTGATCATCCAAATTGATAACAGCACATTCATGTTTCCCGGGTTGTGAGGGTAATTGGTTTCGCATAAACACACCTCGAAAATGAGAAAGCTTCAGTTGTTTAGCATAGCTTTCCACTTGCTGATGCGTCAGGGCATGTCTTGCTATGGTTGAGGTTAAAGATGTTTTTTTTTTATTTCGAAAAGGTGAAATTCCAAATCCTTGTTGATAAAAGACTGGCTTCAAATTGACATTTCTAGACCCCATAGCAATGGCCTCCATTGTTTCATTGTGTCGCTGACTTTCATTGAGTTGTTGCTTGCCCTGTTGCACGGCTTTAATGGTTTTTGCCACTGCACTGGCGCCGCCTAAAAGTGAACCTAGAGCAGCCAGACCGGCGAATAATGCAGGTAAAAATCCCGCTCTTTTGGGGACGGGGATCACTCGCCCTTGTTTTGAACCCTGTCGCTGACGTTTTGGAATGACATGTCTCTGTGCTACTCGAAGAGCTTTCCTTATGGTCAACACATTATTTTTTCTTTTTTTCTTTCGTAAGGGCTTGTCCACGAATGTCATAAGCCCAGGCTTTGCCAAGGACAGGCTCATATTTTTTGTCTTTCTCACCACATATCTTTGTTTCACCATGATGATGATAATGACCAACAACCTTTCACAAGAAAGTTTAAGTCACAACTAACATTAGATTGTTATTTCATGGCTGTATATTCCAATTCTACATAAAGTGGGAAATCATTTATGGTTTTTCCAGCTTGCTTTTCATTCCATGTCAACAGGAGATGAAAGGATAATTCGTCTCCTGCATTGACCATTTCATGGTTATGGACCAACATCCTATGACCATTTATCTCTATTTGTAAATGGTTCTCATCAGGTATGGCATATTTGATGTGAATGGTTCCATTATAGTGTAGTCGATAGTGGCTTAAACCCGAAGCAAGCACATAGGTCAAGTGCTGGTCATGAACTAGCGGTATATGGTTTCTCTCATTCACAGGTTTTACATTTGTCAGATGCACTAAAAATACAGATGGGATAAATTTATAAAGCCTTTTCATTTCATAGGTCACGTATCGCTTGGTACAGACATCATTATCTTCTTGTGGGTCTTCCACGTGAATAATGCGGTGATGATTAGCGCTATAGCCATCCACCGTAAGCTGAGGCACTTTATCATAAAACTCATACACCTTGTTATCCACATACTTTTTTGTAGTAACGTCTGTAGACACTTGAGGATGTTTTACATGAGTTAACCGCTTTCCTTTAAAGTCATAATCTCCTTGTTTTGTGCGTGGCACTACTGACCTATCCACATAGTGTTTATTAGCAGGATCTGTTTCTTGTTTAGGATCATGTATGGGAACAGACCGAGCTTTGACCATCAACGCACGTCCAAAGACATCCATCGTCAACCTGTAATACGAGTCTACTGTTTCTATGACGAGGCTTGGTGCGATGTATATAGACAGCCTGCTAGCCTTTCTAAGCCTTAGTTGAAATGAAGCTAATTAAGCAGCAAGAGTCATTCCCTGTGAGGGACATGGTTTCCCATCTCTGCCCCACATCACGTGAACAACGCCATGGTTCACTGTTTCCATCTTCCATTCGCTGCATCATTGTGGGACCTTCCGGCTGTGGAAAGACCAATCTTTTGCTGACACTTATTACAGTGCCCAATGGTCTGTGTTTTCAAAATATTTATATTTTCGCAAAATCTCTCTACCAACCCCTCTACGTGTTTCTGGATCAAGTCATGTCTGGATTAAAAAATGAGAATATGGGGTATTTTACATTTTCCACGCAAGAAAATGTTATTTCACCGGATGAGGTAAAGCCTGATTCACTCATGATTTTCGATGATGTATCCACTGAACGACAAGGTATCATTCAAAGCTATTTCAGCATGGGTCGACACAAACATATCGATTGCTTCTATCTTGGGCAAACGTATTCTAAAATGTCCAAACAGTTGATTCGTGACAATGCCAATGTCATTGTTTTATTTCGTCAGGACGAGAGGAACAGTCGTTACATTTATAATGAACATGTGAATCCGGATATGACCTTTCAAATGTTTACAGAATTGTGGGGCAAGTGCTGGAACACACAACGTCATGCCTGTTTAGTGATTGACAAACAAAGTGAACTCAACCAAGGGCGGTATCGCTTAGGGTTTGATCATTTTATTGCTATTTAAGGCACTGTATCATTCCCTCTCAAGTCATTTGTCACGACATCATGGCGTTAGCAGAGAGTCAATTGAAAAAGCATATTATTAGAGCAAAAAATACTATTCGCCAAAAGTTTCGTCAATTGAAACGATCGCGTGCGGATCATGCTTTGTTTATTCAACAACATTTAGCACCTCCGCTAAAAGCTATGTTAAAACCCTCTATCAAGCCATCTGAAACGCTACCTACCGTTTCACAAGCCAGTCAGACGCATCACGAGGACTCTGAGGAAGAGAAAGAGGAAGATGAAGAGGAACAGGAAGATTTAACTAGTGTTAGCGAAGTTGAGGATAATGAGGAACAAGTGTTTACGCCTCAAAAAAAGGCATCACCCCTTACAGAGTTTTTAAGAAAAAGGAAATCCTTGGCCATGGTCGAAACCCCTTGCCCTTCCAGATCGTCTCCATTTTCACAACTCTTGGCCACTCCTCAACATAAAGCTCAACTGAAAAACATTTTAATAAAATATTATGGATCAACACTGGAACCCTATTTTACCAATCTATTTGTTGGAAACACAGATACCACATATGGCGTTCGCTATGAGAATGATAGTTTTAAAATTGGTGATTCATCGATTAAATTTAGTCGTACTAAAGCTGTCATTAAAAAGATCAACTATAAATTAACACCAGGACTGTTAAAGCTACTATTCTCTAGGACTCCCTCATCTCAAGATTATACGTCAAAGGACCTTAGTAAATATAAATCCATTTTATTGGATACCCATGCTCACAAAAGACAGTATGATCCCACTCAACAAGTGAATGCTAATATATCCCAAAAATATAAAACCATCATTGCAAAAATGTTCCCCACTAGTCAAAGTGGTCGTCGTAAAGTGTCCGCTTCAGGGGTGACATTTAAACCATTAAAACCCCTTGTGGATGTTACCTACTGGCACAATCCAAATAAACTCGTCCAGCGACTACAGCTGTTGCATGCTTCACGTCAAGCCGGCCATACTGGTCACGATTGGGAAATTCAAGAAATTGAGGAAGAACTTCGAAATGCCAAAATTATTGTTTAAGCCCTCATCCATTAAAATGTGTATTGCTCACGAGTTGCATCGTCCAGCTAGACGTCACTATCAGCGACTCAAGGTGATTTCACAGGGTGTGGATGAACTTTGGCAAGCAGACTTGGTTGAAATGATTCCCTATGCTAGCGTTAACGATGGTGTACGCTATATGTTGACGGTCATTGATGTTTATTCCAAAATGGCGTTTGTTGAACCTGTGCGTCGCAAGTCTAGTCCACTAGTTACCAAAGCCTTTCAACATATTATTCAACAATCCAAACGTCAACCTCAGCTGCTACAAACCGACCAGGGAAAATAATTTTTCAACAAAGATTTCTCCAGTTTTCTCAAATCTAAGGATATTCACCATTACACCACGTACAGCAATCTCAAAGCCAGCGTGGTCGAGCGGTTCAACCGAACATTGAAAACCCATATGTGGAAAGCGTTTACCGCTCAGGGCACTTATCGCTGGTTGGACTTGTTACCTGAGTTAGTGTCACGTTACAACGACACCAAACACAGAACCATTGGGACCAAGCCACGACTTGTAACTAAAAATATTCCACAACTGGATAAACTGTTTAACCCCATAAAAACAGCAGACCCTAAACGTCATCGCCTTAACATTGGGGACCATGTTCGTGTGAGCAAATTCAAGTCCGTCTTCGACAAGGGCTACACACCAAATTGGGGGACTGAACTATTTCGAATTCGTCAAGTCAACCTGAACAGTCCAGTCACCTATTTACTCGAGGACCTCAACCATCAACCCATAAAAGGCAGGTTTTATCTTCAAGAACTTCAAAAGACAGCGTTTCCTAAACATTACCTTGTGGAAAAAGTGTTGAAACAAAAAGGAAATAAACTATATGTAAAATGGTTGGGATTTAGCTCAGCCTTTAATTCTTGGATTAATAAATTACATGTTGTGTGAACCTGTGTGTCTTGTATTTATTTATTTACTCTTGTTGTACTTAACCTACAGTCCTATGTACAGTCCTCAGCTATACATGTATTATGAGCAATACATATTTCTTTCTCTCTTCACCTGTGTTCTCTCTTACACTAACTCTCCCCCTTCACCTCCCACCACTGTCAAAACAGGTTGTGACTTGTTAGCTCTTATCGTGCACGTGTACAGGTGAACACCTGTGTGTTAGATCATATTACACATGAACTTGCATTTTCTCACGTATGAAGCAAAACAGGATGTGACTTGTTTCACAAGGAGGACGGTAATAAGGTCATTTCACACATGTTCACATGTATTTCGTCCCTTTCATATCGTTATCCCATTATAGTAGTGGGGGGATTTGTGAACAACGTCAATTCAACACACACACACACACACACAAATGTAGTTAGGCCCTTTGACATAATTTAAATAAATTCATGGGCTAGTCCGTAGGAACCAGGCCAAAGGGACCCGTCCAAAGGGATCAGTCCAAAGGGCCAAGGACTCGTCCACAAGGACTTGTCCACAAGGACTCATCAACAATGACCTGTCAACAAGGACCTGTCCACAAGGACTTGTCCACAAGGACTCGTCCACAATGACCCGACAACAATGACCCCCGACAACAATGACCCCCGAAAACAATGACTCGTCAACAATAACCCATCCATAGGGATCCGCTCCCCCACCCTCTTACAAAAGCCATGAGTGGGCATGCGTAAAAAACAGAAAACAAGCATGTTAATTCATAGTGGCTATCCACCGCACATATGCACTTTATGTAGAACAACGTTTCATTCCATATCGGCATTCAAACTCTCACATGTTGCAATTGGAAAGAGAGATTCTCTAAAAAAAATACAATTTCACCCCCTAGTAGGGGTAGGTTTTATTTTGGGGTGGAAATATGTTGTCCATTGGAAAGGGGGTATCAGCCCGAGTTCAATGACACCTCATTTGTTAAAATCCGACCACGGGTTCGGGAGTTATCGGGCTGCCGCCATCTTGTGTGGAGGGTGTGGAGGTGGAGGCATCTGAACCCCTACAAAACCACTACTCTCTTTCACCCTGTCCACCGTTCGGAATAGATTCCTCTTCCGCTGTCCAGGTCGTTTGAAAATTTCCACCTATACCCTAGGCAGGGTACTAACATCCGGAGCCAGATTGACCCATTCTATTCATAATGTTGAATTTTGGGCTTATGCCGTGTTTTATTATATTGCAATTCGACGCGTTTCGAAAGAAACCATGTCTTTCATCGTCAGGAATAATCTGGAATACGACAATGTTGCTAAGAGAAAGCAACGAAGAACATATAGAAGGTGCCCAAAGATGGACGCCATTATAGCCCCATGTTAGGGACAACGGAAAGCAGCAGTGAATTACTTTCTCAGGGTTCTGATAATAGGTAGCCAGGATTCACTGAGATTGTAGCCGGTGTCGCGGTTGAAATTATCTGGGTGTTTACGTATTTCAACCGCCTCCCTGATGATTCTGGGACGATATTGCTTTATACGGGCAAGAACATCCACCCCTTGGAACATGACATCATGGCCAGGTGTTAAAGCATGATCGGCAACAGCTGATTTATCAGGTTGAATGAGCCTGATACATCTATTATGTTCCTTAATGCGAGTGCATATTGTTCTCGAAGTCTGCCCGATGTAAACCTTGCCACAAGTACAGGGAACTCTGTAGATACCCGGTTGTTGCAATTTAGGCAAACTGTCCTTAGTTGGTCGCAGGAGTTGCCTAATCTTAACAGAAGTTCCAAATACAGTCCGTATGTTGTATCGACGTAGGATTTTAGCAATACGATCCGTTGTGTTATGTATGTACGGAAGGTAAGCAGTTCCTCTTACATCTCTTTTCTCAACTGACGTCCTATTATTATTTGTTGGTTTCAGAACCGTAGAAATCAAAGCCTTGCTATAACCGTTGCTCTCAAAGGTGGTTCGCAGGGTGTTAATTTCTTCTTGTAAAGAAGACACTTCACAAATCCTCCTAGCCCTGGTAGTTAGAGTTGTAAGGATACCATGTTTCTGGGCAGGGTGATGGTGAGAACTTGCGTGGAGATATCTATTGGTGTGTGTAGGCTTACGAAAAACGCTGTGTCCTAAAGATCCATCCTCTTTCTTGGTGACGAGAACATCTAAAAAAGGTATTTTGCCGTCAGATTCCTTTTCCATGGTGAAACAAATAGAAGGGTGCTGGAGATTAAGGTGATCCAGGAAATGGCTAAGATTTTCCTCACCTTCCGTCCAAACAACGAACGTGTCATCCACATAACGCCACCAGATCTTCGGTTTGAAAGGAGCCGACGACAAAGCTTTCTCTTCAAAGTTCTCCATGAAGAAATTAGCCACAACAGGAGAGAGAGGACTACCCATGGCCACACCATCAGTCTGCTCATAAAAATTCCCATTCCATAGAAAGTAGGAGGAGGTCATGCAGTGATAAAAAAGTCTTGTGATGTCTTCAGGAAAAAGGCCATTAATGAGAGACATAACACCATCAATAGGTACTCTCGTAAACAGAGACACCACGTCGAGACTCACTAGAATATCACCCGGCTGAAGTGTTATAGCTTTTAACTTTTCCACGAAGTGTGTGGAATCCTTAATGTACGAAGGCGTGTTACCCAGAAGCGGCTGAAGTAGTCTACCTAAGTATTTGGAAAGGGCATATGTAGGAGAACCAATCGTACTAACAATGGGTCTAAGAGGAACATCGTCCTTATGTATTTTAGGAAGACCATAGAGTCTCGGAGGAATAGCATCCCCTGGAAGGAGAGTCTTCGCTGCATCCGCTGGAATAGATGATTGCTTGATCAATTTGACGGTGACATTTGAGTAGCGAGTAGTAGGATCACGACTATTAATCCTATATACAGGATCTGATAACAAAGACGAGATCTTGGAATCATAATCAACCTTATCCAATACCACTGTCGCATTACCCTTGTCAGCGGGGAGAACGATAATATCAGAATTGTCCCTTAGATCTTTAAGTGCCCGGCTTTCACCTTGTTTTAAGTTGGTGTTAGGTGGCTTAGCTGTCTTGAGAACTCGGGAACATTCTTGCCTGGCTTCCTCGGCCTCTTCAGGTGTGAGGTGATGTACTGAGGATTCTACGGATGTAATAAGTTCTTCAATAGGAATTCTTCTAGGCGCTACAGCAAAATTGAGACCTTTAGCGAGAACTGCCTGTTGGGTATCACTTAGGGGGTTGCTGGACAAATTTACGACAACCTTGTTAGCATCAAGTCTAATGGCTTGAGATTTCTGCAACTGACATAACCTATCATATTTGGAAATATGTCTGTCCCTCACCTGATCTAGAACGCTGTTAGCTTGCACTGAAGAAATACGATCGAAGATATTCCATAATTCCTCACTTACGAAGTTTGAGAGGCGTAGATGTAGCTGTAGTAACTCCCTCGAAATAAAATCCAACTGCTTACGAGTATGCTGTAACCTCTCTATCAATAACGCCTTGCTTGCACGACGATAGATTCTCGTTGCCTTAGGTGTTCTGAAGGAATGCTTCAACATAACAAAATTCGGTAGAATATCATGATCCCGGCATCTTAGGAGAAAAGCGAGTGAAGAGATTAGACACACCTTCTTGCGTCGTAACCTACTGAATCTAGACATCAGTCGGAAAATATCCTCCCCATAGAGGTTTCTAATATTGTCATTTAGACTTTCACGGCCCGTGTTATTATTCATAATGTTGAATTTTGGGCTTATGCCGTGTTTTATTATATTGCAATTCGACGCGTTTCGAAAGAAACCATGTCTTTCATCGTCAGGAATAATCTGGAATACGACAATGTTGCTAAGAGAAAGCAACGAAGAACATATAGAAGGTGCCCAAAGATGGACGCCATTATAGCCCCATGTTAGGGACAACGGAAAGCAGCAGTGAATTACTTTCTCAGGGTTCTGATAATAGGTAGCCAGGATTCACTGAGATTGTAGCCGGTGTCGCGGTTGAAATTATCTGGGTGTTTACGTATTTCAACCGCCTCCCTGATGATTCTGGGACGATATTGCTTTATACGGGCAAGAACATCCACCCCTTGGAACATGACATCATGGCCAGGTGTTAAAGCATGATCGGCAACAGCTGATTTATCAGGTTGAATGAGCCTGATACATCTATTATGTTCCTTAATGCGAGTGCATATTGTTCTCGAAGTCTGCCCGATGTAAACCTTGCCACAAGTACAGGGAACTCTGTAGATACCCGGTTGTTGCAATTTAGGCAAACTGTCCTTAGTTGGTCGCAGGAGTTGCCTAATCTTAACAGAAGTTCCAAATACAGTCCGTATGTTGTATCGACGTAGGATTTTAGCAATACGATCCGTTGTGTTATGTATGTACGGAAGGTAAGCAGTTCCTCTTACATCTCTTTTCTCAACTGACGTCCTATTATTATTTGTTGGTTTCAGAACCGTAGAAATCAAAGCCTTGCTATAACCGTTGCTCTCAAAGGTGGTTCGCAGGGTGTTAATTTCTTCTTGTAAAGAAGACACTTCACAAATCCTCCTAGCCCTGGTAGTTAGAGTTGTAAGGATACCATGTTTCTGGGCAGGGTGATGGTGAGAACTTGCGTGGAGATATCTATTGGTGTGTGTAGGCTTACGAAAAACGCTGTGTCCTAAAGATCCATCCTCTTTCTTGGTGACGAGAACATCTAAAAAAGGTATTTTGCCGTCAGATTCCTTTTCCATGGTGAAACAAATAGAAGGGTGCTGGAGATTAAGGTGATCCAGGAAATGGCTAAGATTTTCCTCACCTTCCGTCCAAACAACGAACGTGTCATCCACATAACGCCACCAGATCTTCGGTTTGAAAGGAGCCGACGACAAAGCTTTCTCTTCAAAGTTCTCCATGAAGAAATTAGCCACAACAGGAGAGAGAGGACTACCCATGGCCACACCATCAGTCTGCTCATAAAAATTCCCATTCCATAGAAAGTAGGAGGAGGTCATGCAGTGATAAAAAAGTCTTGTGATGTCTTCAGGAAAAAGGCCATTAATGAGAGACATAACACCATCAATAGGTACTCTCGTAAACAGAGACACCACGTCGAGACTCACTAGAATATCACCCGGCTGAAGTGTTATAGCTTTTAACTTTTCCACGAAGTGTGTGGAATCCTTAATGTACGAAGGCGTGTTACCCAGAAGCGGCTGAAGTAGTCTACCTAAGTATTTGGAAAGGGCATATGTAGGAGAACCAATCGTACTAACAATGGGTCTAAGAGGAACATCGTCCTTATGTATTTTAGGAAGACCATAGAGTCTCGGAGGAATAGCATCCCCTGGAAGGAGAGTCTTCGCTGCATCCGCTGGAATAGATGATTGCTTGATCAATTTGACGGTGACATTTGAGTAGCGAGTAGTAGGATCACGACTATTAATCCTATATACAGGATCTGATAACAAAGACGAGATCTTGGAATCATAATCAACCTTATCCAATACCACTGTCGCATTACCCTTGTCAGCGGGGAGAACGATAATATCAGAATTGTCCCTTAGATCTTTAAGTGCCCGGCTTTCACCTTGTTTTAAGTTGGTGTTAGGTGGCTTAGCTGTCTTGAGAACTCGGGAACATTCTTGCCTGGCTTCCTCGGCCTCTTCAGGTGTGAGGTGATGTACTGAGGATTCTACGGATGTAATAAGTTCTTCAATAGGAATTCTTCTAGGCGCTACAGCAAAATTGAGACCTTTAGCGAGAACTGCCTGTTGGGTATCACTTAGGGGGTTGCTGGACAAATTTACGACAACCTTGTTAGCATCAAGTCTAATGGCTTGAGATTTCTGCAACTGACATAACCTATCATATTTGGAAATATGTCTGTCCCTCACCTGATCTAGAACGCTGTTAGCTTGCACTGAAGAAATACGATCGAAGATATTCCATAATTCCTCACTTACGAAGTTTGAGAGGCGTAGATGTAGCTGTAGTAACTCCCTCGAAATAAAATCCAACTGCTTACGAGTATGCTGTAACCTCTCTATCAATAACGCCTTGCTTGCACGACGATAGATTCTCGTTGCCTTAGGTGTTCTGAAGGAATGCTTCAACATAACAAAATTCGGTAGAATATCATGATCCCGGCATCTTAGGAGAAAAGCGAGTGAAGAGATTAGACACACCTTCTTGCGTCGTAACCTACTGAATCTAGACATCAGTCGGAAAATATCCTCCCCATAGAGGTTTCTAATATTGTCATTTAGACTTTCACGGCCCGTGTTATTATTCATAATACGGGCAAGAACATCCACCCCTTGGAACATGACATCATGGCCAGGTGTTAAAGCATGATCGGCAACAGCTGATTTATCAGGTTGAATGAGCCTGATACATCTATTATGTTCCTTAATGCGAGTGCATATTGTTCTCGAAGTCTGCCCGATGTAAACCTTGCCACAAGTACAGGGAACTCTGTAGATACCCGGTTGTTGCAATTTAGGCAAACTGTCCTTAGTTGGTCGCAGGAGTTGCCTAATCTTAACAGAAGTTCCAAATACAGTCCGTATGTTGTATCGACGTAGGATTTTAGCAATACGATCCGTTGTGTTATGTATGTACGGAAGGTAAGCAGTTCCTCTTACATCTCTTTTCTCAACTGACGTCCTATTATTATTTGTTGGTTTCAGAACCGTAGAAATCAAAGCCTTGCTATAACCGTTGCTCTCAAAGGTGGTTCGCAGGGTGTTAATTTCTTCTTGTAAAGAAGACACTTCACAAATCCTCCTAGCCCTGGTAGTTAGAGTTGTAAGGATACCATGTTTCTGGGCAGGGTGATGGTGAGAACTTGCGTGGAGATATCTATTGGTGTGTGTAGGCTTACGAAAAACGCTGTGTCCTAAAGATCCATCCTCTTTCTTGGTGACGAGAACATCTAAAAAAGGTATTTTGCCGTCAGATTCCTTTTCCATGGTGAAACAAATAGAAGGGTGCTGGAGATTAAGGTGATCCAGGAAATGGCTAAGATTTTCCTCACCTTCCGTCCAAACAACGAACGTGTCATCCACATAACGCCACCAGATCTTCGGTTTGAAAGGAGCCGACGACAAAGCTTTCTCTTCAAAGTTCTCCATGAAGAAATTAGCCACAACAGGAGAGAGAGGACTACCCATGGCCACACCATCAGTCTGCTCATAAAAATTCCCATTCCATAGAAAGTAGGAGGAGGTCATGCAGTGATAAAAAAGTCTTGTGATGTCTTCAGGAAAAAGGCCATTAATGAGAGACATAACACCATCAATAGGTACTCTCGTAAACAGAGACACCACGTCGAGACTCACTAGAATATCACCCGGCTGAAGTGTTATAGCTTTTAACTTTTCCACGAAGTGTGTGGAATCCTTAATGTACGAAGGCGTGTTACCCAGAAGCGGCTGAAGTAGTCTACCTAAGTATTTGGAAAGGGCATATGTAGGAGAACCAATCGTACTAACAATGGGTCTAAGAGGAACATCGTCCTTATGTATTTTAGGAAGACCATAGAGTCTCGGAGGAATAGCATCCCCTGGAAGGAGAGTCTTCGCTGCATCCGCTGGAATAGATGATTGCTTGATCAATTTGACGGTGACATTTGAGTAGCGAGTAGTAGGATCACGACTATTAATCCTATATACAGGATCTGATAACAAAGACGAGATCTTGGAATCATAATCAACCTTATCCAATACCACTGTCGCATTACCCTTGTCAGCGGGGAGAACGATAATATCAGAATTGTCCCTTAGATCTTTAAGTGCCCGGCTTTCACCTTGTTTTAAGTTGGTGTTAGGTGGCTTAGCTGTCTTGAGAACTCGGGAACATTCTTGCCTGGCTTCCTCGGCCTCTTCAGGTGTGAGGTGATGTACTGAGGATTCTACGGATGTAATAAGTTCTTCAATAGGAATTCTTCTAGGCGCTACAGCAAAATTGAGACCTTTAGCGAGAACTGCCTGTTGGGTATCACTTAGGGGGTTGCTGGACAAATTTACGACAACCTTGTTAGCATCAAGTCTAATGGCTTGAGATTTCTGCAACTGACATAACTTATCATATTTGGAAATATGTCTGTCCCTCACCTGATCTAGAACGCTGTTAGCTTGCACTGAAGAAATACGATCGAAGATATTTCATAATTCCTCACTTACGAAGTTTGAGAGGCGTAGATGTAGCTGTAGTAACTCCCTCGAAATAAAATCCAACTGCTTACGAGTATGCTGTAACCTCTCTATCAATAACGCCTTGCTTGCACGACGATAGATTCTCGTTGCCTTAGGTGTTCTGAAGGAATGCTTCAACATAACAAAATTCGGTAGAATATCATGATCCCGGCATCTTAGGAGAAAAGCGAGTGAAGAGATTAGACACACCTTCTTGCGTCGTAACCTACTGAATCTAGACATCAGTCGGAAAATATCCTCCCCATAGAGGTTTCTAATATTGTCATTTAGACTTTCACGGCCCGTGTTATTATTCATAATGTTGAATTTTGGGCTTATGCCGTGTTTTATTATATTGCAATTCGACGCGTTTCGAAAGAAACCATGTCTTTCATCGTCAGGAATAATCTGGAATACGACAATGTTGCTAAGAGAAAGCAACGAAGAACATATAGAAGGTGCCCAAAGATGGACGCCATTATAGCTAAAGGTCTCAATTTTGCTGTAGCGCCTAGAAGAATTCCTATTGAAGAACTTATTACATCCGTAGAATCCTCAGTACATCACCTCACACCTGAAGAGGCCGAGGAAGCCAGGCAAGAATGTTCCCGAGTTCTCAAGACAGCTAAGCCACCTAACACCAACTTAAAACAAGGTGAAAGCCGGGCACTTAAAGATCTAAGGGACAATTCTGATATTATCGTTCTCCCCGCTGACAAGGGTAATGCGACAGTGGTATTGGATAAGGTTGATTATGATTCCAAGATCTCGTCTTTGTTATCAGATCCTGTATATAGGATTAATAGTCGTGATCCTACTACTCGCTACTCAAATGTCACCGTCAAATTGATCAAGCAATCATCTATTCCAGCGGATGCAGCGAAGACTCTCCTTCCAGGGGATGCTATTCCTCCGAGACTCTATGGTCTTCCTAAAATACATAAGGACGATGTTCCTCTTAGACCCATTGTTAGTACGATTGGTTCTCCTACATATGCCCTTTCCAAATACTTAGGTAGACTACTTCAGCCGCTTCTGGGTAACACGCCTTCGTACATTAAGGATTCCACACACTTCGTGGAAAAGTTAAAAGCTATAACACTTCAGCCGGGTGATATTCTAGTGAGTCTCGACGTGGTGTCTCTGTTTACGAGAGTACCTATTGATGGTGTTATGTCTCTCATTAATGGCCTTTTTTCCTGAAGACATCACAAGACTTTTTTATCACTGCATGACCTCCTCCTACTTTCTATGGAATGGGAATTTTTATGAGCAGACTGATGGTGTGGCCATGGGTAGTCCTCTCTCTCCTGTTGTGGCTAATTTCTTCATGGAGAACTTTGAAGAGAAAGCTTTGTCGTCGGCTCCTTTCAAACCGAAGATCTGGTGGCGTTATGTGGATGACACGTTCGTTGTTTGGACGGAAGGTGAGGAAAATCTTAGCCATTTCCTGGATCACCTTAATCTCCAGCACCCTTCTATTTGTTTCACCATGGAAAAGGAATCTGACGGCAAAATACCTTTTTTAGATGTTCTCGTCACCAAGAAAGAGGATGGATCTTTAGGACACAGCGTTTTTCGTAAGCCTACACACACCAATAGATATCTCCACGCAAGTTCTCACCATCACCCTGCCCAGAAACATGGTATCCTTACAACTCTAACTACCAGGGCTAGGAGGATTTGTGAAGTGTCTTCTTTACAAGAAGAAATTAACACCCTGCGAACCACCTTTGAGAGCAACGGTTATAGCAAGGCTTTGATTTCTACGGTTCTGAAACCAACAAATAATAATAGGACGTCAGTTGAGAAAAGAGATGTAAGAGGAACTGCTTACCTTCCGTACATACATAACACAACGGATCGTATTGCTAAAATCCTACGTCGATACAACATACGGACTGTATTTGGAACTTCTGTTAAGATTAGGCAACTCCTGCGACCAACTAAGGACAGTTTGCCTAAATTGCAACAACCGGGTATCTACAGAGTTCCCTGTACTTGTGGCAAGGTTTACATCGGGCAGACTTCGAGAACAATATGCACTCGCATTAAGGAACATAATAGATGTATCAGGCTCATTCAACCTGATAAATCAGCTGTTGCCGATCATGCTTTAACACCTGGCCATGATGTCATGTTCCAAGGGGTGGATGTTCTTGCCCGTATAAAGCAATATCGTCCCAGAATCATCAGGGAGGCGGTTGAAATACGTAAACACCCAGATAATTTCAACCGCGACACCGGCTACAATCTCAGTGAATCCTGGCTACCTATTATCAGAACCCTGAGAAAGTAATTCACTGCTGCTTTCCGTTGTCCCTAACATGGGGCTATAATGGCGTCCATCTTTGGGCACCTTCTATATGTTCTTCGTTGCTTTCTCTTAGCAACATTGTCGTATTCCAGATTATTCCTGACGATGAAAGACATGGTTTCTTTCGAAACGCGTCGAATTGCAATATAATAAAACACGGCATAAGCCCAAAATTCAACATTATGAATAATAACACGGGCCGTGAAAGTCTAAATGACAATATTAGAAACCTCTATGGGGAGGATATTTTCCGACTGATGTCTAGATTCAGTAGGTTACGACGCAAGAAGGTGTGTCTAATCTCTTCACTCGCTTTTCTCCTAAGATGCCGGGATCATGATATTCTACCGAATTTTGTTATGTTGAAGCATTCCTTCAGAACACCTAAGGCAACGAGAATCTATCGTCGTGCAAGCAAGGCGTTATTGATAGAGAGGTTACAGCATACTCGTAAGCAGTTGGATTTTATTTCGAGGGAGTTACTACAGCTACATCTACGCCTCTCAAACTTCGTAAGTGAGGAATTATGGAATATCTTCGATCGTATTTCTTCAGTGCAAGCTAACAGCGTTCTAGATCAGGTGAGGGACAGACATATTTCCAAATATGATAGGTTATGTCAGTTGCAGAAATCTCAAGCCATTAGACTTGATGCTAACAAGGTTGTCGTAAATTTGTCCAGCAACCCCCTAAGTGATACCCAACAGGCAGTTCTCGCTAAAGGTCTCAATTTTGCTGTAGCGCCTAGAAGAATTCCTATTGAAGAACTTATTACATCCGTAGAATCCTCAGTACATCACCTCACACCTGAAGAGGCCGAGGAAGCCAGGCAAGAATGTTCCCGAGTTCTCAAGACAGCTAAGCCACCTAACACCAACTTAAAACAAGGTGAAAGCCGGGCACTTAAAGATCTAAGGGACAATTCTGATATTATCGTTCTCCCCGCTGACAAGGGTAATGCGACAGTGGTATTGGATAAGGTTGATTATGATTCCAAGATCTCGTCTTTGTTATCAGATCCTGTATATAGGATTAATAGTCGTGATCCTACTACTCGCTACTCAAATGTCACCGTCAAATTGATCAAGCAATCATCTATTCCAGCGGATGCAGCGAAGACTCTCCTTCCAGGGGATGCTATTCCTCCGAGACTCTATGGTCTTCCTAAAATACATAAGGACGATGTTCCTCTTAGACCCATTGTTAGTACGATTGGTTCTCCTACATATGCCCTTTCCAAATACTTAGGTAGACTACTTCAGCCGCTTCTGGGTAACACGCCTTCGTACATTAAGGATTCCACACACTTCGTGGAAAAGTTAAAAGCTATAACACTTCAGCCGGGTGATATTCTAGTGAGTCTCGACGTGGTGTCTCTGTTTACGAGAGTACCTATTGATGGTGTTATGTCTCTCATTAATGGCCTTTTTCCTGAAGACATCACAAGACTTTTTTATCACTGCATGACCTCCTCCTACTTTCTATGGAATGGGAATTTTTATGAGCAGACTGATGGTGTGGCCATGGGTAGTCCTCTCTCTCCTGTTGTGGCTAATTTCTTCATGGAGAACTTTGAAGAGAAAGCTTTGTCGTCGGCTCCTTTCAAACCGAAGATCTGGTGGCGTTATGTGGATGACACGTTCGTTGTTTGGACGGAAGGTGAGGAAAATCTTAGCCATTTCCTGGATCACCTTAATCTCCAGCACCCTTCTATTTGTTTCACCATGGAAAAGGAATCTGACGGCAAAATACCTTTTTTAGATGTTCTCGTCACCAAGAAAGAGGATGGATCTTTAGGACACAGCGTTTTTCGTAAGCCTACACACACCAATAGATATCTCCACGCAAGTTCTCACCATCACCCTGCCCAGAAACATGGTATCCTTACAACTCTAACTACCAGGGCTAGGAGGATTTGTGAAGTGTCTTCTTTACAAGAAGAAATTAACACCCTGCGAACCACCTTTGAGAGCAACGGTTATAGCAAGGCTTTGATTTCTACGGTTCTGAAACCAACAAATAATAATAGGACGTCAGTTGAGAAAAGAGATGTAAGAGGAACTGCTTACCTTCCGTACATACATAACACAACGGATCGTATTGCTAAAATCCTACGTCGATACAACATACGGACTGTATTTGGAACTTCTGTTAAGATTAGGCAACTCCTGCGACCAACTAAGGACAGTTTGCCTAAATTGCAACAACCGGGTATCTACAGAGTTCCCTGTACTTGTGGCAAGGTTTACATCGGGCAGACTTCGAGAACAATATGCACTCGCATTAAGGAACATAATAGATGTATCAGGCTCATTCAACCTGATAAATCAGCTGTTGCCGATCATGCTTTAACACCTGGCCATGATGTCATGTTCCAAGGGGTGGATGTTCTTGCCCGTATAAAGCAATATCGTCCCAGAATCATCAGGGAGGCGGTTGAAATACGTAAACACCCAGATAATTTCAACCGCGACACCGGCTACAATCTCAGTGAATCCTGGCTACCTATTATCAGAACCCTGAGAAAGTAATTCACTGCTGCTTTCCGTTGTCCCTAACATGGGGCTATAATGGCGTCCATCTTTGGGCACCTTCTATATGTTCTTCGTTGCTTTCTCTTAGCAACATTGTCGTATTCCAGATTATTCCTGACGATGAAAGACATGGTTTCTTTCGAAACGCGTCGAATTGCAATATAATAAAACACGGCATAAGCCCAAAATTCAACATTATGAATAATAACACGGGCCGTGAAAGTCTAAATGACAGTATTGACCCATTCTATTTAACGAGGTTGATACTCCTCCCGTTACTCCTTCCTCATTACTTGCACAATAAGCACCCAGGCTTGCGACCAGCAATGGCGGAGTTATTGTTATTTTATTATTAATATTATTATTATTGTGAATATTACTATTGGGGGCTTATGACCTCGCTGTTCCGCCCCTAAAGACAATAATAATATTAGCAATATTACTATTGTTCTTATTATTTTTAGCCTACTTTTCACATTTTGCAAAAATGAGGAAAAAGTAGACTTATGAGATCGATCCGGGAAAATGTGTGTCTGTCTGTCTGTGTCTGTCCTTCTGTCTGTCTGGCTGTGTGTGTGTCCCCCCCCCTATCAACTCCTAAACGGCTGCAGCAATCAAAACCAAATTTAGTATGAGTAAAGATGTGCACCGGAATAGCTCACGTCCATATTTGAAAATGATGTCAGTGCTACCAACTGCTGAAAAAACGCACTAGAAATTTGAGCTCCATGTTGGATATCTTGCAAGGTATGCATGGGAGCTATTCCAAAATTGGCACACATGTAGATAATACTATTTCAGTTTAATTTCCAGGAGGCCATATATGACAGTGTTGCCAGAATAATTTTAAGCCTTCTGATAGGTCCAATGTTTAAATGCATAAAACTTCTACACTATCAATTGGATTTCAACCAAATTGTGTATGTAATATCTGTACATAAACAGATATGACTGAGCATATTCTTAAGAGCCACCATGGCTGCCAACTGTTAATTATTGCTCTCTCTATTTTTTTAATCCAAATACCAATATATCAGATAGAATGCAAGCCAACAGCTTTAAACTATGCACACGTATATTCTGACATTTTAGATTAATTTGGAGTAACTTATATACGTCAGATCTACCAACATGATTATAAGCCTGCTGATAGTACCAATTTTTAAATACATGTAACTTCTATACTATCAGTTGGATGTCGACCAAATTTCGTATGTGATATGTGTACCATAACAGATATGACTATAAGTATTGTTAAGAGCAATCAGGGCTGCCAACTGTTAATAAATGCTGTCTATATTATTTTTACCCTAATATCAATATATCAGAAAGTATGCAAGCCAACAGCTCTATACTTTGCACACGTATAGCACCTGACATTCTAGATTAATTTGGAGTAATTAATACAAGGCAGTGCTGCCAACATGATTCTATGCCTGCTGATATGTACAATTTTAAAATGCATGTAACTTCTATACTAACAAATGGATTTCATCCAAAATTGGCACAACAAGATATCATAATAATTCAGATTATTTCTGACCAGCACACTCATGGTATTGTTGGCAACATGCTTTTACGCGTGCTGATAGATCCAGTGTCTAACTGCATGTAACGTCCATTGGACTTCAACCAAATTTTGTATTCTGTACCTTAAGAGGTGGAACTAAGAATATATTCAGTCAGCAGGGCTGCCAACTGTAGTGCTCTATTAGACTACATTATACCAGGTGTATTTTGAACTAATTAGATATTTCGATATTACCAACTTAATTTCGTCATTATTCTAGATAAGTTCATATACTGTAGAATAATCATTGGCATGAAAAGTAGGCTGTATAGTTCTTCACGGAACTTCTTGTTCACTATTATTATTGGTAAAATTATTACTTTTTATGTGAAAGGTATTAAGTATTGTCTATATTTATGCTAATTATAAACGGACATATAGATGGGAGAAATGGCTAGAAGGTATTCGTAATGAAGAGATAAAGACTAAGTCAGAAATAAACACGCTAGATGAAACTGTTCCTATTAGCCGACCATTTATCTCTATATTTAACTGGATGTAGCTCTCCTTATCGTTGTACACTTTATTACATGAGGCCAGGATCTTTGGCGCAGTTTCTCCCGGTATTGTTGGAAAAAGCCCCTGATAAAATTAATATTATAAACTACAATATCTCTGTAACCCATTACCCGTTCAACATAGATATATATTAATGCCCATACGATTCTAAAATAAATCAACAACTTGCCGCTGGATGTTGGAATTACTGGATTAGATCGATTACTTTTGCCGGATGTTCCGGGAATAATCGACCTAACTTTCGTAAAACGTAGTGCGTCATTCTGTAATGCTGGAGATCAATGGAGCCTACTGAGATGGTTGGGCCAAGTGAAGAGAATGGGGGAGGAGTGATTACCTTAGATGTCAGTGAGTTTTGCTCTAGGGGGTGTTTGCTTTTGCGATTGTAAGCTGTGTAATTGTATTTTACTCTTTTCCACAATTTTGGGTTAGAAATTCAATTCCGTCAACTCATCCTCCCATCTTCTATTTTTTCTGCCGTCGTTACCCTCGATTTAGTTAATTTATTGCCCTCTTTACCAATTTCAGTATTTAATATCAATCTCAATTTATTTTCACTTTTTTTCATATTGGGTGACTTCGGTTACCGTAGTTTACAAGTGTAGATTTGGAACCAATTAGGTGATCTACTCTTCAATTTCGACGTTTAGTTCTATACTGCCTAGCAATAAGGAAATACTTATATCCAGGGCATTTTTTCAGGGGGAACGTGGGGGTACGCGTACCCCTTAAACATTTAAAAACTACCGGGTGAGTTAGCCGTGGTGTTTACGGCATGACTGATGGCAGTCGCTCACATCCGGGAGGCGAGGAGGTTCGAATCCCCCCGCCGGCAACCTTGAAGATGGTCTTCTGTGGTTTCCCATCTTCCTTCCAGGCAAATGCCGGGGTTGGTCCTAACTATAGGCCACAGCCGCTACCTTCCAACTCCTCGTCCTTACATTCCAACTTCCCTCCTTCCCTCCCCAACGGTACTTGTAGCTCGCCCATTGGGTGTCCGTCTCGAAGCAGCTACAAAACTGGCGAGCTGAACATGTCCTCGGACACTCCCGGCACTAAAAGCCATACGCTATAAAAAAAATTAAAAACTGTTTAAGAAAAAATATTTGTACATTTATATCTAGTCCGGCAAATATAACTTCCGAGTTGATAGTTCATCGATCAGCTGGCGTCAACGGGCTGTTCACAACAGCTGGAGGAGATTTTGAGCAATCCTCGATTTAAATCAAGCTATCGAATCAGTTTCTTATGGTCGGCAACTCGGCACTCAGCTGCGTAATCGAAACAATAAGGCATATTATTTTCTGCTCGACAAATGCGTTGTGCGATTGCTACCTTATTCGAAGAAATTTACTTGTTTAGGCAAATATAAGTAACATACTCTAACAATCTTGAAATCGAAGTTCTGTTATTATGAGCACGCAGGCTAGAGTTTGACGGTGGGGTAGGTTGGTAGTTTGTGTGTGTGGTTAGTTTTGAAGTATGATGAAAATAACGAACTATTGTACAGCCACCCAGGCATCGAAAAAGCTGAAAGTTAATAAATTAATGAGTTAATAAATTAACCCAATTCAACCTTTCATTTAACATAAAGTAATACCCGGACTCTGCAAATTGCCGAAAATTTCAGTTTTGTCGAATACAACTGAGAGTACCCCTTAAAATTTATTTAAAAAAAAGCACTGCTTATATCCATATTTGAATTGGAATAGTAGTAGATTATTTTTATTATGACGTTTTTTCCAACACGCAGTACTGTACAATGAATGGTGTGGGTGATATTATACCAAATCTGAAAAAAAAAACCAAGTAGTTCCGTGAAGAACTATACAGCCTATATTCATATATCCTGCTCATGTTAATTGCCTCTATCAACATACAAAATTTCAGTTTAATTGCTGTAACAGATTCGTAGATATTGAGAACCGTCTAAATATTTCAGATGGTCACCAGGTTGGATTTTTATTTTATTTTTGTACTATTACATTAAGATTATTGTGTACGTGTGGTATTCAAACTTCAATCGCATGATTAGAACTCAAGAAGTAAAAACGAGATTTTAAAATTACGCACAGCAGACATCTTGTGATTATGCCAACAATTAAAATAAATTAGATGCCAGTGGATACACATTTGTATAAGCATTTAACGTGCAACGTTTCACGGCACTCGGATAGTTAATTCGCGAGAAACGTCCATTTAAATATTTATATTTCGCGTCGCCGCCATGTTGGATTTGTGCTCACCAGGTTACTGAAAGTCCTATAGCTGAACATATGTTCATAGTCTCTATGAACTTAAAAATTCAGTTTGGTTGCTGTAAAAGATTCATAGATATTGAGAACCGTCTAAATATTTCGGAAGCTCGCCATTTAGGATTGTTATATGTATAGGCCATAGAGCTATGTACCATTCAAGGACAATTATTGCCTAGGTTCATTATTCAAACTTTCACTTCGATCGCATGATTACGACACAAGAAATAAAAACTTAATTTTTAAATTTCACACAGCCGCCATCTTGAATTGAATTAAATTATATGGCAGTGCATTACAATCTGCAAAATCATTTACTGTATCATATTTCACTGCGCTCAGAGAGTTAAATCACGAGAAAAGTCTATTAAAATAATTCAAATTCGCTTGGTCGCCATGTTCGTTTTGTACTTTACAGGTTTATGAAATATACATAGATAAACTTGTATCAGTACCCTTTATCACCGTACAAAATTGCAGGGTGAGTTCTGTAATAGTTTCGGAGATATAGAATGTCAGTGAAACATTTCGCACAGCTGCCATTTTGAGGTTATGTAAACAATTGAACTAAATTAGACTCCAGTGCATTACAATGTGTATAAACATTTGCTGTACCAAGTTTCATTACGTTTGGATAGTTAAATCGCGAGAAAAGTCTACTAAAAGTCTCAACTTCGCTTGACCGCCATGTTGGTTTTGTAGTCACTAGGTTTTTGAAAGTCTCATAGGTGAACTTATAGTAGTGCCCTTTATCACCGTACACAATTTCAGGACGATATCGGTAATAGTTTCGGAGATATTGAATGCTAGTGAAATATTTCGCACAGCCGCCATGTTGGATTGGTGGAACGTAACAAAATTTGAAGGGCACGGTCGAGGTCGCCGGGAATAGTGCTATGAACTTCCCGAGTTTCATTGAAATCGCTCCAGCCTTTAGATTTTATTAGGGACACACACACACACACCTCTCACACACACACGCACACACACACGCGCACACACACACGGACAAAAGGTGATCTCACAAGCCTATTTTTTCAAAATTGAAAATAGGCTAAAAACGAAGCATCAAGGCGGACAAATAAAGTTGTTATGTTAGCATCGTTCATCACACGATATTACTTTGTTCTCATCCTGCCTGCTCAGTAAATTGCTAACCGTGCTGGTATTGGCTGTTCTTTGTAAATAATGGCCAATCGAATTTGACGTTTTCTGATACTCTCTACACTATACAACTCAACTTCTGCAAGAGTGATGCGACGGACAGCATAGAATTGCTTGGGTAATAATTTTCAACATGTATGTGCAAATGTATTTACATTGATCATTAATTTATAGTGATTCAGATCCCCGTGCTATATTTTTATCTGGCGTGGATAATCGAGTACGATGATTGATCAGCGAACAAGTGTGGCTGACGGGAACGCTGGCGCTACTACACTGATTTATTCTGGCCGAGCATAAGGCGCTTCGATTGTGTGTTAGCTGCCAGTCGCTGAATCAAACGACAAACAAACAAAAAAAAAATACAAACAAATGTAATCCATTAAAGTGGGCATATGTTGACAAATAGAAAGCTCTCTTATCAGTTTTTCTGATTAACTACCGATTGCAAGCGGATCGCTTACAATAACGAATCTCTCGCCTACCGTATTGAGTTTTTCACAGGCTATTCGAATGCTACAAAATAATACCGCATGTCAATATAGCAGAATTTGAAAAATAAATTCGCCCTTTCCACCGGATCCATGGAGTTGAGGTACCACTCATGCCTCTCTCCCGGAGGCTACGGGTTCCATTCCCGGCTTACGTCAGGACTTGAAGAAACTGACGTGAGGGCTGGAACGGGGTGCATTCAGCCACGTGAGGACAATAATTTAGTAGCTGTCTGAACCAAGAGGCAGCGCTCCAGTTAAGAAATCTAAGATTAACGGTCAAGACAGGGCTGCGCAATGGTCGTATGGTAAACCATAGCCCTTCAGGGCGAAGTGCCTCGTTTTTTCTTAAATTGACTCCGTCCTTCAAGATATCTTGAACAAATACAACTACATTTGTATTAATAATCAACAGCAAACTTTAAACATAGAGCAAACAATCATTACCTAGCAGCGTAGCTGAGCACGCTTCGTTACACGCTACTACTATAGTCATGAGATGCAAGTTCAGATATCTAAAGTTAAAATACTAGTACAATCGTCCCGAGTGAGTTATTTTTCAAGGTTATTCCTCACGCCCGCCAAGCGAATGGCAGTATGGTACTTTATTTCAAGCCCTAGGTACTGTACACCTGCTCCAATCATGCGGTTGGCCTCTCATCACGGTGGACCGGGTTCGATTCTCGGTCAATCCATGTGAGATTTTCAAAGTGAAATACCATGTCCTGTGGTTCGGATTCCATGTATGCAGGAGGTCCCGTGGCTCATGATTGTGAGATTAACGACCACATATAACTACAAACTTCATTTTCACCTACTCCAAGCCTAGACCTTGATGCATTAAGCTATACTAGCGGACCCGTGCGAGAAATCTCGCATGTTCATAAACCACACTTTCCCCAATAGGTTTATAATGAGACACTTAAGGAGAAAGGTTATGTTTTTATTTCAACCAAATGATTGTAGAACACTATTTACATTTTGGTTAGAATACCAAGTTCTACGTTCCATAACTTAAGAAGGTAATCACTGAAAATTGGCTCATCATAACACTCACCGGTTATTCGATATTTATGAAATTATACGATTCGAGTACTCATTCCTTTGATTTACTGTTTCTGAAATCCATTCAAAATTATAAAGGAAACACCTCAGAATGTTAAAATGACAAGAAACAGGCGTCACAGTGGCAAAAATATGAAGTGGACTTCAATTATGGAGTGTATTTTCCTACAAAACAGTATCTGCAAATCGCACACTTCGTACATTTCTTGAAAGTCATTTTTTAACAAATCTTATATATTAAAGTGAAAGACAGTATGTATGTATGTATCTGGGTGGGTGGGTGGATATGTGGATTTGTTCCGTATACAAATCTACACCATTCCACCAATCTCAACCAAATTTTGCATACACATAGTTTAGGACCTAGAAGGAACGGCTGGCTACATGAATTTTCGATAGACTTTCTCATTCTTCTGATTTCGGCCTTTTAGCACTCGAGCAAAGGCTAATAAAGTCAGAAAACATACTGATGAAATAATGGCAAGGCCGGCCATCTCCATGGCAACACTAGCTCAAGACGGGACACCAAGTTTCTCTCTATCTCGGTAAGAGGCCATGCTACACCCACTGCCAGCTAGATCACATCCCTCCAAGCTACTTTAAACTGCCTGTCCATTTAGCACAAGATAAGTTGCAGCTCCAACCCACTGCGATCACCGTAGCATTTTCTCTGTCAGCTGGATCGCATCCCTCCTGGCTGCTTTAAACTACCTACCCATTCAACACTCAAACGCGTACTGGATATACTGTATACTAATTCACCGCTAGGTTGCAGCGCCAACCTTCCGCGGCTTTTTAAGGAGACGATACCTGAAACGAAGAGTTTTTAACTTTGGAGGCTTAATATCCAGATTGAAAAAACGCAATTTGCAAATTTTAATCCGTGACCTTAGGCATAGAAGCTCAGCATAATACCAAATACGCCACCAAAGCCGCTCAATATGAGATAAAAGGCATGGAAATACAGCAATACTATTCCAAAATATGCAGCTATAGTAGCCTACTCACTGACTTATGTACATGAATAAGCCAATTCTCATTAATCACACCATTTGTGCGGGGTTAAAATTCGGAAGTATATTTGACTCCAGAATGATGACTTTATATTCCAAACATTGAATAATTTAAATATTGTTTCCTTTCAAAAAGGTAGATGCAACAATTTAAAAATTAAAGAGCACTATATTGTTCCCGTTCGTCCTGGGGATGCGATGACCCATCTGCTATTACATCGCATTCCTGGATTTCCAGGACAGAGCGGAGTTAAATGAACACCTAGTCAAATAAGGAATGAGTCGGAAATTCAGTTGAAATATCTCTCAATTAAATTTATTTAAATTCATTTAAATTTATTAATCATCAGCTTCTTTATTTAATTATCACCTTCTAATCCAGTTATTCATAATCTATTTAATCATCTATTAATTTATTTGGATCAGCTTATTTATTCAAACTTTAATTCATCCATTTATTTAATTCATCCATTTATTCCAAAATTTAATTTATCAACTTATTTAAATTTTATTCTTCTGGTTATTTAGATTTTTATTATTTCATCTAGTCATTCTGATTTTTATTTCCTTAGGTCAGATCATTAATATGCTTGAATTTCAGATTATTATTTCATTAATTATTATTATCAGAAAATCTTGTATTATCAACATTATTTATTTGTTTAATTTCCTAAAAAATTGTTTAATAAAGGTTTATAGAACGTTGTCTTACAGTTTTATCACTTCCAAGTTATATCTCGTATTAAATTATCATGCCAAGAAATATTATTGCCTTCACAAATTCACGTTGGATCTCACTATCCACAACTACATTATATATTCTCACTTTATCAAATATCATATTTGAATACCACAATTATTCCACAAAACTCCATAAATATTCAGCGCACAGCATGAATCTCAAAATTATGCTAGACTGGGTTCGACAACCTCATGTCTGCTTCAAAATACATTAGCAATATTGCAACTTCCACTTGGCAACTTCCACAAAATGCCTATCACAAACTTCACTTGATCACGTTGCATGATCTACAAAAATACATAACTGGCTTCAAATTATCAACGCACACAATCTCCAATAACTGTAATTAATCTGATCACATCTAGACAACTTCTTAAACAATTAGGAAAAATATTACCTTAGTAATCGAAATCAAATTCAAGACCTGCTTTCAAATAGCATAAATTCTCTTAAAATTCTCATAATTCACTTCACAGGAAAACACCAATGTGCTGTAATCTCTCACATCGAAATATGCAATATTTATCTGCCTTAAAATAAATCTGACCATTAATGATTCATCTTATAAGATTCAATTACTTTAAATCCTTCTCAAAGGTATCAAACTCAATCATAAAAATTATCAAAAGCATCAACTGTATCAGCTGTTAAATTGAAAGTACTCTCAAAAGAGTATAGCAACAAAATATTGGATTGGCAAACAAGAATTACAAAATGTAACCCTGCTGACATGTATTTTTAATTTAGTTAACAAAATTCGACTGATATGTGACTATTAGTTTCTTGTTTGATCCTCTTACAATCTCAAGTACACTCGGATGATAAAAATGAGTTCCTCAATGGCAAGTAAGATGAGTAACCACCACACGATCGTATAAATACGAAAGGCCTTGCCCCGTCGTCTAACATGATAATGCCCTGAACGATGGGTAAAGATGTGTACCACCACGCAATCGTATAAATACGAAAGGCCCCATCTCGTCGTCTCATGAGTGAATGTACCAGATTGGAATCAACAAGTCTCTAGTTGTCATATAAAAGCGATATTCATTCACTTGAGTGAATGACATCTTAATATCTCCAAACAATCCAATGGAAAAATCCCTACTGATGAATAATACACACTCGGTAGTATGCAATGAACTGACGAAGTAATTTAAATAATCCAATTGCAGATCACGAGTTCGAAATACTCGTCACAAAAAAAATTACTATCCAAGAAAAACTATCCTTACTGGAAAAATGTCTAAAATACCAAACATCTGCTTAATAAAGCCAACCAATGGTGAGAATTTCGTATAATGGTGCCTGCCATATCATATGGTAACGCCATATTCTAGCAAAATTCGGAGCAAATAATGTTTAAGCCATGTCTCAATAAACGTAGAACTCCTACTAGAAAAATATATACATGTATGCCCAGTGTTCATGAAAATATCATATTAGAAAGTCATAACTCTTACAGTACCTTCTCATATCAGCTGTTATTATATTTCAAAGATCGTCGATTATTCTTGTGTGTAATAAATTTCTCGAAAGATCGACGTGAATATCGTTTCACCCAATAACGATCGTCTCCATATCCCAAGTGAATCAGCTGTTAGACCTCCTCTTCTTCAGGAATCGAATCCATCGCTCCGTGGTGCCATCGCGTCTCTGTCTTCGTTTACTCCGACATGATGAACTGCATGTTATCCGTAATGGATACTGTCCAAAATCTTACGTAAATATTCATAAAAGCAGCGTACCCCATATTCCTCTTCTATGTTACGCCACTGTCCCATATAATGTTCGGTTCGCTTGTTAAAAGTTCAATCTCCACAGCGGTTAAGTCTCACTTGCAGAAAATAAATTGTATTTATGAGAGTGTATAAGTTTTTGAAACACCCTGTAGCTGTGTTCGTACTCGATATTTTATGACAATTCATGAAAAAAGAATTCTATCATTGCACATGCCAATGTTCATAAGTGCATATAATTGTTACAGTTCGTTTGCTTAAAAGCGTTAATGTTGTTTGGACCCCATGGTCGCTCTACATATTCCGTTATGAAATGCATAGTCATAATGTAATTTGAATATCTAAGTTCATAATTGCAGTATATTGTAATTATCTGCCTGCACAATTCTATTACTGAATACAAGTCCCAACTCAATGTTGTAACTGAATGTTGAAATGAAGTTCAGCTTCTTTAATGTTGCCTGCGTATAAAAGTCGGAACTAGCCCGCTCGGATCTACTGCACTGTTCCAGAATGAACTATGCTTAAAGCCGGCCTCGCCATGCCGCTTTGCTTTACTGTTCTGCGTTATAAAATGCAGCTCGAAATAAAGTTCTCAAACTCGTATTACAATGCTGTTCTGAACCCCGGCCTTTCTCCTCCGTACACGGCCCGCACAGCTTGCATCGGAACCGGTCTTCTCGCCGTCTGCCCTGCGTTGCTCGCCTTGGCTCAATGACCTACTTCCGCTCCCTGCTTGGTTAAGTAATACTGTCGCCTTCGCTTTACGTAACAAGTGCTGTTCACCGCTCGACTTCACCGAACGCTCTGCGCATGTGTACCGCTCAGCTCGGTGGCTGAACTCGACTGATGTCTCTAAACTGCATTGACCAGCTTCTACCTGGCGCGGTCACGTGATTCTCTCCCACTTTCTGCTGTTGTGCGTCACAAATATAATCTCGACCACCTTCATCTCGGCTATTAAGTTATACAATAACTTAAGGGATTATCTGTCTTTCTTCAAGTTATTATCATATATAATGCTTGTTATTTCTTCTCTTCTGAGATGATTAAATACTATGTTCCATTTAGATCTTAATACAACTTTAATATTCCTCCCATAATTCCATCTACTTGACTGGCAGTGCCTTCTTGGCCTTCCACGTCATTTTCTAACATTCCTCTCGACTCGATGTGAGCGCTATCATTACAACTTTTCCCATAAATCTCAACTATGGCTCAATGTCAGCTGGCGTAGGCGATAGCCTCAACTAGGTATCGGGTACAATATGAACAAATCGTCTAAATTACACCCATTAAAACAAAAATAAAGACTATCAGGAAAGTACAGTAATTGTGAGACTAGGTCCTTGAGAAATGTGCATATACTGTACAGTCCTTTTTTGTTATTGATGCATTCTCTACTACGTTATTGTACTCCACAATACCTTTCGCCTAGATTTACAGTGAGTTAAGATTGCACTTGATTAACTTCAGAGCCCAGGAGAACTATGTTAGGTAGATTTCATTAGAAAGCTAACTATTGCAATGGGTACCATGTTTCGACTTCCGGAAAATTTCGACATATCTTCGCGTTTCACATCCCCCAGACCCCAAAACCACCGTCAGTTCAAAAGTTTATATATAATTTATGTATATATGTATATATATATATATATATATATATATATATATATATATCAGTTTCTTGTGGACACGATAACTGCCGTAATTGTGCACCAATCACTTTGAATTTTTTACATAACATGTATCCCTATAAAATCTCGGTCGAGTTCGTTAATGGGCAAAATCGGTCGAAGGGGGGTGAAAATGGGGGGCTTTTTTCGAAAAAGTGAAATTTCGCTATAACTCTCTTAATACGTGAAATATCGAATCCATTCGAAGTTCATAATATGTGTCGTATAAGTGCCAAAAATTTATGTCAAATAAGTTTTTTGATAGCACCAACCATTGACCAAAGGGGTGGAAAAAAGTGGGTTTTTCGGGAAACATTAATCATATCTCTCTTAATAGGCACAATATCAAAACCGTACAAAATGGACAATATTCCTCCAATAATTACCTAAAACTTTTGTCTGAAAGAATTTTCGATATGACCCACCATTACGCCATGGAGTGAGCAATATGATTTAAATTATAAGAAAATTCCAAGTGCCAAGAGTGGTTGCCATGACAACTTTACTTTTAATTGATACGGGTTGAGCCATCAGCAGTTGCTATGACAACGCCACTGCACGAGATCACATTCTGTTGTCATATGTCTGTGGGAAGCGACTTCGGTATCGGAACTGGTAGCATGCTGAACTTCTATGCCCAAGGTCGCGGGTTCAAACCAGGGCTGGCATGCGAAATTAAATTCATGGCTGTGGGGGCGAAAATAATTTAATTTCGCCGTGAGCGCGATATTCGGGAGCGAAATGATAATGATTGTCGGCGCGTAATTAAATCAAAGCGAAATTTAATTCGAAGCGAAATTAATTTCGTTCCAGACTTTTAATTTCGCTCCCGGCGCGAAATTAATTTAGGGAGCGAAATTAGTTTCGTTCCACACTTTTAATTTCGCTCCCGGCGCGAAATTAATTTCGTTCCACACTTTTAATTTCACTCCAGGCGCGATATTAATTTCGTTCCAGACTTATAATTTCGCTCCCGGCGCGAAATTTATTTAGTTCCAGACTTATAATTTCGCTCCCGGCACGAAATAAAATTCGTTACAGACTTTTAATTTCGCCCCCGAGGCGAAATAACATTCCCAAATGGCATTAAGTTTCGTTCTCCGGCGTATATTTAAAATGCATGCAACATTTAATTTCGTTGTTGAAATTAAAATACAGCATATTCGTTTCGAGAGTTAAATAATGTTCTGTACGATGTTCAAAGTCCTGACGTCTGTCTGTTAGGTAGTCAGCCGGAAGGATGGTTGGATCCTCAAAAAGTACCGCCGGTAGGTTATGTGGGTAGATACCCACAAAAACTCAAGGCAGCGCTATAGTGAGGCGTACTAGACAAGATGAGGGGTGAGGTAGTTTGCCATTGCTTTCCTCACTGAGTCAGAACAGCAGTACTAATCCTATGAGTAGAACCCTTCACAGCATCCACAGGCACTGACTGCCCCGAATTTCATTACTAAGCACCACCCATACCTCAGTAGCTTCCATATAATCACAGCCATGAGTGAGACTGAGACAGCGGTGAAAAGCCATATTTTACTATAGCCTGTGCCAACAGTCAAATGCAAATGAGTCGTCAAGTTACAAAACTCGTTTAATCAACTTGTGAATAAGGATCATATTCATGAGAAACGTTTCTCTGGACTTTGCCTCACGTATCTTTTGTGTTTGTTGTTTTCTACTTATGGTTGGTGTTTTTGTGTTTGCTTTGTGCTTTTGCTTTTGAATTTGACTTATTGCTTTTCTTTCTTGGTTTTCTGTTTGTGTTCTGCTTTTGCTTTTTTGAATTTTGCTTTATGTTATTTGTTTTTTGTTTTCTGCTTTTGCTTTTGTTTTTGAATTTTGCTTTTTGATTCGTCTTTTTTGTTTTTGTTTTGTGTTTGTTTTCTGCTTTTGCTTTTTTGAATTTTGCTTTTTGCTTTATGTTACTTGTTTTTTGATTTTGCTTTTGTTTTGTGTGTTTTGCTTTTGCTTTCTGCTTCGTCTTTTTTGTTTTGGTTTTGTGTTTGTTTTCTGCTTTTGCTGTTTTTGAGTTTTGCTTTTTGCTTTGTGTTTCTTTTTTATTCTGCTTTTGCTTATGTGTTTGAATTTTGCATTTTACTTCGTGTTTTGTGTTTTTGGTTTTATATTTGTTTTCTGGGAAATCAAAATAAAACAAAATAAACAAAACAAAATAAAAACAAAAACAAAATAAAACAAATAAAACAAGACAATTTAAAACAAAATCAAACGAAATAAAGTAAAACAAAAAATAAACAAAACAAAATAGAGCAAAATAAAATGAGGCAAAATAAATAAAATAATTAAATAAATAATTTTACGACATGATCCTTATTCACAAGTGGATTAAACGATTTTTGCAACTGGACGACTCAAATGTGCTGCACGGGGTCGTTGGGATGAGGGAAATGGCTACCTGGGAGGCTTGTCGTAGTGTAGTATCTATGTGAGCAGTATATGCATCGACCGTCGCACAGTGGTCCGAATTTGAAAAAAAAGCGGACAAAAATATTTTCCGCTAAATGAAATGAAATACTTTTGTATAAAACTTTAAATTAGATGTTACTATTAGGTAAATTTGTCTTAGTACATAAAATTACTTACTTATTCATCCTCTGATCCGGATGAGTCGACTTCTTCTTCTTACCCTTCCTGCTCCGTCTCGTCCTCGGGTATTGACAATAAATTACACACCTCCTGAGGCAACTGTCTTCATTTCTTCTTCGGTAGACTTCCCGTGCTTGAGATTACTGGATCAGAGCTTAGCAATAGTCTATGGAACAAGTCAAAATTATTGGAAATTCTTGAGGATTTTCTGGTATGGTCTTCTCTATATTTTCTTACGTCTTGGTTTCTAGACTCTAAGACCTCTTCTGAAAGTTCTCCAATCGGCAAAATAGCTGTTTCTATAATGAAAGATCCATGGATAAGTATTTTATGGAGTGTTAGAGGCATGTAACACCACGGATATAGCCGTACATATAAGCTTGCTGTTTCGCATCAGTAGGAATTGATCTCTGAACTATTAATTTCATGACCAGAAGAATTTGCTTTTAAAATTATTCCAAAACGAGTTATTAACTCACAGTCTACCCCTGTTATTTCGGATGCTACTTGAGGTTGATCAAAAAACCTTCGGGCAGTGTTGCCATCACTGGTTGTTCCATATCCAGGCTTCGGAATATCAACTAGAAGACCTAATCTCGTTCTGAATGAGTCTTGCACAATTTTTTCTTTCTTTCGAATAAGTCTCGATTACCATCTTTCACGCTCACTTTTCACTTTTTAAAACCCAGGTGGTACGAAATATGCAGGAGACATTCATAAAATCGAAAGTGGGCGTGTGGAACTGAAATTTCAAACTCAAGTTGTAAATTGTCGACGAGCTTTTGTGCCACTTATGTAGATTTTTCATTTCTGAAAATTTTGCACCATTCGTTTGCCCCTTGTTGGTGTAGTCGTGGTAGCTTCTTTTTAGCATGGCTGATGAATCGTCTCCCTCTGCACTTAAATTCATAACGGTCGCATAGGCAAGTTCTGATGAAGTGGCACTCTCCCTTAGGTCTGTAATTTTCCTTATTTTCCTTCTCTCCGTTAGCTCTTGAAATTCTTTTGGAGGACGACCTCGATCTACTGATTTTGTGGAGCCAGGAATGCTCGGAATTGATATCACTATTTCTGATTTCAACCAGTCTGAATATTTCTTCAAAAAAAGCATGTTCTAAGAAGTTTCACTTTCTCCACCGGTCAACATACGGCATAAAGAAAAGGTTCTTATATTATTATACACTGTCGTCAATATTTAATTGGAATTTGTTAAGGAGATATGTTACCACAAACTTTCCTTGACGCGCGCGAGACTGATTTTTGTTCTCTCGAATCTTGTTAATGAGATCACTGCGACTAACAACGAAAATTCATTTTTCACTCTTCACAACACACACACACAACTACTACTAATCAATTACTTCTCGTGATTGAAGATTATTTTGGTTTCATGGCTTCGAGATATCCCTTGCGTAGCATAAACAAATGTCTCAACAGGCCCTTATCTCGCGCGAGTGTTTATCCTCAGAGCGCGCAGTAATGTTCTCTCCCTTCTCAATCACGCATCTGGAGCGTTCTGGCGATGAAACCTTTAAGGATATATTCTCCAGTCTTCATTTTAAAACTTGCATAAGTTTCATGGTATACATATGTATACATTTTTTTGTAGGTCAAGCAAAATTTATTTTTCTTGAAGAAAATAAAGCACTATAAAAATAAGTATAACAGTCCTTATAAGTGATCTGAAATCGAAAATCATGCTATAATTAAATATATCAGATCACAAACTACATTCAGATACAGTATTATAGACCTCGAGTTTCGTTTTGAAGTTAGAATGATATTTCAAAGTTTACTAAATGGAGCGCGGAATTCGGATCGAAGAGTTGTATCACTTTTGTAGTATTATATCTGAGAAACACAGAAGCAATTCCCAAAGAAAAAGTGAAATTATTGTACACTGATTAACATACTTCACTTGGGAGTTAGTTTGGCCTTTCAAATGTAAAGTTGAAAAATCTATTTTTGTCCGCTTTTTTACGGATCCGGACCACTGTGCGTCGTCTGGTTATCCAGTGAGAGATGGTCCGCACGGAGGTGATTGTGACGTAGGCGCGGTATTCTTGCCAGTTTGCTGTGCAGAAATTCTGGACCATCCTGGGAGGTGGTAGTGGGGGAAGAGGGAAGTTGAGTAAAACGGGGGCATGATCACCTCCTTTGAGTGGCAAGACAGACACGTCAAACAGATGGAGGAGGGAGTTATGAGCAATGACTGCGTCGTGGTGGTATTGGAGGAAGGACGGGTAGATTCTGGGAGAGGGACGAGGGTGGCGTCGATGTGACGTAGGTAGATGTCTAGGCTATGAAGTTCTAGGGCCGAACGGGAATGAAGGTTGAGGTCGGCCATTAGAATTAAATGGGGGAAGACTTCAGACACGTGGGTAATGAATGCAGTCTTTGGGGATGGGGTGGTAGGGACGAATGTAGTTGGTGGCTAGGTGTAGGACGCGGGAACAAATAAGGCTTTCGGGGAAGAAAAGAAACAGATTTCATTTCAGAAACAAAATGAAAAGTTCCATGCATTTTAATTTCAGGCCGGGAACGAAATTGATGGTGGTTAACAAATTTTATTTCGCGCCAGGAGCGAAATTAAAAGTCTGTAATGAATTTAATTTCGCGCCAAGAGCGAAATTAAAAGTCTGTAATGAATTTAATTTCGCGCCAGGAGCGAAATTAAAAGTCTGTAACGAATTTCAATTAGCGCCGGGAGCTAAATTAAAAGTCCGTAATGAATTTAATTCCGCGCCAGGAGCGAAATCAAAAGTCTGTAACAAATTTCATTTAGCGCCGGGAGCTAAATTAAAAGTCCGTAATGAATTTAATTCCGTGCCAGGAGCGAAATTAAAAGTCTGTAACGAATTTCATTTCGCGCCGGGAGCTAAATTAAAAGTCCGTAATGAATATAATTTCGCGCCAGGAGCGAAATTAAAAGTCTGTAACAAATATAATTTCGCGCCAGGAGCGAAATGTTATTCCATTGAACAATTTCATTTCGCGACGCTAAATTAAATTGATAATGCATTTCGTTTCGCATGCCAGCCCTGGTTCAAACCCGGCTGAAGTCGTCGGATTTACTAAGAGCGCCAAAAAAACCTGAGTATGCTTTCCTTCGGAGGGGAAGTTCCAACGTTCGTTGCGAGTTGATGGTTCCGGTGGCATCTAGCAGCCAAGTTCACAGCTAGGTGTCGTTGATGGTAGTATTTTAAATTATGTAGCCTATTTTAGGTAGATTTCATCAGAAAGCTAACTATTGCAATGGGTGCCATGTTTCGACTTCCGGAAAATTTCGACATATCTTCGTGTTTCACATCCCCCAAACCACCGTCAGTTCAAAAGTTTATATATATGTGTGTGTATATATATGCATATATATCAGTTTGTTGTGGACACGATAACTGCCGTAATTTTGCACCAATCACTTTAATGTTTTACATAATATGTAACCCCTTAAAAAATCAGTCGAGTTCGTTAATGGGCAAAATCGGTTAAAGGGGGTGAAAATGGGGGGGGGGGGGCTTTTTTTTTCGAAAAAGTGAAATGTCGCTATAACTCTCTTAATACGTGAAATATCGAATCAATTCAAAGTTCATAATATTTGTCGGATAAGTGCCAAAAATTTATGTCAAATAGGTTTTTTGATAGCACCAACCATTGACCAAAGGGGTGGAAAAAAGTGTTTTTTTCGGGAAACATTAATCATATCTCTCTTAATAGGCACAATATCAAACCCGTACACAATGGAAAATATTCCCCTAATAATTACCTAAAACTTTGTCTGAAAGAATTTTTGATCTGACCTACCATTACGCCAAGGGATGAGAAAAATGATTTCGGAATTAAAGAACATGCCAAGTGCCATCAGAGGTTACCGTGACAACGCTTCTAAATTGATGAGGGATGAGCTATCAGAGGTTGCCAAGACAACGCCATTGCACGAGATCACATTCATTTTTCCATCTGACTGTGGGAAGTGGCTAACTGGTAGCATGCTGAACTTATATGCCCAAGGTCGCTGGTTCAAAGCCGGCCAAAGTCGTCGGATTTTCTAAGAGCGCTAAAAAACCCTCAGCATTCCTTCCTTTGGAGGAGAAGTTCCAACGTTCGTTGCAAGTTGCTGGTTGCGGTGGCATCTAGTAGCCAAGTTCACAGCTAGGTGTCGTTCACGTTAGGATATGGTACAAAATTAGGAACTACTACTTAAAATTGACCGTCTGCAGACCTTACCTGAATTACACACTAAAACAGTCTTCAAAATTAACACCGTTTATCAGATTCTACACACCCGGGGTTACATGACCACGTTGTCGCAGCCCCTAAACTGAGGAACCAACAAAAATCTCTGCGGGAGATAAAATTTTGCGAGAAGAAGTAACAGACTGTCAGATAGTTACACATCAGTTCCAAACCTTGCATAAGGACAGTGTGATCAGAAGTATAAAAATGAACCACGAATGACAAGAAGGTTACCATCCCCATAGACAATAAAATGATAAAAATATGCATACAAAAACGAAAAAAAAGTTGATTTTTAACCTCCAAATGTAAATACTTTCTTGCAATCAATGAGGTCTGATCCTCCTACGAAAACCTGCATATTTTGCCTATTATAGCCAATCCCCTAGTTTGCCCGGTGAAATCTACCTCCGCCTTCCGGCGTGCCGAGAGGATTTTTTAAACTCACTTAGGGGCAAAGTGAAAATACTTTGCGAAATATATTGGCATGTATCATTCTATGACAAGTAAATACACCTCCCGGACAACGCCGGGTAAAGTAGCTAGTTATAGATATTTATCAAATTAGAGTGCAATTCGTCTCTGCTAATGTCTATTCTCTTTCATTTGAATGCTCATTTATCACGATCGGTCGCTTGTGGGCGCCGTAGGAAGGATATATACTACTGAAATAATATATATGATACCAAAGAAACACTCGCTATCTGGTGAACTCAATGCGTACGCAGGTATACGGGGCTGATAACTAAGATATCCCAAGCCCCTAAACGAAAAAACAAATAATTCCTTGATATTCTTTCATTTGAATGGCATGGACATCGTGATAATTTAGCACTGTGTACTTGTGTGTGAGAGCCTCCGTGGCTTAGGCGGCAGCACGCCGGCCTCTCACCGCTGAGTCCGTGGTTCAAATCCCGGTCACCCCATGTGAGATCTGTGCTGGACAGAACGGAGGCAGACAGGTTTTTCTCCGGGTACTCCGGTTTTCCCTGTCAAAATTTCATTCCAGCAACACTCTCCACTATCATTTCATTTCATCTATCATTCATTTAATCATTGCCCCGGAGGAGTGCGTCAGGCCTCGGCAGCCGGCACAGTTCATATCCTCGCCGCTAGATAGGGGCTTCATTCATTCCATTCCTGACCCGGTCGGAGACTGGAAGCAGGCTGTGGATTTTCATTTCACTTGTGTGTGAACAGAGAATTTGTCTGACAACCTATATTATTGTAATGACTGTGATAATGTGTGTGTATGTAATTCAGGTGAGGTTTGAGAAGGAGGCGGCTATGGCCTTAAGCCGGAACTAACTTGGCATTTTTCTGTAGTAGAAGTAGGAAACCACGGAAAATCACTTCCAAGATGGCTGAGGTAGGAATCGAACCCGCCTCTTCTTAGTTTTGCCACACGTGGCTCAGTGTACCCCGTTCCAGTCCTGAGACGAGAATTAATATCTTGGAATAGCCAGCAATCGAACCCGGACCTCTGGGCCGACGGCAAAGGACGCTAGCCGCCACACCACAAGGTGGTTAACAAAGCAATCAAAGAACTCTTTTATCTACTATATGTATAACAAGTAGTTCCGTGAAGAAATACACAGCATATTTTCATATATCCTACTCAAGTTAATTGCCTCTATCAATATACAAAATTTCAGTTTGATTGTTGTTATAAATTCGTAGATATTGAGAACCATCTAAATATTTCAGTTAGTCGCCATGTTCAATTTTTATTGATGTACTATTGCATGAAGATTATTGTGTACGTATGGTATTCAAACTTCAATCGCATGATTAGGACACAAGAAATAAAAGCGAGATTTTAAAATTTCGCACAGCTGCTATCTTGAAGTTATGAAAACAATTGAAATTAATTACATGCCAGTGGATTAACATTTGTATAGGCATTTACCGTACAAAATTTCGCTTCTCTCGGATAGTTAAATCGCGAGAAACTTCCATTCGAATATTTATAATTCGCATCACCGCCATGTTGTATTTGTGCTCACCATGTTATTAAAAGTCTTATAGGTGAACTTACGTTCATAGCCACTATGAACATAAAAAATGAGTTTGATTGCTGTGAAAGATTCGTAGCTATTGAGAAGCATCTAAAAATTTTGGATGGTCGCCATTTTGGACAGTTAGATGTATTGTGCCCAACTGGTCACGGCAGTCTGGTATCGAACTCAGGTTCTTATCAGAGAAGACCAGGCAAATGGTTATGCCTAAGGTCGAACCAGTGGTCTCTAAGGGGGAGCCATTATATGGAACCCACAGAGCAATGAGAGGTCTACTGACACATAATAGTCTAGCGTGATTTCACGATTATTTAGGTGCAAATCATAGCAATTTAAAGGAAAAATTATAAGCAAAATGCAAGGGAATGTACGTTTTCAGTGCATACGAAGTCGAGAGAAGGCTAGTATTGAAGTCTGACGAATGACTTTAACAAGTAGGCGGGGTAGCCCTGGCGCCTACGGAACTATTTCCGTCTAGGGCTGTTAGACAGCTCAAAATTAATGACCCGGGAATCCACCGGTCGACAACGAGCAAAGCTTTGGCGGGACCAAGCCCACAAGAAATTAATTAATTACAGATAAATGGAGCATTGTAATGCAATGAAACATACACACAGATGAATGTATTCACGGAGGAGTAATTTAGGAGTGGTTTTTCACCTAAAATTACGCCTATTTCTCAAAATGACCGCATTACAACCTAACTCACGCTCGAGAGCATGAATACTTTAACCAACCAGCGGGAAATCCCCACCGTAGCATCCCACGCGCTGAACTAAGGCAATTAATTATAATTAATTGGCCGAAGCGATCGCCGGCACGCGAATGTTTTTAAAACCTCCATTGAAGACAATGGAGGCAAATTGTAAGCTTCATCAGTAATAATGAAGTGCATAAAAGGTAACAAAGTGCAGATATTGCTTTATTATCTGACACAGATATAAATTCGCAACAGCGAATAGGAACTGATAATGTTTGGAACAGTTCGTATACCGGAAGGTATTGTCAATTATATGACATCAGCATTAGGAGCACTCCAGTGATGGGAGAGTGGAAGTTATTGCCACTTATCCAGGACAGTGAGGTGAACGGGAGTGCAGGGAACTAGGATCGAACATCTATAAAAACGCTACTAGATTTCACGGAGACCAGCGGTTATCATAAGTCATCGCATCTCTGAGGTCAAGCGTAGGTGAAATCCAGATTAAGGATCAACATGTGAAATGATAGATGAAGTGTATAAATTGTGAAATAATAATTTAAAGTGTTAATGTGTTTAATGTTTAATATTCAGTGTTTATCAGTGGAAAGGCCACTTGTGGTAATATGTGTATCATGTGTAAAAAGGTGTGAATCGCAGTGTTGTGTATTGGATATCATGATGGATTAAGTCAATCATCATGGTAGAGCTCAGGCGGAGATACTGGTACTTTCCACCCAGAAGGAAACGTGAGTACACATGCAAATAATAGCATTATAATGGCATAGTTCACCATGTAACGATTAATCACTTTGAAATTAAAGAAGTAATAGTCACTTACTGAACGAGTTTTCACCACTCGTCTTGAATAAAGTATGACTTGGAAGGTGATTTGCTTAGGACCATGTAGGTCAAAAATAGTGATGGATCTAAACGTTAAAATAATAATATTAATATAACTGGGGTCGGCAACCATAAAGTAAGGGCAGAATTGGCCTAAGTAATGTTCAAATAGTGTCATGTCTAATTTAAGATACTGTCATTTGGTAAACAGTAAAGAATGTAGTGTGGAATATCGCGAATACGAGAGCTTTTCTCAGTGTCAGTGAAATTTTGAATGAATATGTGAAATTAAAGTAAGCCAGTATATTTATACATTTGTGTTAGTAGCTATGTAAAGCTTTGGCCTAAATAGTATAACAGGAAGAACGCAGGTACCTTGATAATGGAGTCATATATGTGAAATATTGTTTAGCCGCATATAGCGTGCAGATTAACGTAGAATCCAGTGATTTACGTAAGATAAGCACGGGAAAGACTAGTATAGCTTGCGCGTGAGGTGAAAATTGGCTTAATCTTCGAGAAGTATCGCCTTTGTGCATACTGTATGTGTTACGCAGCGATTTGGATAGATTCTGTCTATTGCCAACGCTTGCATTGAATTATAGCCACTATGGACGCCCAGCGAGGCGCGGTGAGCATTTTTACTTATGGTCTGCCCGAGAGGTAGAATCATATTCGTCGACGAGGAACGTGGTTCCCATATATACGTAAATGACAGCTGCTGATGATAACCATGGGGTTTCATTATGATGCGCGTCTTAAAAGCCAAAGTAATCACCTTAGAACGGCAATGCTATCATTAGAATTCCACCCCTGCCATGAATGTTTAATAGGAGCCATTTGAGCCCAAATACACTGTAAAGTTAGGTGTTAAATAATTAAATGACTCAATTACTTAGGATTATGCCTAGCGGATCTTTATTGTTATATAATTGTAAACAAGGATGGCCTTGACGGTAGAGAGAGACAGGAAATGTAGACCATTTCCATGGCAGCCATCTTGGAGAGCTGTCTGGAACTAATTTTATGACCTGCTGAGGGGAGGGAGGTCGCTCGACCGATCCCTTGTCAATTACAGTCACAATAGGACACTGAGAGGTCTCGGTATTCAATAATGCAATTAAAATATGAGTATTTTAGTGATGCAAATGGAATTAATTGGTGTATGGCAACTCACATATGTGGTTGAACCATAGAAATCAGATGATATTTGGCGAAGTTATCCTCTGAGGGGGAAAGCTGAACCAAAATAATGTAGGCATCTTCTTTAAAGTACATTTTGCCAGTTTATGCTAATTTAGGAAAAACGGGTATGTGTTTTTCCCAGAACATGACACAGTTGTATCTATAATAAGTCCGACAAGACCCAGATAATCGTTATATGGTGAAACTATAAATATTCTATCCATGTTTATGTTTATTTTATGATTAAGAAGCATGACTCATTTTCCTAGAGCGTTCATAGGGATGGAAAGAAGGAAGATGATTCGCACGACACAACAAATATTTGCTAATAAATGTAGGAAACATTGAAGTAATGATAATTAAAGTAAATGCTGTAAGAGACGGAATAATGTCTTAGAAATTCATGTTTATGTGACATGTGGTTTTTGTGTCAAGATATTTCCATTAAATAAAATTGTGTCACATGACGAACACTATGAAAACCTTGTAATCTGAACTATTATTGACAGGATATTAGAAGTAGGTTTGAGTGCATTGTAGCGCTATTTTTTAAGGGGAAGGCTCACAGAATAACCCTATTTATTTGTGGGAATTAATTGTAATTTGTCCTTTGTTTTGTATTTTTTGTACAGCCATGATTTTAGACCAGTAAATATTTTATTCATAGGAATGTTGTGTATTTCCTGTAGAGTAGTTACCTGGTAGACTCAAATCCTGAACATGTGGTCGTATTGTGGGCAGGAACGTCCCATACCTCGAAAGACCGTGAGCTAGTTGGGATACGAACACATGGTCCACATGGTGACAATCGGGTACATGGGGGAGTTGTCTCTGTACTTGGATTGAGTCACAGGTAATTACTTAAGTCGGTCAAGGCATAAATGGTAGAAGCAAATATAGCATAGAATTTAGGACAGAATAGGAAGACCGCATCCCATTTGTTAATAAGCCACCACATTAAAAATAATTGTTAATCCTCCATAAGACATGCTTATATAATTGTAACTTTCTTAAACCATAGCCATAGATAACACATATAAAATAACATGACGCTGATGTGTGGGGCCAGTTTAAAATACAGGTAACCTCCACGTAAGCATCATGAGCATGGCATAAATAAGCATGTTGACTACCCTAATTTAACATGGCACCCACGTGTGAGTGACACCCACTAAATTAACATGGCGCCCAACGTGGTTGGCTTATGGGATTTAGAAAAACCCCATAATAATAGCATGGTTTTCATGGGGAAAACCATAGAAATAATTTTTTTCCCTCAAACTTGGTTTGAGCGATTGTGAGTCTTTCTAGATGATGTTCAGACGTCAGACAAATGTTGTCAGACGGGTACGAGGGTCTATACCCATTCCATAGTTAGTTTTGACATTTTATAATATGTTGTTGTTGTTGTCGCGGGATCGGAATCCTATCTTTCCGATAGAACGCGCCAGTGTCTTCAGCTAGGGCCTACCTGAATCTCAAATTAAGTAGTACAGGATGGCCGGAACGGAAGAGGTACTCAGGTGTATCGCCGAGTTAAGGGAACATTTCTATGTTATAAATGCTAAAAGTAAGGAAGAATCCAAAGCATTTAAAGATGAAATAGCGGATAGGCTAGAGGCTAGTCAAACTGAGGTAAGCCAGATGTTGGCTACAGTCAATACTAGACTAGAGGCTAATCAAGCCGAAGTAAATACTAGACTAGAGGCTAATCAAGCCGAAATAAATACTAGACTAGAGGCTAGTCAAACTAATGTAAACACGCAGTTAGAATTAAACCTAGTAGAGGTTAATAAGAAAATGGACGACGTTAAAGAGTCTGTCCAGAGACAGGTAACTAAGAATATTGTTAGCGTGATCTCAGAAATGCAAAATGATAACGAAAAACGCTTTGAGTCTATTGAATTAAAATTAGAAAGCAATTTGCAAATGTGCAGAGAGTCACAGCGTGAAATTAACGATAATTTAAACAGTATGTCCCGGGAGCTTAAAGACATTCAAAGTCAGAATGAAGCTAACACGAAACGTCAGTTAGAACAATTTAACACGTTTACTCAGACCGTGGATCATAGGTTCGAGGATAATGAACTAAAATGGAATACGCGAATGGCAGGTTATGCCAAGGCTGTGGACGAAGCTTTAAAAAAGCAGGACCAGAATATCCTTGACCAATGCAAGGAAATGCAGGAAATAAAGACGTCTGATCGAGATAATAAGGAAATAATGTCTAATATGAAGATACAAGTTGGAAAAGTGCAGAAAGAGTTGGAACAAACTCAGAACGACTTAGCAGTTATCCATAAAAGACAGGACGAAGACCAAGGAGAAATCACAAAAATGAGGACTGAAATCTCTCATATACAAGGTCACATTCAACGGTAAGTTACAGGCTTACGCGAAGAGTTAGAGCTTCGAGAAGGCTTAAAGACTGAAGCCAGTGATAAGACTCTTGCCGAAGTAAGAGAAAGTCTAGCAGGGGAAATTATCCACCTGAAGGAAAACCTTAAGGATAATAAAGAAAAGGTATTTTCTATGGCAGAAAGAAACCGAGATCGCCTCGAGAAAATAGAACGAGAGGTATTAGCTCGTTTGGAAAGGACTGAAAACAGGCACAGCCAATTAGAAACGAGAATGATAGCGCAGGAAGAATCCATGTTGCGGAATCCTAGGTCTAGCGAAGGAAGTATAGACGAGAATAGGAGGAATAAATGGGCAGAGATAGAAATACAGCCCACTCCAAAGAATGCAGCAATGCCAAGTGACAGCCCGTATGCCACACCTGGTATGCCAATGGCTATGTCAACACCGCAGGAAAATGCTGTACAGAACCAAATAGTCACAGTTATAAGGGCTAGTGATGAAAAACCAAAGAAATACTCTGGGAGTAATTCTAATATGACACCCAAGTACTGGCTTAAAGAAGTTTCCGAGTACTTGAATGATGCGAAAGTACCGCCAGAGCGCAGGTTGAGAGCGATTGAAAAACTCACCGAAGGAGAGTGTGCTCTATGGTTTAGAAGTTTTAGGTACACGTTCGACACCGTTGAGGAATTTCGCCAAGCATTTTTAAGCAGGTATTGGAACGCGAGCGCACAACAAAATCTCAGACTGGACTTGTATTCCAGGCGTTACAGTACTAGTAACCCGACCAAGTACGGAGAGTTTTTTGTGAACCAATTATGCCGTTTTCGCGAGCTCGACGAAGGACTCAGAGAGTCAGATTTATGCATAGCAATAGCTAAGCAGCTGCCGTATGAAGTGCAGCGCCTGCTAATCTCAGCAAACGCAAAAACTGCAATCGATATGGAGGAGGTGCTAAGACAACTTGATTTAACCACAGTGCAGCACGCAAGACAAAGCCGACATGTGGAACAAGTTAATATGACGAATACGCCGATCGAGCCAACGAAGGTGCAGACGAAATGCAAGTCTACAAGCACCGAAACTGAAAAATCCGACTGGCAGCGCGAAGGACGCGAAAACCAGAATTGGAGGCCAGCGTATCGAGGAGGTTCGAACCGTGGTAACCGAGGAAGGAAAAACTGGAATCAGCGTGGTACCAGAGACCAGCAGCTGGACAACAGAAGAAATTACGGCCGAAATGGGAATAACCAAGGATGGAGATCCCAAGAGCAGAGTCGTGGGTTCGATGAAGAGGCGGAAGAACGCTATCATGCATCTTTAAGATACATGGAAGAGCGCGGAGATGATCCAAGACAATCGCGAGTTCACTGGGATGAAGCGATTCGAAATAGAAGGTCACCCGACATATATCAAAATGATGATGGTGCCAAAAGTCTGGAACTTCAACAGCATGAAGACAGGCAGAAGAACTCCACAAAGAATGGAGCAATTGAAAAAAAAAACACCAATTTTAAATGACCAGAGAGAGATAGGTTCAGGATGGAATACAGTAAATGTTATTAACTGGATTGCCAAACCTGAGGAGCTTATCGAAGACCTCGATGAAAGAACGGTCAATGTAAGAAGGGAACTACCTGTTATTATTGTAAACATTGCGGGAACGAAAGTAAGAAGTCTCATCGATACTGGATCAACAGTGAGTTTGATAACCCAGGCATTATATAATGAAATCCAGAGTAAAATCCACGTATTGAAAATACCCATTTCAAGCGTGAAAATAAAAGGTGTCATACCAGACAAAGTTATGATATGCAGATACCAAGTATTTTTAGATCTGCAGATAGGGAACTCTACATTCTCACAGAGCTTCCTACTTGTAAATAAGCTGCCATATAACCTTATTGTTGGGATGGATTTCATAAGAGAGTATAAAGTTATTATCGATCTCTCGCAAGACATTGTAATGTTTCGCGCAAGTGAGGGAAAGGAAGACTTAGAACTCTCAGTAAGGCATAATGAAGAGAGACAAGAAGAATACGTATGGCATACATACGGAGATATGACTGGGGAGGCAGTGTCGACAATAGAAGATATTGAGGAAGAGTTGGCAACACTGGCCGCAGACATTGAAAAAGATCTCGAACCAAAATTTGAAGAATGCCTGGAGGAGAAGATTGAGGAAGCTAAATTTGGTCCAGAATATAAGAAAATGCTAAGGGAACTTCTATTCGAGTATAAAGGAGTCTTCGATTCGAGACCTGGCCGGATCAAGAATTTCCAGTATGCGTTTCAAGTCAGCGATTGGACGCCATTCAAACAGAAGCCGTATCCTGTAGCTGAGAAACATTATTTAAAGGTCAAAGAAGCGATACAGGAAATGCTAGAAGCAGGCGTCATTGTAAAGACAGCCACACCTTATGTCAGCCCACTGGTAGTTGTACCGAAACAGGATGGAAGTGTGAGGATATGCCTGGACCTACGAAATTTGAATTCCAAGGTTATACCGGAATTTGATACAGTTCCACCCATTAAGGAGGTACTCAGAAGGTTCAAAGGAAAGACTGTATTCTCAAATCTTGATCTCACGGCAAGTTTTCACCATCTTGCTCTGGAAGAGAAAACAAGTCTGTTAACCGGATTTTTATTTGACCAGCACACGTACTCCTACGTCCGTCTTCCATTTGGATTAAAAACAGCAGGTTCAGCGTTGATACGAGCGCTAGATAGGAACCTATCTGAAGAAGTAAAAGCTACAACCATATGCTACGTAGATGATATACTACTGACCTCTGAAACAGTTGAAGAACATGTCAGAGATCTACGCAAGTTGTTATATGACCTAAGTCAGGCTAACTTCAAGGTCAATATAAAGAAGTCTAACTTTGCTCAGAGAGAAGTTAAATTTCTAGGTCATGTAATCGATGCACAAGGAGTTAGGCCTAATCCGGGAAAACTGGAAGTCATAAAACGTTTCCCGAGACCAACGAAGGTGAAGAACGTCAGGCAATATCTGGGCGTTATTGGATTCTTTTCGAACCATTGTCCGAAGTACACCGAGACTGTAGCACCACTCCAAGACTTACTTAAAAAGGGAGGAAGATGGCGATGGACGGAGCAATGCGAGGAAGCCTTCGTGAAATCTAAACAGATGCTGTTAGATTATGTGAAATTGGGATATCCTGACTACACTCAGAAATTTATCATCCAGACTGACGCATCCTTCGTAGGCATTGGAGCTATGCTGTATCAGGAAAATAAGGACAGGCCAGAGGAGAGAACTTATATCGCATTCATCAGTAGAAGGTTGAGGCCTAATGAAAAGAATTATACGGTCACGGAGATCGAATTACTTGCGATACTGTATGCATAACAGTATTGGCACAAGCTGATTTATGGTTTCAGAATTATTTTGAGAACAGACCATAAAGCCCTAACGTTCCTGCTGAAAACTGACTTGTCGAGTCAAAGACTGACAAGGTGGTCCCTATACATAGAACAATTTCAAGTGGAAATAGAATATTGCCCGGGGAAGGACAATATCATACCTGATTTGCTAAGCAGATACCCTACAGCAGAGGAAGAAGAAACTCTAGCTATTGAAATAGAAGATAGAGATCAGAAGACCTTAGATGATCTGAGGAACATCACCGTTTTTCAACGTGAAGATCCCTGGATACGGTTGATGATAAATTACTTCGAGGGAAAGCTGAATAGAGGAACCCCGATGTATATGGAAGCTGAAGCACTTTCAACGGAATATCTATGGTTTAACCAGATGCTACATAAATGGAGCGACTCTGACCACACAAAACCTAGGATTGTTGTACCACCAGCATTGCAGAGAAGGCTAGTTTGGCTAGCACACCGAGCTTTTGGACATTCAGGTGTAGATAAGACTGTTGCCCTGCTTAAAGAGGCGTTTATTTGGCCTAAACTTAGAGAAACAGTCAGAAATACTATCAGGACATGTGATATGTGCCAACGAGTAAAGCCTAACTCATACTTAATGAGGCAGAAACCTATACCACTCTTACCAGAGAAGCCATGTCAGCTCCTGGCGCTGGACAACTTTGGGCCCCTGCCTAGAGCTAGAAGAGGAAATAAACACATCCTAGTTGCACTAGACGTGTTTTCCAAAATGGTAGTCCTGTGTCCAATTCAGAAAACCAGTACAAAACAAGTACTTAAGAGGCTGAAGGAAAGAATCATTCCTATATTAGGACAGCCAGAAAACATCTTATCGGATCACGGAAGCTGTTTTACCAGCGTAGAATTTCGCAGGGAGTTGGAAAATCTGGGCATAAGACAGATTTTGTCCACGGTTAGGCACCCGGAGTCGAACTCAGCTGAGAGAGTTATGAGGGAGGTGCAAAAATACATGAAGATATACTGCTCTACTGAGAATTGGAAATGGATTGACGTGCTTGAGATTATTGAATATTGTATCAACAATACTGTGCACGAAGCTACATGAGAGGTGCCAGTGAGCCTACATCTCGACAGAAGACCCGAGAGGCCATGGAATAATGTCATCCAGACACCCGTCGATGCACAACTTGGACGTGAATTGAGAATCCAGAGGACGTTCGAGTATCTCAAGAAACAAGCAGATAAACGACAGCGGAGAAACAGGAGGAAACGCTATCATAGACCGCTACTCGTGGGAGAATACGTCTTATTGAAAAAACCCGCCAGTTCAGATCCAGAGAGCAGGAAATATAAAAAATTCCAGCATGCTTATCTCGGACCCTACCTGATTATAAGGGATCTGCAGAATAACGCATATCGGATTAAAGATGAGGCAACAGGTAGAGAAGTTGTGGTAAATGCCGCAAATCTGAAGTTATATAGTCCACCAGAAGACTATGAAGCGAGAGAAGAGCAAGCTACACACATCCAAGTGAACGAGGAATCATTACGTATGCACGGAAAGGTTCTGGAGAAAAGCTTGCAGGCTCTAGAAGGGTCGAAGAAAAGAAAACAGCTCGCCAGCCCAGCGGACACAAGGGGAGAGTGCAGCTGTCGACTGCAGGAGTTTTACGACCAGTTGAAGGGAGCCGCTGTGGAGTTAGAGGAGATGAATGAACAATTGAGACAGGAAAACGAAAGTCTACGAGACAGCAGACAAGAGTGGAGTGGGAAAACGTGAAAGCCCATTGCCGAGAGCAATGACCGCTTAAAGCAAACACTGCAAGGAGTTGATACCAGCTGATAGGCCCGAAAAATTCACTTATGAAATGAATTTTTCGAACTTAGCAGGAGAAAGATGTGCCCAACTGGTCACGGCAGTCTGGTATCGAACTCAGGGCCTTATCAGAGAAGACCAGGCAAATGGTTATGCCTAAGGTCGAACCAGTGGTCTCTAAGGGGGAGCCATTATATGGAACCCACAGAGCAATGAGAGGTCTACTGACACATAATAGTCTAGCGTGATTTCACGATTATTTAGGTGCAAATCATAGCAATTTAAAGGAAAAATTATAAGCAAAATGCAAGGGAATGTACGTTTTCAGTGCATACGAAGTCGAGAGAAGGCTAGTATTGAAGTCTGACGAATGACTTTAACAAGTAGGCGGGGTAGCCCTGGCGCCTACGGAACTATTTCCGTCTAGGGCGGTCAGACAGCTCAAAATTAATGACCCGGGAATCCACCGGTCGACAACGAGCAAAGCTTTGGCGGGACCAAGCCCACAAGAAATTAATTAATTACAGATAAATGGAGCATTGTAATGCAATGAAACATACACACAGATGAATGTATTCACGGAGGAGTAATTTAGGAGTGGTTTTTCACCTAAAATTACGCCTATTTCTCAAAATGACCGCATTACAACCTAACTCACGCTTGAGAGCATGAATACTTTAACCAACCAGCGGGAAATCCCCACCGTAGCATCCCACGCGCTGAACTAAGGCAATTAATTATAATTAATTGGCCGAAGCGATCGCCGGCACGCGAATGTTTTTAAAACCTCCACGCCTAGATAAACAAGATGCAGTTGTTATTTCGGCTGAAGACGGAGTATTTCAAGAAGGGAGTCGCTCTCACGTGTCCCGTGAACTATTTTGTGCAAGAAACCAATATAAGGGAAGAGCACCCTACGCCAAGGGTCAGTGATACGTCAGTTATGGTTCAGTGGAAAGCAGTTGAAGACGTCAGACGGTCGCTCGAGTTGGAAGTTAGTCCTTTGTCTACAAGCGCTCTGCAGTAAGCACGCCAATTATTAAGATATCAGCGTACCGCCGTTGAAGACAATGGAGGCAAATTGTAAGCTTCATCAGTAATAATGAAGTGCATAAAAGGTAACAAAGTGCAGATATTGCTTTATTATCTGACACAGATATAAATTCGCAACAGCGAATAGGAACTGATAATGTTTGGAACAGTTCGTATACCGGAAGGTATTGTCAATTATATGACATCAGCATTAGGAGCACTCCAGTGATGGGAGAGTGGAAGTTATTGCCACTTATCCAGGACAGTGAGGTGAACGGGAGTGCAGGGAACTAGGATCGAACATCTATAAAAACGCTACTAGATTTCACGGAGACCAGCGGTTATCATAAGTCATCGCATCTCTGAGGTCAAGCGTAGGTGAAATCCAGATTAAGGATCAACATGTGAAATGATAGATGAAGTGTATAAATTGTGAAATAATAATTTAAAGTGTTAATGTGTTTAATGTTTAATATTCAGTGTTTATCAGTGGAAAGGCCACTTGTGGTAATATGTGTATCATGTGTAAAAAGGTGTGAATCGCAGTGTTGTGTATTGGATATCATGATGGATTAAGTCAATCATCATGGTAGAGCTCAGGCGGAGATACTGGTACTTTCCACCCAGAAGGAAACGTGAGTACACATGCAAATAATAGCATTATAATGGCATAGTTCACCATGTAACGATTAATCACTTTGAAATTAAAGAAGTAATAGTCACTTACTGAACGAGTTTTCACCACTCGTCTTGAATAAAGTATGACTTGGAAGGTGATTTGCTTAGGACCATGTAGGTCAAAAATAGTGATGGATCTAAACGTTAAAATAATAATAATAATATAACTGGGGTCGGCAACCATAAAGTAAGGGCAGAATTGGCCTAAGTAATGTTCAAATAGTGTCATGTCTAATTTAAGATACTGTCATTTGGTAAACAGTAAAGAATGTAGTGTGGAATATCGCGAATACGAGAGCTTTTCTCAGTGTCAGTGAAATTTTGAATGAATATGTGAAATTAAAGTAAGCCAGTATATTTATACATTTGTGTTAGTAGCTATGTAAAGCTTTGGCCTAAATAGTATAACAGGAAGAACGCAGGTACCTTGATAATGGAGTCATATATGTGAAATATTGTTTAGCCGCATATAGCGTGCAGATTAACGTAGAATCCAGTGATTTACGTAAGATAAGCACGGGAAAGACTAGTATAGCTTGCGCGTGAGGTGAAAATTGGCTTAATCTTCGAGAAGTATCGCCTTTGTGCATACTGTATGTGTTACGCAGCGATTTGGATAGATTCTGTCTATTGCCAACGCTTGCATTGAATTATAGCCACTATGGACGCCCAGCGAGGCGCGGTGAGCATTTTTACTTATGGTCTGCCCGAGAGGTAGAATCATATTCGTCGACGAGGAACGTGGTTCCCATATATACGTAAATGACAGCTGCTGATGATAACCATGGGGTTTCATTATGATGCGCGTCTTAAAAGCCAAAGTAATCACCTTAGAACGGCAATGCTATCATTAGAATTCCACCCCTGCCATGAATGTTTAATAGGAGCCATTTGAGCCCAAATACACTGTAAAGTTAGGTGTTAAATAATTAAATGACTCAATTACTTAGGATTATGCCTAGCGGATCTTTATTGTTATATAATTGTAAACAAGGATGGCCTTGACGGTAGAGAGAGACAGGAAATGTAGACCATTTCCATGGCAGCCATCTTGGAGAGCTGTCTGGAACTAATTTTATGACCTGCTGAGGGGAGGGAGGTCGCTCGACCGATCCCTTGTCAATTACAGTCACAATAGGACACTGAGAGGTCTCGGTATTCAATAATGCAATTAAAATATGAGTATTTTAGTGATGCAAATGGAATTAATTGGTGTATGGCAACTCACATATGTGGTTGAACCATAGAAATCAGATGATATTTGGCGAAGTTATCCTCTGAGGGGGAAAGCTGAACCAAAATAATGTAGGCATCTTCTTTAAAGTACATTTTGCCAGTTTATGCTAATTTAGGAAAAACGGGTATGTGTTTTTCCCAGAACATGACACAGTTGTATCTATAATAAGTCCGACAAGACCCAGATAATCGTTATATGGTGAAACTATAAATATTCTATCCATGTTTATGTTTATTTTATGATTAAGAAGCATGACTCATTTTCCTAGAGCGTTCATAGGGATGGAAAGAAGGAAGATGATTCGCACGACACAACAAATATTTGCTAATAAATGTAGGAAACATTGAAGTAATGATAATTAAAGTAAATGCTGTAAGAGACGGAATAATGTCTTAGAAATTCATGTTTATGTGACATGTGGTTTTTGTGTCAAGATATTTCCATTAAATAAAATTGTGTCACATGACGAACACTATGAAAACCTTGTAATCTGAACTATTATTGACAGGATATTAGAAGTAGGTTTGAGTGCATTGTAGCGCTATTTTTTAAGGGGAAGGCTCACAGAATAACCCTATTTATTTGTGGGAATTAATTGTAATTTGTCCTTTGTTTTGTATTTTTTGTACAGCCATGATTTTAGACCAGTAAATATTTTATTCATAGGAATGTTGTGTATTTCCTGTAGAGTAGTTACCTGGTAGACTCAAATCCTGAACATGTGGTCGTATTGTGGGCAGGAACGTCCCATACCTCGAAAGACCGTGAGCTAGTTGGGATACGAACACATGGTCCACATGGTGACAATCGGGTACAGTATTATGTACCATTAAAGGAAAATTATTGCGTGGCTTCATTATCCAAATTTTCACTTCGATCCCTTGATTACGACACAAGAAATAAATACTAAATTTTTAAATTTCGCACTGCGCCATCTTGAGGTTATGTAAGCAATTGAACTAAATGAGATGCCAGTGCATTACAATATGTATAGACATTTACTGTACCACATTTCACTGCGCTTAGATGGTTAAATCGCGAGAAAAGTCTATTAAGATATTTCAACTTCGCTTAGCCGCCATGTTCGTTTTGTAGTTTACAGGTTTAAAAAAATTGCATAGATATACTTGTAGTAGTGCTCTTTATCACCGTACAAATGTTCAGGGTTATATCAGTAATAGTTTCGGAGATATAGAATGCCAGCGAAATATTTCGCACAGCCGCCATCTTGAGGTTATGTAAACAATTAAATTGGTTTTGTAAGGTATGTGATACGCCGGACTGTTTGAGGGTGCAAATCAAAGCAAGGGATCAAATAATACAGGAACTTAGAGCAAAGCTTCGTGAATCAGAGGAAACGGTGAAGGATGTGACTGAACGGCTTTCTACTGGGATCAGTGTGGAAGAGGGCGTGCGGGAGCAAACTGAGGATGACGTTATCATAATGGGTGATTCTATGATACGATGGAGTGCGAATATCTCGAGGAAATCAGGTGCGAAAGTGCGGTGTTATCCGGGGATTAAAATTGACCAGCTTGCCCAACAAGTGGAAGAAGCAAATGTAGAGGACTGTGACAAAGTTAAAGTGTTGTTGCTCCATGTTGGGACGAACGATTTGAAGAAGAGGGCTACAGCTGATTACATCATGGGGGAGCTCTACGAACTAGGCAGAAAAGCTAAAAGCAAGTTTAGAAAGGCAAAAATTATAATGAGTGGCATTGTTCGGCAGGGAGATGTTCCGTTAAGGCGAGTTAAGACTGTAAATGACCGCATGGACTGGGTTTGTGCACAACTGGGATTAGTGTATGTAGATGCTGACTGCTGGATTGGTGGCCGCTACTTCGCCCGAGACGGGCTGCATTTAAATCGATGGGGCGCTTTCAATCTAGGGAGCCTACATGACAGGGTCATCGGTTCGTGCCGGCCATTGTGAGGAGGAGCAGGTCCAGAGGTTGCCAGCCGACTGGAACAGTAGGAGCTACTTCGGGATATTTGCTGCGGAGGTAAGGCTCTAAGATTACTGCAGGTTAATTGTCAGAGTTTAGGAAATAAATTAATTGAATTTTGGAATCTTGTAGAGACGTATTCTCCGGACATTGTCATTGCTACTGAATCTTGGTTATATGAGGATATAAATAGTAATGAAATAATTCAAGGGACCTACGAAACGTACAGAAGGGATCGGGGGAGGCTAGGTGGTGGGCTATTTATTTGTGTGCGCAAAAATATAGCTAGTTTCTTAAAGTGGGCTGATACGGATCATGACATGTTATGTGTACAAATTTCGGATAAAGGGAATAAATTCCCTCTTCAGTGATAGGGGCGTATAGAGCACCTAAAGATAACTTTTCGTTCTCGACACACTGTATGATAAAACTTGTACGGGTAATGCTATGAAAAAGAGCAGAATAATTGCCGGAGATTTAAACCTCCCCAAAGTAGACTGGTCTGGTGAGTCAACTAGCTGTGGTCAAGCTCAGAGCGCTGCAAACAAATTCTTAAGGGAGGGGGGATTATCCCAAGTAGTTGACTTCCCAACTAGAGGCAATAATACCTTAGATGTTTATCTCGTAAGGCCTGTAGAGCTGTATATTAACTGTCAGAAACTACCAGGAATTAGTGACAATTCTGGGGTTGAATTAAATATTAGATACGGTGGTATTACAAAATTAGACTCTGATGTAGCAAATAAGATCATATTCCAGTATCGCAGGGCGGATCAGGGCAAATTTCAGGGGTATTTGAATGAGCTATTTGTAGGATGGGCATCGGAAGGTAATCACATTAATATCCTGTGGACTAACTTTCTGAAAATGTTAAATAGCGCTATTGATACATTTGTTCCATTTAAATTACTGAAACAAAACCCAGATCCTGAGTATTACACACGGAAAATAAGGAGTCTTAAACGGAAAATTAGGAAATGATACAATAAAAGACATGACAGTGACAAGTATATGTTGAAATTTAAGTCCTTATCAAGAGAGCTCGTCTTAAATAATAGGGCTGCTCATGACAATTATATGCAAGGTTTACTTGGTTAGGGAGGTGATGGGTGGAAAAAAAATTACAGTTATGTTAGGAGAAGAAAGGGAAATTCAAATAATTTGTCGATGATAATGTCCGGTGACGGTAAATTAATTACTAAGAAGCAGGCCATTGCTAATGAATTAAATGTCTTTTATGGTAGTGTGTTCAATAAATCCAATAGCTGTGTGTTGGATCTTAACGTTGAATCAGGGGCTCCACTTCTCCAAATAAACCAGTCAGCAATTGTAAAGCTAATACAAAAATTACGTTACAATATATCGAAGGGTCCTGATAATATTGTTAGTGAAGTACTTAAACTAGGAGGTAGGGCCGTGGCACGATACTTAGAGGGTATGTTTAATGTGTCCATAAACAATGCGCAAATCCCGGATGACTGGAAAAGAACTACGGTAGTCCCAATATTTAAGGGAGGGAGCAGACTTGAATTGGGCAACTACAGGCCGGTTAGCCATACGTCCATCGTTTGTAAACAGATGGAACATCTCATTTGCGACTACTTGAGGGAACAGTGGGAAACATTATCATGGTTTAATGATAGGCAACATGGATTTCGGAAAGGTTACTCATGCGAGAGTCAGATGCTATCACTTTTTCAAGATATTAGCGAATCGTTAGACGACGGAGTTTCAGTCGACGCCGTAGTTATAGATTTTGCGAAGGCATTTGATGTCGTGCCGCATGACATGCTACTCCATAAATTAGCTTCGACGAAGATTGATAGAAGAGTAATTTTATGGATCCAAGAATTTCTGACGGGTCGTTCCCAGAAAGTGAAAGTTGAAGGCCGATTCTTGGATGAAATTACCGTAACGTCGGGTATCCCTCAGGGCAGCGTAATCGGAACTTTGTTATTTCTGGCGTTTATAAATGACTTACCAAATGGGATTCGCAGTGACTGTCGATTGTTTGCGGATGATTGTGTAATATATCGAGAGAAACATGACTCACAAGACAATTCAGTACTTCAAGATGACCTGAACCTGGTCTATAAGTGGGCGATTGAAAATAAAATGAAAATAAACACAAGAAAATGTAGTCTAATAAAAATAGGGAAAGTGCGAAGGCAAGATTTTCAATATAACATTGGCTCGGAAATACTTGTAGAAGAAGATTCTTGTAAATATTTGGGCGTTCACGTAAGAAATGATATGAAATGGAGTAGTCATATAGGATGTGTAGTTTCTAAAGTTTACAAATCCCTGCACTTTGTAATGAGGGTATTAAACGGAAGTAGTACCTCTGCTAAAGAATTAGGATATTTGTCACTTGTACGACCTATTCTTGAACACGCCTAGGCGGTTTGGGATCCATATCAAGTAGGGCTCATAAATGAGTTGGAAATGGTACAAAGAAAGGCCGCTAGATTTGTGCTCAGCGACTTCAATCCCAGGAGCAGTGTGAGCCGTATGTTAAAGAAACTTGGGTGGGAATCACTTGAGGCTAGGAGGATGAAATCTAGACCCTGCGCTATGTACAACACGTATACAAATCAACCAGCATGGGGTGAGCTTAGCAAACGTATGGAAAAGCCTACTTACATGGGTAGGCGCGATCATCCTTTCAAAGTTAAGGGCCGACCACAGCGAACAAATTATGGTAAATATTCTTTCGTAAACCGTGCCATTGATAATTGGAACTCTCTACCTGCCGCAGTCTTAGAGCCTTTTCCCAAACATATAGGTGTGTTTAAGAAAAAAAATATTTGTGTAAATACTCCAGTTTAATTGTTAGTGAATTGTTATGTACAATTATTTATTTGTTATGTATATCTAATTTGCCAACGGGGGACACACCCCCAATTGCAAATAAACGAATGATTGAATGAATGAATGAATAATTAGATGCCAGTGCATTACAATAAATGTATAGACATTTGCTGTACCAAGTTTCATGAAGTTTGGATGGTTAAATCGCGAGAAAGGTCTATTTAAAAGTCTCAACTTCGCTTGGCCGCCATGTTGGTTTTGTAGTTACCAGATTTTTGAAGGTCTCATAGGTGAACATCTAGAAGGTTTTTTTTAATCACCGTACAAAATTGCAGGGCGATATCGGTAATAGTGTCGAAGATATTGAATGCAGGTGAAATAATTCGCACAGCCGCCATGTTGGATTGATGAGACGTAATAAAATTTTAAGGGCACGGTCGGGGTCGTCAGGAATAGTGCTATTACCTTACCGAGTTTCATTGAATTCGCTTCAGCCGTTTAGATGTTATTAGGGAACAAACACACACATACCACACACACACACATACACACACACGGACAAAATGTGATATCATAAGCCCATTTTTTTTCATAAAATGAAAATAAGCTAAAAATGAATGTTTTCTTGTTCATCCCTTAATCGTACATATACCATTCATCAGATTGCAATCAAATTTTGGTGAGTTGTTGTGCCCACTCCCGGGATGGTTATAGGAATAGTAATAGCGCGCGAGTAGCTTTAAAAAAATGGCGCGCGATTCGTTTCAAAAACGACCCACATGCGTTCATATACCATTTATCCAATTGCGATAAAATTTTGGTGAGTTGTTGTGTACTCTCCTGCAAAGGTTACTGACTTAGTACATCAATTTTACAATAGGTAGTACACGTGTAGATTCAACAAATGAGTGACAGAGCGCGATACGTTCCAACAAAATCCCGTATGCGTTCATAAACCTATCATACGATAGCGATGAAACATTGGTTAGTTGTTGTGTACACTCCTGCGAAGGTGTTTGATTTAGAAAATCCACTTTGCAATAGGTACCGCACAAGTAGATTCAAGAAATGAGTGATGGCGCGTGAATCGTTTCAACAAAGTCCCGTAGGCGTTCATATACCACTCATCCGATTGCGATGAAACTTAGGTGAGTTGTTGTATACACTCCTGCAAAGATTTCTGACTTAGTAAATCCATATTACAATTGTTAGTGCACGAGTAGATTTTACAAATGAGTTACGGCGCGCAAATCGTTTTTACAAAACCATTTATGCGTTCATTTACTATTCATCCGATTGAGATGGAACACTGGTGAGTAGCGGTGTACACTCCTGCAAAGGTTTCTGAATTAGTAAATCCATTTTGCAATAGGTGACGCACGAGTAGATTCAACAAATGATTTACGGAGCGCGAATCGTTTCAACAAAATCCCGTATGTGTTCATATACCATTCATCCGATTGCAATAAAACTTTTGTGAGTTGCTGTGTACACTCCTGCAAAAGTTTATGACTCAGACATTCAATTTTGCAACAGGTAACGCACAAGCATTTTCAACAAATGAGTGATGGCACGCGAATCGTTTCAAAAAATCCCGTTTGCCTTCATATACCATTTATCCGATTGAAATGAAACTTCAATAAGTTATTATGTGCACTCCCGTTGAGATTTCTGACTTAGTAAATCCATTTCACAGTTGGTAGCGCTCGAGTAGATTTAACAAATGAGTGACAGCGTGCGAATAGTCTCAAATAACTCCCGTCTGCGTTCACATACCATTCATCCGATTGCAATGAAACTTTGGTGAGTTGTACATTCCTGCGAAGGTTTCTGATTTAGTAAATACATATTACAATAGGTAGCGCACGAGTAGATTCAACAAATCAGTGGCAGCGCACGAATTCTTTCAACGAAGGCCCATATTCTTTCATAAAACATTTATACGATTTCGATTGAACTCTGGTGAGTTGTTGAGCACGCTCCCACAAATGTTTCTGAGATTGAAAATCCATTTTACAATAGTTTAGAGGCAGTTACCTGAGGAAGAAAACAATATTGTGTATCCAAAAGCACTTCAACAAACAAAGTTATAATTAAATTATTTAAGGTTACCCCTTAGGAATTCAGTTATTAGACCTCTCGTTCATCATTAGTACATGTGGGACACCTAAAAGTAGATTGTACGGGGCAAATGAGCAACCTGGTATATATATATATATATACACCTGAGTACACGGGGCTAAATGATCATGAAGTCCAAACCCCTCCAATGAAATAATCACAAATACATCTTAGATATTACACTGAATAACAAACATTCTTATCTACACAGTTAGTACACATGGAGATAATAGATAGGTTGGTACGACACATACTAAGACATCGAGGGAAAGCATAAGAACTGTAGGAGTAGACCAAGATTAGATTATGATAAAGATATTTCCTCGCATATAGGATGTAGTAGCTATGTATAGATTAAACGATTAGCTCAGGACGGGGTGGTATGGAGCATTGCAACGAACCACTCGAAAGACAGAAGACTCAAACAACCACAGTCACTGCGCAGATATGTGGTAATAACCACATTATTTCTAGAGAGTTGGTTCTTATAATACCCAGGCCTTTGTACTTCGAAACATAATCTTGAATTGTTCTGCTGAATTTATTTCCAACATCAAAACTGTAAGAGAAAAATAGCCTATAAACGGACATAAGCTTGGAAAGATTATAATTTTTTCCATGATTGCTTTTATGGAGTGAGAATATAATTATATTGCTAACGTAAATAGGAACTCTAATTAATCGACTTTGATTGATCAGCGAGACGGTGTTAGGTTTATTTGGAGGCAAAAAAAAAACATTTCGCTTCAGTCCGATTGTAATGCTACGGTACGGTACAACATAGAGTGTTTAAGTGCACTATTTGCCGTAACATTGGAACGTAAAGTTGCATGGAATAATATCGGATGACCTAAGGGGCCACTGCACAGTCATGAGGTCTACTGGGATCAATCAATGGCAATGCAACTGAAATAAAAAGCATGCTAATGAAGTGTGTTTACTAATCTCATAGAATTGGTTTTACGGATTAGAGGACGACCCATTACAATTGGGTAGAATCGTGTTGACCGACTGAAAAACATTAAAATTTCGATTACTAAGGCAACACTAAACAAAAATGGATTCGAAAACGATAATGTGGTGGAGGTTCAAACACACATGAATGAACGTTTGACTGAGAAATGGCACAGTGAAAATTAACTTCAGGCGCGTCACGTTTTCTTTGAATGGTGCATATAAGAGTATTTCATTCAGGTTATGTAGCTACTTAAATGACATATGAATGATCAATACGTCCGTAGATCATTTAAAAATACGATATCAACATTTTTAAGTTTCTCCTTCCAAGTTGAAAATATATTGTCAATTTAAATCGGATGATTCATTTCGAATAAATTTTGCATTACAATCATATTGACAAACACTTTTACCGCATACTAAGTAAATTGTATTTCAATTTTGGATATTTAAAGATTTCCTTTATTGAAACAAAAAACTGTAAGTTACATCCTAACTGAAAACACAATAAAGGAGAAAGGATCGCCCGAATGGACATTAATTTTTACTATAATCACTTAATGATTTTAATATTTTGCGGCACGTCGTAATATGGTACATGGTACACCTTTCGTTGCATAAGATACAAACACAATTGTCATTCGGACTATGGAAGGATCTATTGGAGCATATCTTATGATGGAATCCGCGAATGGCGAGTCTCGCTATTATGTGTCTTTGATCTTGATTCTCGTTAGACCACGTTCTGTCCATCATGGCATCAGTAATATAAAAGTCTGGATCTATTTCTTGTCTCTTTGCTCATCTAGCCTCTAAAAAGTTAGTAGAGGATCTTGTAGCCGGCAAAGGTACTTTCAGTCTGAGGTCTTCGATGAAGAAGGTTTCCTTTGTTAACTCGTAGACTAACCATGTGGGAGCCATCTTTCCAACTCTTAGTATATACTTTAAAAATCTCGACTTAACATTCTCTCTTCTTTCTAGATCGCTAAATGGAGAAAATCCCATATTATTTCAAGACCATACGTAACAACTGGTGAGATGGTCGTATGGAAAAGGTTCAGAGCTGTAACTAGCGATAACGCTGATAGATTCTTATCTTGTAAATGGCTCTGATAGCTGTTGCTGACCTCTCTTGTATATGATGACTTAAGGATGTGGCTGTAGTCTGCAGGGTTATGCCCAGGTATTTGAACTTGTTCACTACGTTTAATTGTTCGTTGTACAATGTGAGCGTGTCCTTGAGCGCAGGTTTACCTCCTTTTGGATATGTCCTAGAAGGCACGATGGCGTAAGATAATGTAGCTCATATTAACATATAATATTATTGATTTAACGTCTCTTTTAACTACTGCGGCTTTAAGAGACACCGAGGTGCTGGAATTTTATCCCGAAGGGGATTTTAAACGTGTCAGGAAATCTAATGACACGGCTTCTTCGCATTTCCTCACCCTCAAATGCATACCTTTTGCACAGCAGGCGAGAAAGTTTCCACTGAGCCACGCGATAAGTTATGTATATAAACGTTTGCATTCTAGTAAAATACGAGTAAATAGTTAAGCAATGCCAAAGGAGTTGCATTCTCGCCGAGAATACGGTTTGCAAATGGGATTAGTAGCCTACTACATTTTTTATATAAAGCTTGAATCAGTAATTCCATTCATCTATACACTACAGAAAACAATAGGATTAAATACAACTCTACAATTTCGCATTTTTGATGTATTTATTTGGCGGCTTCGGAGGCGTAGTCGGTAGCATGCTGAGCTTCTATGCCCAAGATAGCGGGTACAAACCCGGCCGAAGCCGTCGGATTTTTTATGAGCGTTAAAAATCCCCAGTATGCCTTCCTTCGGAGTGGAAGTAAAGCCGGCGGTGCCATGTCATAGAAGTATGGCATGTTAAAGAACCTTCCACTAATTGCACCTGTGTGAAGCTAAATTGGATAGGTTAAGAATGTAAACAACGCTCTCAGGTTTCTACGTTCGTTGCCAAGAGCCGACTGCGGTGGCGTCTAGTAGATAAGTTCTGAACTTGGCCTAGTAGTCGTTGACGGTGGCGCTTGGCGGCAAAAGAAGGAACTATTTGAAAAATTCTAAGTTGCAGTACTTAAATAAAAAAAAACAGATAACACACACTAATACAGTCATCACAATTAACACCGGTTATCAGACAGATTCTACACACACCCAAAGTACACGGGGCTACATGACCGCGTTCTCGCAGCCCCTAAACTTAAGAACCAACCAACCGATGTATTTATTCAGGAAAAGGCAAAGTTGTTCTGTTAGCGAATTTATATCATCCTCCTTCCCTTAGTTTCTGAATTGCTTTTCTTCTAATCTAGTTAACCTTTCATTTTATTCTTCCTCGCTGTTGCTATCCAGAACTCTAGATGTAACGCAGAGAAACGTAATTTACCTACTCCTACAGTCACTGCAGTCTACTATATACCGCACATGGTTATTCGCCTGTAAAGCGCCTTCTTAATATTTAGGTAAATAAATATGCCATCCAAAAGTATTTCACGTATGATAAATATTGCTTGGGAAACTATTTATTCGTTTATCAATGTAGACGGCATGGGCCTAGTAAAATAGTATTTGTATACAATTCAATGTGTATTCTTTTGATTCCACCTCATAGACCAGCAGTGGCTAGCATCCTTGGCTGTCACCACGGTGGTTCAATTCCAAACTCCGCCAAGAAATTTAATTCTAGTCTGAAGGCTGGAAGAGAATACGCTCAGCCTCGTAAGGAAGAACTGAAAACAGGTGTGTTCGATTCCAGTCTCAGCTTTTCAAGAAGGTTATTCCAAGGTATCCCCTTAGCTGAGAAAGATAATTCAGCAAATCTGAATGAACACATATTTTTAGAAAGGTTACCACTTGTCGCGCTGCTAAATAAATCGATACTCGTAAAACTGAGGCAATGAATGCATACGGGAAGGGATAATTGGGAAATATGTTATCGGAGGAGGATGCACTATGTGCCTATTTTCAACAAACCAAGACCTGAATCTAGGTAGTTTCGCTAGGGTCCTATAACCGTCTAATAGACTGGGTGGTAGCCAAAATGGGAAGTTTCCTTTCTGGGGCAGACGGCGTAAATGGCCTGCGATATTAATGAAAACAGTTCCAGTATCCATAACTTACACTTTTCTTTTAGTCGGTTCAGTCACAACGTTAATTCATTCCAACCTCAGTTACAACTTCCGATAACAAACGTCGTGCATGACGTCAAGCAGACCATGCTGAGCCCGAAGCTCAGATCCCCAGTTGTGACAGGCCGAGCGATAAAACACTACTGTGCATCCACACCCGACTAGGTTAAGTAAACATTAAAATAAAAATAGAGTTTTCAAGTACATGCTAAAAAAAATCCACAGCCTGCTTCCAGTCTCCCACCGGGTCAGGAATGGAATGAATGAAGCCCCGATCTAGCGGCGAGGATATGGACTGTGCCGGCTGCCGAGGCCTGACGCACTCCTCTGGGGCAATGATTAAATGAATGACAGATGAAATGAAATGATAGTGGAGAGTGTTGCTGGAATTAAATTTTTGACAGGGAAAACCGGAGTACCCGGAGAAAACCTGTCTGCCTCCGTTTTGTCCAGCACAGATCTCACATGGAGTGACCGGGATTTGAACCACGGACCCAGCGGTGAGAGGCCGGCGTGCTGCCGCCTAAGCCACGGAGGCTTTTTCAAGTACATGCTAATTTTTTAAATTTTATTTATTTATTTATTTATTATTACATTGTGTCATTCTAAATTGTATACACGTACATTTACACCTTTACTCACGTAATTCATAACACATTTAAGACAAAACAAACCAAACGTATAACGAGATTCAAATTGCGAATCGTATTAAAAAAAGAACATCAAAGACAAGCTACTACAATAGTAGTGTAATTATGTTAGTGTAAATTTGAACCTCAACACAGTGATCAGAATCTGATGATGGCCACTTGAGGGTCAAAACACATAATCCTAAATTGCCCCATTTTAATAGTGATAGTTAACTAATACATGTAAACCTTTCCAGGAGTGTATTTATATTTATACCTTGTACCCCACCCAGTCATTGGGCAAATTCATGATGACCGACTGAAGACCTTCAAATGACAGTAAACCTTAAATGTAGCCAAGATGGCTGGTGGTGTAATTAGCCTACTTTCGATTTTTGCAAAAAATGAAAGTAGACTTATGAGATCAACACAGGGCGAAAAAAGTGTGTCTGTCTGTGTGTGTGTATGTGTGTGTGTGAGTGTGTGTGTGTGTCTGTGTGTGTGTGTGTGTGTCTGTGTGTGTGTGAGTGTGTGTACTCTGAATGTCTGTTCCCCCCTATCAATTCGCACACGGTGAATGCGAATTGAACGAAATTTGGTACAAAGGTAGCACTAGCAAAGGACACCTCAGTGTCATATTTTATATCGCCGCCATATTGACGGAAACGTAATGGCAGCCACACAAATGTTCAAAGCTTAAATCAAATTACGACTAACCTAATCATCCGATCTCTACCAAATTTTGCAACAACATACCTTTATAGGGGGAGCATCCTTTGACTAAACCAATAGGCCATAAGCGTAATAGTTTGCGGATGGCGGCCATCTTTGTGTGAAAATCGATTCCCCCTATTAATTCGAACACGGTGCAACCGAATGGAACGAAATTTGGTACAGAGGTAGTACTAACAAAAGTCACCTCAGTGTCATGTTTTATATCGCCGCCATCTTGACGGAAACGTAATGGCGGCCACACAAATGTTCAAAGCTTAAATCAAATTACGACTAACCTAATCATCCGATCTCTACCAAATTTTGCAACAACATACCTTTATAGAGGAAGCATCCTCTGACCAAATGACTAGGTCATTAGCCTAATAGTTTGCGGATGGCGGCCATCTTTATGTCAAAATTGATTCCCCCTATTAATTCGAACACGGTGCAACCAAATGGAACGAAATTTGGTACAGAGGTAGTACTAACAAAAGGCACCTCAGTGTCATGTTTTATATCGCCGCCATCTTGACGGAAACGTAATGGCGGCCACACAAATGTTCAAAGTTTAAGTTAAATTACGACTAACATAACCATCCGATCTCTACCAAACTTTGCAACAACATTCCTTTATGGAGGGAGCATGCTTTGACCAATCTAATAGGTTATTAGCCTAATAGTTTGCGGCTGGCGGCCATCTTTATGTCAAAATTGATTCCCCCTATTAATTCGAACACGGTGGAACCGAATGGAACGAAATTTGGTACAGAGGTAGTACTAGCAAAGGGAACCTCAGTGTCATGTTTTATATCGCCGCCATCTTGACTGAAACGTAATGGCGGCCACACGAATGTTCAAAGCTTAAATCAAATTACGACTAACCTAATCATCCGATCTCTACCGAATTTTGCAACAACATACCTTTATAGAGGGAGCATCCTTTGACTAAACCAATAGGCCAAAAGCGTAATAGTTTGCGGATGGCGGCCATCTTTGTGTGAAAATCGATTCCCCCTATTAATTCGAACACGGTGCAACCGAATGGAACGAAATTTGGTACAGAGGTAGTACTAACAAAAGTCACCTCAGTGTCATGTTTTATATCGCCGCCATCTTGACGAAAACGTAATGGCGGCCACACAAATGTTCAAAGCTTAAATCAAATTACGACTAACCTAATCATCCGATCTCTACCAAATTTTGCAACAACATACCTTTATAGAGGAAGCATCCTTTGACCAAATGACTAGGTCATTAGCCTAATAGTTTGCGGATGGCGGCCATCTTTATGTCAAAATTGATTCCCCCTATTAATTCGAACACGGTGCAACCAAATGGAACGAAATTTGGTACAGAGGTAGTACTAACAAAAGGCAGACTCAGTGTCATGTTTTATATCGCCGCCATCTTGACGGAAACGTAATGGCGGCCACACAAATGTTCAAAGTTTAAGTTAAATTACGACTAACATAACCATCCGATCTCTACCAAACTTTGCAACAACATTCCTTTATGGAGGGAGCATGCTTTGACCAATCTAATAGGTTATTAGCCTAATAGTTTGCGGCTGGCGGCCATCTTTATGTCAAAATTGATTCCCCCTATTAATTCGAACACGGTGGAACCGAATGGAACGAAATTTGGTACAGAGGTAGCACTAGCAAAGGGCACCTCAGTGTCATGTTTTATATCGCCGCCATCTTGACTGAAACGTAATGGCGGCCACACGAATGTTCAAAACTTAAATCAAATTACGATTAACCTAATCATCCGATCTCTACCAAATTTTGCAACTACATACCTATATGGAGGGAGCATCCTTTGACCAATCTAATAGGTCATTCGCCTAATAGTTTGCGGATGGCGGCCATCTTTGTGTCAAAATCGATTCCCCCTATTAATCCAAACACGGTGAAACAGAATGGAACGAAATTTGGTACAGAGATAGCACTAGCAAAGGGCATCTCAGTGTCATGATTTATATCGCCGCCATATTGACAGAAACGTAATGGCGGCCACACAAATGTTTAAAGCTTAAATCAAATTACGACTAACATAACCATCCGATCTCTACCAAACTTTGCAACAATATACCTTTATGGAGGGAGCATCCTTTGACCAATCTAATAGGCCATTAGCCTAATAGTTTGCGGATGGCGGCCATCTTTATGTCAAAATTGATTCCCCCTATTAATTCGAACACGGTGGAACCGAATGAACGAAATTTGGTACAGAGGTAGCACTAGCAAAGGGCACCTCAGTGTCATGTTTTATATCGCCGCCATCTTGACGGAAACGTAATGGCGGCCACACAAATGTTCAAAGCTTAAATCAAATTACGATTAGCCTAATCATCCGATCTCTAGCAAATTTAGCAACAACATACCTTTAAGGAGGGAGCATCCTTTGACCAAACTAATAGGTCATCAGCCTGATATTTTGCGGATGGCGGCTATCTTCGTGTGAAAATCGATTCCCCTTATCAATTCGAACACGGTGAAACCGAATGGAACGACATTTGGTACAGAGGTAGCACTAGCAAAGGGCACCTCAGTGTCATGTTTTATATCACCGCTTTACTTGACGGAAACGTAATCGTGGCCACCCAAATGTTAAAAGCTAAAATGTAATTACGACCAACCTAATAATATAGTCTCTACCAAATTTTGCAACACCATATCTTTATGTGGGAAACATATTCAGACCAAACTGCAAGAACATCAGCCCAATAGTTTGCAGATGGTGGCCAAGTATGTGTGAAAATCGATTCCCCCTATCAATTCAAACACGGTGAAACCGAATTGAACGAAATTTGGTACAGAGGTAGCACTAGCAAAGGGCACCTCATATTCATGTTTAATATCCCTATAGCACGTTGTATTTCAACAAGCTACTACAACCAACATTCGATCATACTCCTTGAAAAGGACAAAGAGTTATAACAATACCCATGCATTTAGGAGAAAGTAGGCTATATGTTCTTTACTGAACATCTTGTTTTATTATCGTAATAGGCAACAGGATCCATACCTAACTCCCTTAAAATATCATTGGAAGTAACTTTAATCGGGAGGAATATTATCCCATTTGTCACAAGGATATAAAGAATGAATAATTCTATAACCACACGTGGCCCATAAAGCTCTACTCAGTTTGTGGAGATGAATACTCAATTGCACTTGGAGTGCTTATCGTCATAGTGATTATTACATGAAGAAATTTAAAGTTTAGTGCCAAACTCAATGGTGTGAAATGTATTTATTGTCATCATACCTTCACCATACCCTTAACGTTATTTAATTATTTCCTATACGTATATTTTCAAAGCCATATTAAACAATATATAGGCTACTATCACAATGTCATAAGCTGCATGTGACTGAGATGAAGATGCTGCGCTGGATGAGTGGCGTCACTAGGTTTGATCACATTACAAATGAGAAAATCAGGACACAGTTAAATTAACAGAAGTCTCCAAGGAAATCCAGGAGAGACTGCTGTGGTATGGGCATATTACGCGTAGAAATAACAAATATGTAGGGAGGAGAGCGATGTCTCTGGTTGTGGATGGCACGAGGAATAGAGGCAGACCTCGAAGAAGATGGGCTGACAATATCCATGAAGACCTAAAGGAGAAGCAGTTAGGGGACGACGATGTGTGGGACAGAATAAAATGGAAAAGACTTGCCAGAAACATCGACCCCACTTGAAGTGGGATAAGATGAAGAAGAACAAGTAGTTCCGTGAAGAAATATACAGCCAATTTTCATATATCCTACTAATGTTAATTGCCCCTATCAACATACTAAATTTCAGTTTGATTGCTGTAGTATATTCGTAGATATTGAGAACCGTCTAAATATTTCGGGTGGTCGCCACGTTGGACTTTTATATATGTAAGGCTTAAAGTTATGTACTGTTACATGAAGATTATTGTGTACGTGTAGTATTCAAACTTCAATCGCATGATTAGGACACAATAAGTAAAAACGAGATTTTAAAATTTCGCACAAATGCCATCTTGTGGTTATGGAAACAATTGAAAAACAGTAGATGCCAGTGGATTAACATTTGTATAAGGATTTACTGTACCAAGTGTCACTGCACTCGGATGGTTAAATTGCGAGAAACGACCATGTGGATATTTATACTTCGCTCCGCCGCCATGTTGGATTTGTGATCAACTGGTTATTGAAAGTCCTACAGGTGAACTTATGACCATGTCCCCTATGAATTTAAAAAACCTGTTTGATTGCTGTAATAGATTCGTAGATATTGAGAAATGTTTAATATTTCAGATGGTCGCCATGTTGGATTGTTATATGTACAGGCCTTAGAGTCATGTACCTTTAAAGGAAAATTATTGCGTAGGTTCATTATTCAAACTTTCATTTCGATCGCATGATTACGACACAAGAAACAAAAACTTAATTTAAAAATTCGCACAGCCGCCATCTTGAGGTTTTGTAAATAATTGATCTAAATTACATACCAGTGCATTACAAGGTATATAAACATTTGCTGTACCATGTTTCATTGCGTTTGGATCATTAAATAGCGAGAAAAGTCTATTTAAAACTTTCAAATTCGCTTGGCCGCCATGTTCGTTTTGTAGTTAACCGGTTTTTGAAAGTCTCATAGATGAACTTCCAGTAGTACTCTTTATCTCCGTGAAAAATTTCAGGTTGATACCGGTAATAGTTTCAGAGATATAGAATGCCGGTGAAATATTTCGCACAGCCGCCATATTGAGGTTATGTAAACAATTGAACGAAGTTAGATGTCGGTGCATTACAATGTGTATAAACATATACTGTACCACGTTTCATTGCGTTTGGTTGGTTAACTCGTGAGAAACGTCTATTTAAAAGTCGCAAATTCGCTTGGCCGCTATGTTAGTTTTGTAGTTACCAGGTTTTCAAAGGTCACATAAGTGAACTTCTAGTAGTTCCCTCTGTCACCATACAAAATTCCAGGGTGATAACAGTAATAGTTTCGGAGATATTGAATGCTGGTGAAATATTTCGCACAGCCGCCATGTTGAATTGGTGAGACGTAACAAAAGTTGAAGGGCACGGTCGGGGTCGCCCGGAATAGTGCTATGAACTTACCGAGTTTCATTGAAATCGCTCCAGTCGTTTAGATTTTATTAGGGACACACACACTCCTCACACACACACACACACACACACACGGACAAAAGGTGATCTCATAAGCCAATTTTTTCAAAATTGAAAATAGGCTAAAAATAGGCAACTGTATAATTATAATGGAACACCATCCCTATTTCTGTCACTAGGTATAAAACATGGACTAAACTGGACATGGAAACTATTAGTTCATTGTAATAATATAAAACAAGATGTTCAGTTAAGAACATATAGCCTACCTTCTCCTAAATGCATGGGTATTGTTATAACTCTTTGTCCTTACCAAGGAGTATAATTGAATGTTGGTTGTATTAGCTCGTTGAAATAAGTGTCATACGGATATTAAACATGAATATGAGGTGCTTTTGCTAGTGCTACCTCTGTACCAAATTTGGTTCAATTCGGTTTCACCGTGTTTGACAAGATAGGAGGAATCAATTTGCACACAAACATGGCCGCCATCCGCAAATTATTGGGCAGATGACCTCGTAGTTTGGTCAAGAGATTCCTCATACATAAAGGTATAATGTTACAAAATTTGGTAGAGATCAGATAAATAGGTTGGTCGTAATTTGATTTAAGCTTTGAATATTTGGGTGGCCACCATTACATTTCCGTCAAGATTGCGGCGATATAAAACATGACACCAAGGTGCTAGTGCTACCTCTGTACCAAATTTCGTTCAATTTGGTTTGACCGTGTTAGAAAAGATAGGGGGAATCGATTTGCACACAAATATGGCCACCATCCGCAAATTATTAGGCAGATGACCTCATAGTTTGGTCAAAAGATTCTTCATACTTAAAGGTATGATGTTACAAAATTTGGTAGAGATCAGATGAATAGGTTGGTCGTAATTTGATTTAAGCTTTGAACATTTGGGTGGCCGCCATTACGTTTACGTCGAGATGGCGGCGATATAATACATGACACTGAGGTGTCCTTTGCCAGTGCTACCTCTGTACCAAATGTCGTTCAATTCGGATTCACCGTGTTCGAATTGATAGGGGGGGGGGGGGGGGGGAGACACAGACATTCAGAGTACACACACTCACACACACACACACACACACACACACTGACAGACACACAATTTTTGGCCCTGTAGTGATCTAATAAGTCTACTTTCATTTTTTGCAAAAATCGAAAGTAGGCTAAAAATGTAAGTACAGGGTCATGGAAAAATATTGCCTAGATTTTAAATAAATTCTATAAAAATCTATTAGAGGTAATGTAATGGTTTTAGCCTTAAAATGTTTGGAAAATGTAACATTGTTTTTGCATACCCTAATAAGTTTCAATGTGAGCTCCGTTTATTGCTCCGCAGACGTCTAATGTGTGTCAATGTGTGTCAATCTGTGGTGCGGGTTACTTCTTGACCAAGTTATTATAATTTTTTTTCGTTGAAGAAATAATTACAGGCCTAATTTACCTCGACATGCTTGAAAAGTTTGTGTTCGCTCAAATAGAAGTTATCGGACAACAGACTGGGCAACGTGTCATTTTTATGCAAGGTGGGGCTATCCTCGCTACCTTCGCGCGGTACACTTGACGCACGTCTGCAGAGCAACACACGGATCTCATATTGAAACTTATATACTAAGGTTGAATACAAATGTTATCTTTTGCACGCATTTTAAGGCTAGAACCATTACATTACCTCTAATAGTTTTTTATGTTTGACGATGCCGAAATGTAAATATTGTGTCAAAAAATGTATCATAATGACAGTCATTAAAGTACTACTTTTTTATTATGATACAGTTTCTCCAACAATCAGAGCTCAATATTTTCATTCATTGGCCAATTAGGTAACCATAGCTTCGCACATGTACTCAAAATACAACATGTCGGACATGAATTACAAGATTTGAAAGTTCAAATTGGATATCTGATCAACCATTGTAGTTACAATCCCAAACACAAAGACAAAATCAGCACCAACCTTTACGGTAACAAGAAAATACTATGATATATGCAAGAAATTTATGAATCTACGTCCAGAAGATTGCAACACAGCCTCCTTCTATATAAATTACCGACATGGAATGTGCACCGTCCCATATGTTCACGTAAATGAACTGGCGAATATGAGAAAATAAATAGCACTGTACCTTAATATCCCCAACGACAATTTCTACACAGGGCATTGCTTTGGTACGACTTTGGTGACAGTTTGAGTGAATGCTGTTGCTGATCAGCAGGCTGTAAACTTATGACACTGCCAAGTAGACAGAGCCCATGCGTGCGTCAGAGAACTTGTAAGCCACAGGAAGCAAACCCAGCGCTGGCAATCCGATCACTAAATTCAAGTGACTGAATCTCGACAGATATTTATAAACATTTTTTGTTCGAACATAAAATTTAATAAAATAGAGTTATAATTATCGTTGAACATAATCAGTCCTATGCAACTCACCTATAATGGTAATTAAGGCACTCGTTTGGAAATTATAAAACTAGCTTTGCTCGTTTTATAAACATACTCGTGTCTTAATTATTGCCATTTTAGGCTCGTTGCATAATGTACCATTATAGGAATTATTTAAAATCCAAGCGTTATTTTTCGATGACCCTGTGTATCTTTATAATCACTGTCAAATTATCACGGAACTTGAAATAAAGGATCAAACCATATAACATCCATATCGAAGTGGCTTGTTTATGATCGGCGATGTTCCAAAACTATAGACTGGAATGTAATGGCATAACCAACACGCTGTAATGATCTCCTTTATCTTTGTATTGGTAACACGGCAAAGCACAGCTGGATGCACATATCTATGGTTTATTCACTACCGTTTGTGAAAGACTCCAGACTTTTCAAAGGTATTTAATTGAATCGGTTAGTTTTAAAACCCCATTATCATTCCTATTTAATATTTCGTTTTATGTGACTAAATGAAAGTTGAATGATGAATACATAATTATGTGTGGAAATCCCGCAAGTCTGCTGTATACTATGGTCGTATGGAGATCATAAATGTTTTATTTGGAAACGAAGTTTGATGTTTTTCTGTCGGTGAACACGATTGTACCCAATTGAGACGGGATATTCCCTAATCCTGAAAAAAATGAGATCAATAAATACACTCGGATGACCAGTTTCGATCGTCAAGCGATCATCATCAGATCGTTTACACTTAGGCCATACAATATTGTAAATACATTCACCCATACTTTCAGACATAGATTTGTTATGGCCTAAGTTTAATCAATCTGATAATGATCGCTTGGTGATCGAAACTGGTCAACCAAATGTATATATTTATTAACCTCATTTAATTTTTTTCAGGATTAGGGAATAACCCATCACAATTTGGTACAATCGTGTTGACCGACTGAAAAACATTGAACTTCGTTTACTAAGGCAACACTGAAAATGTCTTCAAAGAGCATAATATTTGCTTTCGTTTTGAAAACATTGAATATCACTAACATGCCTAATGAAGAGGAAATTAAAGTTTCTGGAACACTAGATAATTGGAGCACCACTAACAAGAATTGGATTGGAAATTTTCATTTTCATTTAATAATTTCTGTATTACAATTTTAAAATATTTATTTGTGAAGTTTGGGGAGCCTCCGTGGCTTAGGCGGCAGCACGCCGGCCTCTCACCGCTGGGTCCGTGGTTCAAATCCCGGTCACTCCATGTGAGATCTGTGCTGGACAAAACGGAGGCAGACAGGTTTTTCTCCGGGTACTCCGGTTTTCCCTGTCAAAATTTCATTCCAGCAACACTCTCCACTATCATTTCATTTCATCTGCCATTCATTTAATCATTGCCCCAGAGGAGTGCGTCAGGCCTCGGCAGCCGGCACAGTTCATATCCTCGCTGCTAGATGGGGGCTTCATTCATTCCATTCCTGACCCGGTCGGAGACTGGAAGCAGGCTGTGGATTTTCATTTCATTTGTGAAGTTTGGGCGCAATTTATTGGTATTGTAAATGTTTATTAAGTTTTATACTCGTATAAAGTAGATACACACATCAACAATCTTATGAGTGTAAATCTTGTTCTTTCCTTAAGACAATAATAATGTGTTATTCATTTTGTTTTAAAATCCTGTAAGCCACCGAGTTTTAAACTTACCTATATACAAATTTATTAAGTATTAAACATTCATATCAGACTTGCATGATGCATTTACATAGGTATTAATCCTATCGGGCAAGACATTTTTCAAATAGTTACTATTTTATTCAGCAAAGAGTTTAATTTTCTGTTTTCCCACAAGTTCACATTTTAAAGAAACCGATTCAATTTTGTTCTGAGGGTTACAATGACGTTCACTCAACCTCGATAGTTAGATGACCTACATTCAATTCCCACCTCAATCATCCTACATGCAGTTTTCGAGGGTTTTCAACTTTTACTTCAAGGAAATAACTGTTGGCCCTTACTAGAACCCAGGCTCTAAAAAGGACAATTGCACACATGGCTACAATCATCAAACTAATACAGATTCAAAGACGATTACGATACACAAACAGGAGGATGATAACTGAAGGTATTACATGGCCTAAATTGAAACAACAGCACAAACAACTAAATAAAACTAAACAAGAACTATTAGGCCTACCATTTCAAAGTGAACTACTGAGTTTTTGATTTCCAGCCGTAGAAGAAAAGTATTGACAGCTTCTGGACATCAATTCCTTGGTGAAGGGGCAGTTGAAGGTCTATGAAAGGCTTCCTACATCAATCAACGCCTGCCGCAAAGCACGTAGTGACTGAGAGGGCACGGGAATTGTGATAAATGGAGAGCCGCCAATTCTGTAATGGATTCGTGCATAAGCGCACCTAATGGAAGATGTATGACGTCTCGTGCACATATCGATATGTTGTCGACGTATGGCATATTAAGTATTCTTATCTCACCCCAAAGTGCTTCTTCTCACTTCAAAGAGCTACGTGCTCGGCACCAAGGGTGAAGAAGGGTCTACCGGATGGTATTGAATGTTTGTTCAATTATATGTCTTGACTAGGCACCGGATTCTTAGGTTCTTACCTATTTATTTCCTTACTTATGATTTTACGAAATACAATCAAAGGAGCCATATTCATGAATTATGTAGTACCTAAGAAAGTCTAAACGATCTGCGAGTATCTAAAATTACTTACTTAATTACAGTTTTGTTGCAGTTTTTGTAGTACATTTGAATTTTTAGGCAGTATTTTTAAAAGTAAACAACAATAAATATTTATTTCTAGCTCTAGTAGATTGAGAAAAATGCTATCTGCCAGAAAATTCAAATAGTTTCAGCACTTTTCAGCTTATTCTAAGGTTATTTAGTGTCAGGAAAGTGGGGATCAATTTCTTATTGTTTATAAATTTCCTATATTCTAAATAGACAAAGCAAATTGAACGGTCTGGAGTGTGAAAATCACCTCTAATATCCATGGTTTTATTGAATTTGAATAATTAACATATTTAAGGACAGAAAATATTACCTGAAAGTGTGAGGTTCTCGGTGATAATTTGATAAAAGACGTATCATTAGGTAAAATATTTACACTCTCTCTGATTTTCGACTGACAATCAGGCATTAATTTTAAGCATTGCACAGTTTATGTCAACTTTTGCTACACTTTAAACATAAAAAGCTATTTAGAAACCTAATTTACATATTATGAACCTAAAAACCTATTTTATGTTTTTGAAAACCTAAAATGACAATTTTAAAAACCTAAGGATCAGGTCCCTACGGTAATGACATTAAAACGTAGTGTATGCTCCGAGTTTGTAGTAAACCACAAAAAAGAAAATATCTCACACTGAGCAATTTTTCTAGGTTTATACCGTAACTTGTGTGGGTTTTCGCCTAGGAACTTCAAGTTGGTTCATCAGCGGGCTCTCGGTGTCTGTGCCCGGACCCCCACAGGAGTAGCGAACTGCAAGCTCTGCTACCTCCCTTTTATGAAGCGCACCTGTGCCTTTTAAATGCGAGAGCTAAAAGCTCAAGCAGCCTTAACCTCCATATGAAGGCGTCCTAAAAGAAGGTATATTGGCTTTCATGGCCAGAATTAACATACAGCAAAATATCTGTGAAGACATTTCCTCATTCGAGACAATGCTCCCAACACGGATATTTGCTTTCGTACCGTAACCATCGTTAAATTTAGCTGCAATATCAGTAGATTAATTTTACAGCGAGGTCCTTATCTATGGAATTGAACCTTGCATGCACCGTGTGGCGTCCGGGCCTCACATCAGTAAATTCTACAATACCAATGAGTTTACAGGGTCTGCTAATGTTGACTTCTTTGCACAAACCCGTCAAGGTTTGCAGTTTGCACAGAGATGTTTAGTCTTAGGAATAAACGTAAGCATAGCGGCTTCGGTGGCGTAGTCAGTAGATGAACTGATCAGGCCGAAGTCATCGGATTTTTAAAAGCGTTAAAATCCTTCAGTATGCCTTCCTTCGGAGGGGAAGTAAAGCCGGCGGGCCCATGTCATATATTTATGGCACATAAAAGAACCCACCACTGCAATTAGTAGTGTGTAGCAAAATTCGGCTATTTAGAAACGCTCTATCAAGTTTGTCGCTAGGTGTTATTGCCAGTAGCATCTGGTAGCCATAGTTGGAACTATTTGAAATTGAACTTGTTGGGAGCCTACGGGCGTTCATCTCAAAAATGCGCAACTATGGCCATTGGCTGCAATTCATATATAATAATAAACGAAAGCATTACACTTGAAATACAATAATGTTATTGGTTTTACGAGGCTTCTAGAGACACCGTGGTGCCAAAATATTGCCCCGAAGGGGATCTTTAACGTACCAAGAAATCTATTGACATGGCTCGCTCACATTTACGCACATTTATTTATTTATTTATTTTTTATTTATTTATTTATTTATTTATTTATTTATTTATCGTATGGCTTTTAGTGCCGGGAGTGTCCTAGGACATGTTCGGCTCACCTCAGTCTGTAGCTACTTCCAGTGAACAACCTTAGGGTGAGTTACAAGTTCCGTTCATTTTCAAGTAGTTCCAACTTTCGCTACCAGATATCAATGCTATCTAGTGGTGAACGTTGGAACTTAGATAGAGCGTTCCGACGAAATCTAACTTAGAAATTTAGCTTCACACAAGTTTAGTCTGTGGAAACCTTTTACATGCCATAAATCTATGACATGGGACCGCCGGCTTTACTTCCCCTCTGAAGGAAGGCGTACTGAAGGATTTTAACGCTCTTAAAAATCCGACGACTTCGGACGAGTTTGAACCCGCGATCTTGGGCACAGCAGTTCAACATGCTACCAACTACGCCACTAATGCCTACATTTACGCACAGTCTAATGCCAATTGACTGCACGAGGTTTCAATAGTGCAACTTTGCGCACAACAGGCGAGGACGTTACAGCTGCACCATGCTACCAGTCGCTCTTGAAGAAGTAGCTCAGCTGCTCTTTCTATTCTGCAGAACTGAGACTGGTGATATTTGCTCTCAGGTCACTTCGTCAATTAATACAGTACTTTCTATAAAGTATTTCACTTTCTGCGAAGATTTTACTTTCCTTGGTGCATGGACCCGTGAATTTATCAAATTCTTGTAGAAGAACGTGCACTAATCATCTGGATTAATACTGGCCTCATTTGATGCGAGTAAAAGTTATTGACTTTGCAAGAAATCATACACAACTGTTGTATTAATATCATTACATGGGCCGCAATTAAAATACGCTCTGGGGTCTGTGGTACATATTGTACTGACTTGATAGATGATATTTGGTTAAATTTTTTTTATAACGTGTCAAAATCTCTCTTACGTTCCTTTATTTTAGAGCACTCTTTTAAATACTTCGATTGCTTTCCTAATACTATTTATGTTGTTAATTGGCCTACATGCAAACACTTTGATATTGTTATACACCCTAGCCTATATGTTATACCTAAGTATACCCAATTTTCTGACTATTGGAAAAACTCCTATATTACAGTACTTTCTCTAAAAGTCGCCTCCGTAGCGTAGCGGTCAGCATTTCATTTCGAAAGTTCGCGTCTTATTTACGAGGTGAATCAGCTGCCCCTAATAATATTGCTTTATGCAGCCCAACTAGCGTTGTTATCAGGAAGGTCGATATTTCTCTGCTTGCTTCCCGTAAGGTACTAATGTACTGGAAGCATATGCTGCAAACGATACTGAACTCTATTACTTTTCTCTCGATGTGACTACAGGCTAATATGAGGGAAAATTAGTAGTGCTCACTATTGTTTGCGGGACATGCTTACAGTGAATTAGTATCATACGGGATGCAGGCAGAGAATAATATCGACTTTCCTGATAACACGCGTTAGTTGGGATGCATAAAACAATATTATTAGGGGCTGCTGATTAACCTGGTATAATATGTATATTATACTGTATACTGTTATTTATGCTTCTAAGACATGTTAACATCTTAGTTCAGTTACCTAAATACTGATGTAGAATATCTGATTGCTGAAAAACGTGTCGGCAGCATCTGATATTCATTAAAGGCTTGTTGATTTACGTGACCAGTAATCTCCGACCATGAGCCTCGAAATCTTCATTTTACGTGGATTACAAACCACATCACGTCATATTTCATTTCGAAAATCTCACATGCCTTGGTGAAATGCAATAAGCTTGACCACTGCACTACGACGCCTCGGACGCACAGTATTCTTTATAATACTGGTAATGTTTTCTCGGTCGTTAACCTCATAATTGGTCAAGCGATGGGTGGAGGAATCTTTACCTAATGAAGTAGCCTCTTTGGTGTGGTAGCATGCAATAAAACGTGCTTGTAATTCGTATTAATTTCCCATTAGAAATCGCACAATACGGTGTGTAATTATATAGTTAATCGAACAGCAAATTTAATAAAACACTGTAAAACAGCCAATTTTTACATGATTCAAATCCCGGCTACATAGGTGTGAACCAAGCATCTAGGCCACTAGATGAAAGTACCACATTGAGTTATGCCGTCAGTAATAGGTCCAGTAAGTACCGGAAATAAGGAACATATTTAGCATAGTATAATATACAATGCGCCACGTTGTATTACATCAAGCTGCAACGAACATTCAATTAAGGCAACTTTGGTGGCGTAGTTGGTAGCATACTATGCCCAAGGTCACGGTTTCAAAACCAGCCGGAGTCATCGGATATTTAAGAGCATTAAGAATTCTTCAGAAGAAAAGTAAAGCCGGCGGGCCCAAGTCATAATTTATGGCATCTAAAAGAACCTTCCATTAACTCAAGTTGTGTGAAGCAAAATGTGTAGGTTAGATTTGATTAACGCTCTAATAGGATCCAATGCTCGCCACTAGGTGCTAGTTGTGGTCGCATGTAGTAGCCACGTTCGCAGCTAGGTTTCGTTGACAGTAGCATTAGGCAGCAAACGTAGGAAATACTTAAAATTGATCATATGCAGTCCTTACCTGATATCTGGTGGCGAAAGTTGAAAATACTTGAAATTTAACGGAAGTTGTAGCTCACCCTATGGGTGTCCGCTTGAGGCAGCTACAGCTTTTGGCGAGCCGAACATGTCCTCGGCCACTCCCGGCACTAAAAGCCATATGCTAAATAAATAAATGTGAATTACAGATAGCAATCACTATTACAGGCATCACAATTAACACGGGTTATCAGTGAGATTCTACACACACCCAAAGTACAAGGGGCTACATGAACATGTTGTTACATCCCCTAAACTGAGGAATCAACCAACCAACCAACCAACCAACCAACCGAATATTCAATTATGCTTCCTGCTATGAACCATGAATTATGACGATACACATACATTCAGTAGAAAGTAGGCTAAATTATGTTCTTTACTGAATCTTGTTTTTGATAGCGTGTATTCTTGACGCGTATTTTTTTGCGGGTGAGACCAACGTGAGAATTACTATAAATCCATCAATTCTAGCTTTATTCGCCAATTTGATTCAGGAAATGCTACATTTGTCAGTATGTGATCCTAACCACGGAAGGTAGCACATACAAGTACACTAGTGTAATTTTGTGACAAAGTCCAGTTTAGCAGTCACTAGCAATCTCTACACAGGCTGCTGCACGAGTGAACCCAGTGGCGATGTAGTTTAACTCGAGCCGTGTAATCGAGAGGTTGTTACGCTCTGAGGTGTACACAAGTACACATCAGACTGATGTCACAAACCCAGTTAATTCCAGCTCACTTCGATTCCAAGCAGCTCGTTCTCCATAGTGACCATGCCAGGAGAGGCACTGCGTAGATCCATCTGTTTATATCTGGACATTTAACGAATTCAATCTAAATCAAAAGTCATAAACACATCGTTTATATAAATTAATTTCATTCACATAACACACTAACACACTTGCACTGTACTTGGACAACAAGAAAACTGAAAATGTAAAAATATATTTTGTGTAAAATTTTAACTTTTGTAAACTGTGAATAATGGCTAAGTACCTGTTTAAGGACGTGGGATGGACCCATCTCCCGTAATCCAGTTTGACCATCTAACATAGACGGAAGCAGGAAGTGAAATGGACAGATCTTCCATTTTGTTTCAACACAAAGTATAGGCCAATTTTCCAGGCCATTGAAGAGAAAGGAAAATCCTCTTATAGCATTGAAGAATTCGCGTGCAAGACAGTGAGTGAGTGAGTGATATTTCCACTGTTTTCTCACCCGGCCCATCAAGCCATATACTTTACATGGGAGTTTCTGTAGAGCAGCCCTCACTATTACAATACACCGCACGAGACTGTTACGCTAGGTATGAGTTATATGTACTGAATCTGTTTTGTAGGGGTCTGGGCGTGGGCATCAAGAACCCGCTAATGAGCTAGCTTGGTGTCCTAGGCGAAACACCACACAAGACACGGCACAAACCTAGAAAGATTGCTGAGTTTTAATTCACTGGCCGTGACAGCCAATATACCATATTTTTTTGGAAACCTTCATAGAAAGATGAGGACTGCTTGATCATTTATATCTCGCAGTAAAGAGGCGCAGATGCGCTTCTTAAGGGAGGTAGCGCGCAGTTCGCTACTACCATAGGGGTCCGGGTGCGGACACCAAACCCCAAACAAGACACGGCACAAACCTAGAAAGATTGCTGAGTTATACTTTTTTAAAGACATTAAATAAACACATTTTGTGGAATATCGTTTAACGGCCCTAGAAGGGTGGGGCTCTTTCAGCCCTTAATGTTGCTCTGCCCCTGATTGCCACTTAGCTTCGTATAAATGTCATATCTGATACAATATTAGCCCAAACCACCAGGGGTGAATCCAGTAAATGATTTGGAAGGGGGATGATGGTGAATGTCGGTCGGGTCTATACACTGCCTTAAACAGTGATTGGCTCTAGAGCCGCCCAGATGTGTAATCCGAATCACAGTATTTGTGCGCTAATTTCCAAAATACCACTTGAATTAACCATGAATGGAGTATGGTTCATCTAGCAGAGATACAACCAACTTTACCACTGAGAAATTACATCCCATGTGTTTGAAAGACAACAGCTATGTTTGTTCCCAATAACTTAATATTGGTAGTGGTGACAATTGTTGTTGAAGGGTCGAACATCGACGCCGATTGCCCTTAGCAGGATCGATAGGAGAGTTTTCAAAGATGAGTGTAACTTAGAAGTAACCTGTATTTCCTAAGCAAGGCACTAGTTATTATACTCCTGAAGTTTGAGGAACTCAGTTGTGAATTAACGCAGACATTCTTCCCAGAAATTAATTATGAGAACACTAACTATTTAATTTTAATGAAGTTTGTACTACTCATTAACTCAGAAATCCACGAGCAACAATTTGAACCTAAAGGAGAACAGTTCACTCCACAACACGTAAGTTTTGGTGAAATTAAAATTAAAGACATAGGTTATTACCCACCTAATCCTCATGCAATTAATTTGCCGCACACCAATATACGGTATTCTATAATACAGTTATACTAGGGCAGGGTCGGACAGGAAGTTTGTTTGCATGAAGAGCCCTTGCTCGTGATCAAAGTCCAAGATAGCTTTGAAGCCAATTTCAGTATTGCCTTATTGACAATTGATATTGTAAATTGTTCAGTCGGTTAACACAATATAATAACATGGTAAGTGTGTGTGTGTGTGTTTTTTTGTTTTTTTTTTGCGTATGAGTAGGGGGGTGATAGGAGTTCCAACGCACTCCAGAACCCTCCTTGACCCACTACTAAGCCTCAGCCATGTTAAATATCTCTCGAACGCATGGTCCGATTTTGACAAATGAGGTGTCGTTGGACTCGGGCTGACGTCCTCTTTGCTATGGACCACTCTTTATATTTTTGATTTTTTTTGGATTTTTTTCGTTTTCGAAAGTAGGTGATAGCTTGAACACTAAACATGATAGAACGTTATGCCATGGCTCAAACGAATGGTCTTGATGACCTTTATTTTTTATAATGACTTTTTTTTTTACTTTTTATGCTTTTTTGAAAACACTCGAATTTTGAAAATCCTATATTTTGGAAACTAGGAAGTTTACAAAAAAGTTTGTTTCATGTAAATCAATGATCCCCACCCCCTCTACCCCCCAAATAAATGTCAAGTCTCTAGAATGAAAACCTGTAGTAGTGGGATGACACGGGAGCTGCTTCCAAAAGCAAGTGGTGAGCCCCTGCGACCTTGGAATGGAAGGAGTCATGCTAGGAAGGCGTGCTTGGATTCGTTTTTTTCGTCTCGTTGCGCTCTTTACGGAAATGTAGATGTCAAAAAGGTGAAATGCTGGAAACATGTTTTTTTGGGGGGGAAAACCATGATTTTGAACTTTTTGCTATATCTCGCGAACCAATCATGCTAGAGGTGTGTTCGACAGGTCCAAGTACTCGGGGTGATGTCCTCTTTGCTATGGACCACTCATTGTAATTTTAAAAAATTTGGGAAACTCGATTTTGGGGTAAACACGTGTTTTTTGTGATTTTTGCCGATATCTCACGAACCAATAACGCTAGAGACGTGTACGAGTTATCCTAGGACTCGGGCTAACGCCCCCCTTTCAAATGTGGTAGATATTTTTTCCAAAAAGATAATTCACAAAGGGCCTAACGCCATACATGTTGAAATAACGTTTTCTTTTTCTTTGCCTGTTTATAATGTCCATGAAGCGTGGCGGTTGAGAGAGACGATACGGCTGGGTGTGTGTTTGTTTCAACGAACCTGTCGCTAACCACAAGGACCATGCTTAATAGAACAATCACTATTTCGACGGGTCGGTTTATGACAGAGCGAGGGTGCGTTTTTCTGATATTTTACCTTTGACGTGTAAACGGTGATGAGAACTTGATTCTATGTTGGTCGAAGCGAGTACAGAAAACAAACTTGCCGAGGAGCAGGAGGTGAATGTCAATTGAGCTTATTGGAAGGCATTGATCTGACTTGACAACAAGTGCAATGGAAAATGACAATGACGCTTGAAGGTGAAATAATCTGACCATCGTGGTGGCAGGGGAGTGTGAAAGGCATGCACACACATGTGTGAAACCACATGTACGCTAAACCAGTGACATCCTGTCTTGCTTCGTACGTGACAAAATGCAAGTCCATGTGAAATTTGATCTTCCACAGGTGTTCGCTTGGGACGTTAGCTGTCCACGTGCGCGATAACTGTTAACAAGTGACATTCTGTTTTGCTTCGTACGTGACAAAATGCAAGTTGACGTGAAATTTGATCTGCCACAGGTGTTCACCTTGGACGTTAGCTGTCCACGTGCACGATAAGAGAATGTTCAAAGCATGGGAAAAAAAAGATTATACATGCAACGTAGCATATATAAAGACATGTCGTTATCATTTCCACTCTCACTTAGGTGACTACCTTTGAACACATTGCGTTGCATGAAACCCCTGGTCTTGTTTAACAGTTTTGGTGTTGGTGGAAAATACTTAACCTTGTTGTGGGGTAGGTATATATTTATTCATTTATATATTTATTGATTTATATATATATTTACATGCAATTATTTATTGATTAGGTATTTAACGATTTTATTTATTTGTTTGTAGATAACGCGTATAGCCTACCTGTTGTGTGTCTGTGGGAAAGAGATTGGAAAAGAGAGAAAAACGGACAACTAGAGACGGAAACCATTTCCACATTAGCCCACGAGACGGGAATATAGCAAAGCATTACACGTCAAGGTGAGATTTGTTTTATTAATATATAGCCTGTTTGATTTTGTTTTGTTTATGAAAGGCATAAACTATATGGAATGGATATACTTATGGTGGTTTATTTTATTTCTTTTTTTAGATATTTGAAAAAAAAAGGGTTTACTGCTACAGCAAATACAGTTGAAAACCAAGTGGCTTTAGGGTGGAACCATTGTCAAGCAGTCTACAGCTGAAAACTCAGGTGAGAGTGTTCTTTCAAAATAATGTCTTTTACTGCTGAGGATACGTTAACTTGGGAGCCCCTTGAGTCTTGTTTCAAATCGCGTGTGTGCTCTGGCCGCGTAGTGAATGTTAGAAAAAGTTTGATTCCCAAATAATTTTTACAATCTTGTTTTGAAATTTTTAAAATTGAAATTTGTACAGCACAAAGGTTGCATACGGCTTTAAAAGTGAATACAGAACTGGTGTGCGATTTCATATATAAAAAGAAGGACGTGGAGCATAAAGAGACATTTTATATTTGCAGTAAAATGCAAGAGCTATTCATAGCCCATAATTTGGAACAGTGGTATGAAACCCACGTGGTGAATGCCTTGCTATCAAAATTTGATAAACTGCAACAAGGACCGAGTGGTCTAGCCTTAGACAAAATTCATCATTTGCAAATCAACATTTGTCAATTCAACCCGTTGAATGCTGGGTCTAGCTATATTAAAACACCACCAGCAATAGCTTCGAAAAATGCTGTGGTCAATATAAAGAATCGTGACAATGATTGCTTTCTGTGGTCTGTGGCTGCGTTTTTGCAACCAGCACAACGTGACAGTTGTCGACCAGGAATGTACAAGGCCAAGTTTGTTGAATTGAAACATACTTTAAATTTAACTCGAGTATCGTTCCCTATGGACTTAACCGAGATCCCTAGGTTTGAACAAGACAACCAGGACTTTTCGTTCATGGTGTATGGCCTTAATGGTAATGTGATTGTGGGTCCTCTTTATGCCACAAAAGAACCGAAACGACATCACATTCATCTTTTATATTTATCTGTAGGAGAGGTGAATCACTATTGCCTGATTAAAAGCCTGAGTAGATTGCTAAGCAGTCAAGCGTCCAAAGCACATGGTAAAAAACATATTTGTGATCGTTGCTTGCAATATTTTTCAACCCCCATGCTCTTAGAACGTCATAGGGTAGATTGTGTTTCTCAGGAAGCGGTGAGACTGATATTGCCACAAGGGGACAAGGCTGTGTTAAAGTTTAAGGACATTCACAAGCGTGACACTGTTCCCTATGTGGTGTATGCAGATTTTGAAGCTCTCACCACACCCATGGCGGGATGTGAACCAGATCCCTCCATGAGCTCAACCACATCCATTCAAAAACATGAACCCTTTGCCATAGGATTTAATGTGGTGTGTGCCCATGACCCCACACAATCCGTTTACAAATACCGCGAGGGGACAGATTGTGCCAAATGGTTCTTGGATGAACTTGTCAAGTTGGCTGACCATGTACAGGAATTACTGGACCACCCAGTACCCATGAGCCTATCTCCAGAACAACAGCAGCAGTATGAGCATGCCATGACATGCCATATTTGCGAAAAGCCTATTTTAAGTGGAGAGGAAAAAGTCAGAGACCACTCGCATTTTACAGGGGAGTTTCGTGGAGCTGCGCACAGCAAATGCAACTTGAACTTTCCAGCTCCTCGTTTCATTAGTGTCTTTTTCCACAATCTGGCGAATTATGACATTCAGTTTTTGATTCGTGAATTGGGTCATGTCAACAAGGGCTCGTTTACCATTATCCCCCAAAACCATGAGCGTTTTACAGCCCTGACATGGAGGTTGAGCAACTTTAGCATTCGATTTTTGGATTCCTTTAAGTTTATGGCATCCTCGCTAGACAGCCTTGTGAATGGCTTGAATGAGGAGGAATTAAAAAATACTAGAATGCATTTTAATGATCCTGAGCAATTTCAATTGTGCATTCGGAAAGGTATATTCCCGTATGATTTCTGCAACAGCTGGGACGTGTTAAAGCAAAGAAAACTCCCACCACAAGAGAAATTTTACTCGAAACTAACACGCAGTACCGTTTCCGATGAAGACTATGCACATGCATGTCAAGTTTGGCGAGTGTTTGGCATGAAGACGCTAAGTGAATATGCTATGCATTACCTAAAACTGGATGTATTGCTGCTCACTGATGTGTTTGAAAAATTCCGTAACTTGTGTCAACACATTTACGGTCTTGACCCGGCTCACTATTATACGAGTCCTGGGCTCTCGTTTGATGCCGCTTTAAAATACACTCAAGTGGAATTGGATTTACTCACTGACGTAGACATGGTTCTATTTTTTGAAAAGGGCATTCGTGGCGGCTTTGTGTCACTTAACCAGCGCCATGCCGAAGCGAACAATGTCTACATGCCTGATTATTCACCGGAAAAACAAGAATCGTACTTAATGTACTATGACGTGAATAATTTGTACGGTTACGCCATGAGTCAGCCTTTGCCCTATGGGAAGTTTGCTTGGCTGACAGACAAACAAGTGTCAGAATTTGATGTGAACATGGCTAGCCAAGAAACAGGCCGTGGATATGTGCTAGAAGTGGATATTGAATATCCATCATCTTTGTATGATGAACATGCCGATTTCCCATTCTGCCTTGAGCAAATGGTTCCCCCTGACAGTAAAGTGAAAACTGAAAAACTCATGGGCACACTTTACAACAAAAATCAGTATGTGCTACATATCCAAATATTGGTGCAATGCCTCGCCCAAGGCTTGGTGTTGAAGAAAGTCCACAGGGGTATTTCTTTTGCTCAAAAAGCATGGCTTCAGCCATACATGCGACTCAACACAGAGCACCGACAAATGGCAACACAGCAGTTTGAAATTAATTTTTTTAAATTAATGAACAACTGCATCTATGGCAAGTATATGGAGAATGTCCGCAAATACCGTGACATTAAATTGGTGAATGTCTGGGAGGGGCAGTGGGGTGCCCGGCGGTACATTGCCAAGCCAAATTTCAAATCGATCAAAATTATCGATGAGGATTTGGCTACTATTGAAATGAGTAAGACCAGCGTGACCATGGATAAACCCATTTACTTGGGTCAAGTCATTTTAGACTTTTCTAAATCGGTCATGTATCGATTCCACTACGAGTTTGCGAAACACCATTTTGAGGACGTCTCTCTTTTGTATATGGACACGGACTCATTCATTTACCACATTCGCCACTGCAAACCCTATGACGTCATGAGGCAACATAGTGACTGGTTCGACACCTCTTGCTATAGCGCTGACAACGTGTTTCAGCTGCCCATAAAAACAAGAAGGAAATGGGCGTTTTAAAAGATGAATGCGGTGATTCCATTATGACGGAATTCGTAGGTTTGGCCTCAAAAATGTATGCTTATCGCACACTCGACTGTAAGGAAGCCAAAAGAGCAAAAGGTGTAGGTAGGGCAGTGGTAAAATCGCTACGTGTAGACGATTACCTAGCGGTTTTACGCACTGGCAAAGCTATGTCTCATACACAGTCAGGATACAATCCAGCAACCATCATTTGTATCTTGTGGAACAGAGAAAACGCACCCTCGCCTCCATGGATAACAAGCGTGTGTGGGCTGATGACCTGCTCACTAGCCTGCCCTGGGGTTATGATCGCAACGAGGAGGAGGTGTGATTTCACTGTTTAATCGTTTATGGGACATGGCTTTTTGTAACTTGTAGATTTAGAATTTTGTAAATATTGGTTTCTGTCATTGTAAATAGTAGATTTTGTAAATAGTGACAACCCACTTGGACCTTTTGCTCTTTAAAAAGTTCTATGCAACCTTATTTTTTAAATTTTTTGATTGGTAAATAGTTTGATTCTTTTAACGCTGTACAAAGTTGAGTTTTTTTGTAAATATGAAATAAGTAAGATTTTTAGTAACTTTAATAACTAGTATTTAATTATTTTTCGTAATGTAAATGATAAACTAAAAAGTTCTTTTGGGATGAGTGAGCATGTCGAGAATGTGCTTTTGGGAATAAATAAAGTGGTTGTGTTTGTTCCCAAAGACAGGTGTGAATGTATGAGTGGAGAGAGAAAACTGGTGTGTATGATTGACCAGAGCAAACACGATGAGGTAGGGTGGGTGGGTGGGGAGGGGGTAAATGGTCACTTATATACTCATTTTGTTTTAAATAGTTTCGTTTTTTCATTGAAATGTGGCAGACAATAGACATTATTTTTGTAAAAACAGTCTTACCTGCAGTAGTCGTAGACCTCGACGTTTCTCCAAACACGCATTAGCACATTGCAGTATTATCAAGGTCAAGCACTCGCATCAACATCATTGTCAAATCTCAACTTTCGACATACACCAAATGGAAAAATGTGAAAACAGCAAAATGGAAAATCCATGTTTCCATATCACCAAAAAAGGCAAAACTTAAAACAGACATTTTAAAAAAACTGGAAATGGCCATGTGTAAAATATGAAAATTCAAAAACGTCAAACGGTCATTGTTTAAAAAGTGTCATCAGCAAAATGGAAAAATCCATATCATCAAAACGAACGTTTTCGAAAACTGTAAATTGCAAATTGGCAAATGACAGTGTGTGGAATTCATCATGTGTGAAATGTGTAAAATGAAAAAATCAGCCATCAACATCACGATTTCTTAAAATTAAAAATAACAAATCATTGTGCTCTGGTAAACCTTTGTTTTTATTTCATAGTCATAGTGAATTGACAAAAGAAAAATAGAATACAAACAAATCCCAATTCCTCACTCCTCAATGTTTATGTCCATGCATCATCAACTTTCCTTTCATAGCACTCATGACAATTAGGGCTGCCATTCTTTCACCCACTGAGGCATCACTGGATGTGAAACGTTGTTTAGCTTTCTTCAATAACAATTTATCTGCCACATGTTTTAAACCAGGATGACTATGGCGATAAGAAAGGTCATGTTCCTTGCATGCTTGATCCAAAAGATTAATGGGTACATCACCACGTTGTAAACGTTTTTCGAGACGAGTTCCAGGGCCGCAAAAACGATAACCTGGAAGATGGATTTCGAAAGGTAAGTATTGAATCACTTTGTTAATGACGCCATTGCCAGTACAGGTCTGGCATATCCTTTTCCATCGATGGTAAAAAGGTTTGGTCTTCCTCCTCCTCTGTGGACGATGTTTGTGTTTGTTGTTGTTGTTGTTGCTTTTTCTCGCCATGACACTCGTGGAATGATTCAACAAAGTCTTTACATGGACTTTTATGACCGTGATACAGTTTCACTAGCTGGCAAGTCGCACACTGACGCATAGACGGTATTTTTGCCATGGCCACTTGCTTATGGTGATCGTAATCCGTACAGGGTTGCAATTCACTCAACACAGGGTCTTGAGTCCATGATTTTGGTACATGTTGCCAGATTTCTTTCACTGCATTGGCGGTCACATAATAAATGAACGACTTGGGCAGCGCCAAGAGTTCCTCTTTGGTAAAACTGTCTAGTTTCTTTTTGCACACAAAGAACTTGCCGATGGCTTTGTCCGTAGCATTGCCTTTCTCCATGGTATCACGTGCTGTAGATGTTTACACGTCGCTTGTAGAAATCTCACTGACGTCATTCACAGGTAAATCTTGAGTTATAATTTTGTTCAACAACTCCCAGCAGGCATGAGTGGTTAACCAATGAAAGAGATGCCACGCATGCGATAGGGCTGTATGGGTAATGTTGCCACAGGAACAAGTATCCATGAGCGTTTGCAGGGAGGGGCAGCCCAACTCCATGAGGTCGATACATTGGCAGTAAGACGCCAAAAATGGTTGCAACCATTGACGTTTTTCATTACCTTTCACAAATACCACATTGGCCGAGGACAAGTGTGCTTTCATGACCACGTCCAAATATTTATAGGAAATGGTTCCCTGATTCCAGTCTGGTTGCCTATGATTTTCAATCCACTGGATTTGTTTACGGTCTTTTCCACACAACAAATCAAAAGCATGGGGTGGTTTAAAGAGCAAATGCGTAGCTTGCGATATCCAAAACGTGGTACAATCGATCATGGCCACTTGTTTAAATATAAATTTGTTGTCACCAATTTTAAACCCTTGGCAATCCACAATGAGTGTGCGCAACATGTTGACGCTTGCCTGGACCAAGTTCAACTGACGACTGACTGACGATCACGTGTGATCATGGCATGGGCTTACCTTCCATGCTAGTTTCAAATTGAGGTTAGGGTAGGACAGAGGGACATGCAAAAATAAGAATTTAAGAATTACATCATTTTATTATCATAACACGTCTTACAGGCTTTTCTCATTTTGGGATAAGGACGATAGCAACTGATACAACAATATAGTCTCTTGTGTTTGTAACGTCCATAACACCGATGATGTCCCAATGTCTCTAAACTAGGCGTTTTTGATGGTGAGCTGCTCACCGAAGCACCATGGACACCATACGGTCCACACGTATCGTAACTTGTTTTCTTTTCATCACCCAGAGACACAAGTGAGGGATAGCTTGAATGACAGGATATATTTCCCACTTCCATTCTACGCAGGTAGGGGCAGGTGGGTGATCAGCGCTGATGTTCCTGCATGGGTTCATCGCCCTCCTGCCATTGGTCTATGATGATGGGACAAAAGGCACATTTCACTTCATCTCTTGTTTTTAAATAGTAGAATCCAGCGGCCGCTAAGGCTTGAGGGTTTATGAAAGGCACTGTCCATGTGGCAAAAGTCTTGAAACGTTGTTCCTCAGAGTTTAAATTCATGGATGTAACGTCTCTTGAGGCTTTAAAGCAAGACATGACTGAGCGGCTTGACATGGGTTGAGCTGTTATTTATACACTCGTCACTTGGTTGGACAGTGGATAATAGTTGACTTGTTTGTGATGAATAATCAAACAGTAGGCCGTCGTATTGGCTGGTACATTGTCATGCGTTTCAAAATCTAGTCGCATGTCGATATTGGATGGCTTGACAGACTCTTCCAGGTAAGAACAGTCAAAAACAATCAGTGGTGCTCTTGCCTTAAACGCTTGGGGTAGTAGCATGGGGCCGTTCTCTTTTTGATAATACGACCATCGAAATTTAGAAAACAAGTCGTACAGGGGGCCAAACTTATTTTTTGAAAAATCCAAATCCAGTGCTTCATAGGGAAACACGGCTCCGTTGAGGAAAAGACGTGCATTTCTCAATTGCAGGTGATCAAATTGCGTGGCATCTTTGGTTTGTTGATACTTGCGATTCGTTTGAAAACCCACGATCAGGTAGAGAGGTCTCTCTGTATAGCGAGCTGTTTTTACAGACCAACTGTGTGTGTTGGTGGTGGGCAATAGCGGATACTCATGGAGTGCCCAGCTTCTAAATTCCATGGGTAGAGGCATATCTCTCTTTACCATTTTGAGTATGTCCAGTTTTTTTGCTATCTTCAAGGGTCACATGGGGGACTTTCCATAGCAAGCGTTGTAGTTGAATTTTTGAATCGATGGGGGCATTGTCGGCTCCCTTGAGTGCATTATTATCACTCCTGTCTCTCACTAGGTAAAGCACTTGCCTTGCGTTGACCACAATGCGTTGGTGATCTTCGGCAAAGCCTAAAATAAGTTTAAGAGGTAAATATCCAGTAAAGGTCCCATCGGTGTGTACCATCCAGTCATTGGTCGAGTCAGGACACCAACCTGCCATGCAAAGTGTTTTACCCTTTTCCTCACTATAAGAGGGGTATAGTTTCATGACACTGGAAATGCCCACATTTCGAGTGCTATCCACCACGATATCGTTAATGACATACCGCTCTTCAGAAAACAGAAAGGCCAAACCATGGTTGGCCAACTTGGATGTGGTGGGTGTAGAGCCATCGGCTTTGGTGAGCCGACCTTCAATCTGAATGACACTTTCATGCGGTAGGGTGTAAATATCTTGGTTGTTGATAACAAATTTAATTTCATCATTGTTATTGAGTCCAGGTGTTTGAGCTTGATAGGAATGGAGATCAATTCTTACCACTCCTGGTTGCTCCTCGATGCGGTTCGCTATCTCTAGGATAGAATTCATTATGAGGGTTGACGTGGTAACCCAAATGCTGTAAAATCTGCTTGCCTTGAGATGTTAACGTGTATTCACGTGGCAAACAACTAACACTATTCCTAGACACTGTTGTTGCTTTATACACAAATTTCATAGTGGCTTTAACACCAACTTGTAAGTCACTGGTGTGGTGGAATCTAGATCAATGAGTTGTTGATCTCTATTGATCAGTCTTAATGTTATATTACTAATACTATCGACAGCCACAGAATGAAAAAGCACCACTGGAGCGTTTTCACGAATAATATACCCATTGGGCGATGTTACAATAAAGTCATAAAGTGAATGCGATGGTTCTTGATTGGTGTACACTTGGCTAATAATATTACACGTCACCGACACATGATGGTCCTCAATGAATTTCACTTCATGGTCCGAATCATGTTTTTTGTTGGGCTCCAACACACGTGGTTTAAATCCTAGTAATGGGCCAATGGAATCGGGGTGTGTTTTAAAGTCAATGTTGAAGGTAGAGAAAATACTGCAGCGATGAGTGTTGGTATTGCCTACAAGTTCAAACTTGTGCGTTCCGTCGAGAAATTACTTTAAACCATATTGATTGATCAACACCACATAAATGTGTTCATAAATGTCATCGATCGTGTATCCGCCAGAGTTCAGGGTGAGCACAGAATCATCATAGTAAAACTTGTTGTTCACATTTTCACGTATGTTGTATTTTCGATTGTACGTTTCAAGAGAAACAAGTCCTAAACCATAGGGTTTTTCACTCAATTCGATAGGCGGGTAAAAGTCTAGGCTGACTTCAGGTCCACGTCCATGCAGTGTAAACGTTTTACTTTCTGCCGACATACTGGTGGCGTTTTAGCTTATGCTGCGTCTTATATAAAAAAATTAAACACAAACGTCCACACTGTTGGCTGTTAAACGTTTGCTCTCGTTTCACATTATAATATATCTTGATCCTGTTTCCAAAATAGGTCACTAGTTCCATGGGCGGAGGCAAATTCCCAAAACTGTCAAAGTACCATACAGTGGATCCCTCTTTGACATAAGCTACATAATGCGTCCCTGGTCCTCGGTGATCATCCAAATTGACAACAGCACATTCCTGTTTCCAAGGTCGTGGGGGTAATTGGTTTCGCATAAACACACCTCGAAAATGAGAAAGCTTTAGTTGTTTAGCATAGCTTTCCACTTGTTGATGCGTCAGGGCATGTTTTGCTATGGCTGAGGTTATTTTTTTTTTTTATATTTCGAAATAGTGAAATCCCAAATCCTTGTTGATAAAAGGCTGGCTTTAAATTGGCATTTCTAGCCCCCATGGCAATCGCTTCCATCGTTTCATTGTGTCGCTGACTTTCTTTGAGTTGTTGCTTGCCCTGCTGCGCGGCGTTAATGGTTTTCGCCACTGCACTGGCACCGCCCAAAAGTGAACCCAGAGCAGCCAAACCAGCAAATAATGCAGGTAAAAATCCCGCTCGTTTGGGGACGGGAATCACTCGCCCTTGGTTTGAAACCTGTCGCCGACGTTTTGGAATAACATGTCTCTGTGCTGCTCGAAAGGATTTCCTTATGGTCAATACATTATTTTTTCTTTTTTTCTTTCGCAAGGGCTTGTCCACGAATGTTGTAAGGCCAGGCTTTGCCAAGGACAAAGTCCTTTTTTTAGTCTTTCTCACTGCATACCTTTGTTTCACCATGATGATAATGACCCACAACCTTTCACAAGAAAGTTTAAATCACAACTAACGTCAGATGGTTATTTCATGGCTGTATATTCCAATTCCACATAAAGTGGGAAATCGTTTATGGTTTTTCCCGCTTGCTTTTCATCCCATGTCAACATGAGGTGAAAGGATAATTCGTCACCAGCATTGACCATTTCATGGTTATGGACCAACATCCTATGACCATTTATCTTTATTTGTAAATGGTTCTCATCAGGTATGGCATATTTGATGTGAATGGTTCCATCATAGTGTAATCGATAGTGGCTTAAACCCGAAGCAAGTACATAGGTCAAGTGCTGATCATGGACTAGCGGTAAATGGTTTCTGTCATTCACAGGTTTTTCATTTGTCAGATACACTAAAAACACAGATGGGATAAATTTATAAAGCCTTTTCATTTCATAGGTCACGTAACGCTTGGTACAAACATCGTCTTCGTCTTGTGGGTCTTCCACGTGAATAATCCGATGGTGATTAGCGCTATAGCCATTCACCATAAGCTGGGGCACTTTGTCATAAAACTCATACACATTGTTATCCACATACTTTTTCGTAGTAACGTCTGTAGACACTTGAGGATGTTTTACATGGGTTAACCGCTTTCCCTTAAAGTCATAATCTCCCTGTTTTGTGCGTGGCACTACTAACCTATCCACATAGTGTTTATTAGCAGGATCTGTTTCTTGTTTAGGATCATGTATGGGGACAAGCCTAGCTTTGGCCATCAACGCACGTCCAAAGACATCCATCGTCAACCTGTAGTACCAGTCTACTGTTTCTATGACAAGGTTCGGTGTCCTGTATATAGACAGCCGGCTAGCCTGTCTAAGCCTTAGTTGACATGAAGATTAATAAGCAGCAAGAGTCATTCCCCGTGGGGGACATGGTTTCCCATCTCTGTCCCACATCACGTGAACAACGCCATGGTTCACTGTTTCCATCTTCCATTCGCTGCATCATTGTGGGGCCTTCCGGCTGTGGAAAGACTAATCTTTTGCTAACTCTCATCACAGCGCCCAATGGTCTGCGTTTTCAAAATATTTATATTTTTGCAAAATCTCTCTACCAACCCCTCTACGTGTTTCTGGATCAAGTCATGTCTGGATTACAAAAAGAGAATATGGGTTATTTTACATTTTCCATGCAAGAAAATGTGATTTCACCGGATGAGGTAAAGCCTGATTCACTCATGATTTTCGATGATGTATCCACTGAACGTCAAGGCATCATTCAAAGCTATTTCAGCATGGGTCGACACAAACATATCGATTGTTTCTATCTTGGACAAACGTATTCAAAAATGTCCAAACAGTTGATTCGTGACAATGCCAATGTCATTGTTTTATTTCGTCAGGACGAGAGGAACAGTCGTCACATTTATAATGAACATGTGAATCCGGATATGACCTTTCAAATGTTTACAGAATTGTGTGCCAAGTGCTGGAACACTCAACGTCATGCCTGTTTAGTGATTGACAAACAAAGTGAACTCAACCAAGGACGGTATCGCTTAGGGTTTGATCATTTTATTGCTATTTAAGGCCTTGTCTCATTCCCCGGCAAGTCATTTGCCAAGACACCATGGCGTTAGCAGAGAGTCAATTGAAAAAACATATTATTAGAGCAAAAAAATCTATTCGCCAAAAGTTTCGTCAATTGAAACAATCACGTGCCAATCATGCTTTGTTTATTCAACAACATTTAGCACCTCCGCTAAAAGCCATGTTGAAACCCTCTTTTAAGCCATCTGAAACGCTACCCACCGTTTCACAAGCCACGCAGACGCTGCACGAGGACCCTGAGGAAGAGGAAGAGGAACAGGAAGATTTGACTAGTGTTAGTGAAGTTGAGGATGAAGAGGAACAAGTGTTTACACCTTAAAAAAAGGCCGCACCACTTGCAGAGTTTTTGAGAAAAAAGAAATCCTTGGCCATGGTCGAAACACCTTGCCCTTCCAGAGCGTCTCCGTTTTCACAACTCTTGGCCACCCCTCAACATAAAGCTCAACTGAAAACCATTTTAATAAAATATTATGGATCAACATTGGAACCCTATTTCACCGATCTATTTATTGGAAACACAGATACCACGTATGGTGTTCGCTATGAGGATGATAGTTTTAAAATTGGCGATTCATCCATTAAATTTGCTCGTACTAAAGCTGTCATTAAAAACATCAACTATAAATTAACGCCAGGACTGTTAAAGCTGCTCTTTTCTCGGACCCCCTCTCCCCATGATTATACATCAGAGGACCTTGACAAATATAAATCCATTTTATTGGATACCCATGCTCACAAAAGACAGTATGATCCCGCTCAACAAGTGAATGCCAATATATCTCAAAAATATAAAACCATCATTGCAAAAATGTTTCCCACCAGTCAGAGTATTCGTCGTAAAGCGTCCGCTTCGGGAGTGACATTTAAACCATTAAAACCCCTTGTGGATATTACCTACTGGCTCAATCCCAATAAGCTCGTCCAGCGGCTACAGTTGTTGCATGCTTCACGTCAAGCTGGCCATACCGGTCACGATTGGGAAATTCAAGAAATTGAACAAGAACTTCGAAATGCCAAAATTATTGTTTAAGCTCTCACCCATTAAAATGGGTATTGCTCACGAGTTGCATCGCCCAGCTAGACGTCACTATCCACGACTCAAGGTGATTTCACGAGGTGTGGATGAACTTTGGCAGGCTGACTTAGTTGAAATGATACCCTATGCTGGCGTTAACGACGGTGTACGCTATATGTTGACCGTCATTGATGTCTATTCCAAAATGGCCTTTGTTGAACCTGTGCGTCGCAAGTCAGGTCCACTAGTTACCAAGGCCTTTCAACATATTATTCAACACTCCAAACGTCAACCTCAGCTGCTACAAACCGACCAGGGGAAAGAATTTTTCAACAAGGACTTCTCCCGTTTTCTCAAATCTAAGGATATTCACCATTACACCACGTACAGGAATCTCAAAGCCAGTGTGGTCGAGCGGTTCAACCGAACATTGAAAACCCATATATGGAAAGCGTTTACCGCTCAGGGCAGTTATCGCTGGTTGGACATGTTACCTGAGCTAGTGTCACGTTACAATGACACCAAACATAGAACGATTGGGACCAAGCCACGCCTCGTGACTAAAAATATTCAGCGATTGGATAAACTGTTTAACCCCATAAAAGCAGCCGATCCTAAACGTCACCGACTGAAAATTGGGGATTTTGTTCGTGTGAGCAAATTTAAGTCTGCCTTCAATAAGGGCTACACGCCTCAGTGGGGGACTGAACTATTTCGAATTCGTCGAGTCAACTTGGACACTCCAGTCACCTATTTACTCGAGGACCTCAACCATCAACCCATAAAAGGTAGATTTTAACTCCATGAACTTCAGAAAACAGCATTTCCTCAGCATTATCTTGTGGAAAAAGTGTTGAAACAAAAAGGAAATAAACTCTACGTCAAATGGTTAGGGTTTAACTCTACGTTTAATTCTTGGATCAATAAATTACATGTTGTGTGAACCTGTGCAATTTTTAATTTATTTATTCACACATGTTGTACACCACCTATAGCTCTATGTGTACAGTCCTCAGCTCCACATATTTCTTTCTCTTTCTACCTGTGTTCTCTCTTACATTACCCCTCCCCCTCTCCCCCCTCCACCTCCCACCACTGCTGTTCACAGCTCTTGCCTATCTATTGGTTGTGACATCATTCCCACAAGTTGCATCATACTTTTTACTGATTCAGCGATTCCCACGCTTTGAACATTCTGTTATCAGGCACGTGGACAGCTAACGTCCAAGGTGAACACCTGTGGCAGATCAAATTTCACGTCAACTTGCATTTTGTCACGTACGAAGCAAAACAGAATGTCACTTGTTAACAGTTATCGCGCACGTGGACAGCTAACGTCCCAAGCGAACACCTGTGGAAGATCAAATTTCACATGGACTTGCATTTTGTCACGTACGAAGCAAGACAGGATGTCACTGGTTTAGCGTACATGTGGTTTCACACATGTGTGTGCATGCCTTTCACACTCCCCTGCCACCACGATGGTCAGATTATTTCACCTTCAAGCGTCATTGTCATTTTCCATTGCACTTGTTGTCAAGTCAGATCAATGCCTTCCTATAAGCTCAATTGACATTCACCTCCTGCTCCTCGGCAAGTTTGTTTTCTGTACTCGCTTCGACCAACATAGAATCAAGTTCTCATCACCGTTTACACGTCAAAGGTAAAATATCAGAAAAACGCACCCTCGCTCTGTCATAAACCGACCCGTCGAAATAGCGATTGTTCTATTAAGCATGGTCCTTGTGGTTAGCGACAGGTTCGTTGAAACACCCACACACCCAGCCGTATCGTCTCTCTCAACCGCCACGCTTCATGGACATTATAAACAGGCAAAGAAAAAGAAAACGTTATTTCAAAATGTATGGCGTTAGGCCCTTTGTGAATTATCTTTTTGGAAAAAATATCTACCACATTTGAAAGGGGGCGTTAGCCCGAGTCCTAGGACACCTCGTACACGTCTCTAGCGTTATTGGTTCGTGAGATATCGGCAAAAATCACAAAAAACACGTGTTTACCCCAAAATCGAGTTTCCCAAATTTTTTAAAATTACAATGAGTGGTCCATAGCAAAGAGGACATCACCCCGAGTACTTGGACCTGTCGAACACACCTCTAGCATGATTGGTTCGCGAGATATAGCAAAAAGGTCAAAATCATGGTTTTCCCCCCAAAAAAACCTTGTTTCCAGCATTTCACCTTTTCGACATCTACATTTCCGTAAAGAGCGCAACGAGAAGAAAAAAACGAATCCAAGCACGCCTTCCTAGCATGACTCCTTCCATTCCAAGGTCGCAGGGGCTCACCACTTGCTTTTGGAAGCAGCTCCCGTGTCATCCCACTACTACAGGTTTTCATTCTGGAGACTTCACATTTATTTGGGGGGTAGAGGGGGTGGGGATCATTGATTTACATGAAACAAACTTTTTTGTAAACTTCCTAGTTTCCAAAATATAGGATTTTCAAAATTCGAGTGTTTTCAAAAAAGCATAAAAAGTAAAAAAAGTCATTATAAAAAATAAAGGTCATCAAGACCATTCGTTTGAGCCATGGCATAACGTTCTATCATGTTTAGTGTTCAAGCTATCGCCTACTTTCGAAAACGAAAAAAATCAATAAAAAAATCAAAAATATAAAGAGTGGTCCATAGCAAAGAGGACGTCAGCCCGAGTCCAACGACACCTCATTTGTCAAAATCGGACCATGCGTTCGAGAGATATTTAACATGGCTGAGGCTTAGTAGTGGGTCAAGGAGGGTTCTGGAGTGCGTTGGAACTCCTATCACCCCGCTACTCGTATGGATTTTAGTGCCGGGAGTGTCCGAGGACATGTTCGGCTCGCCAGTTTTGTAGCTGCTTCGAGACGGACACCCAATGGGTGTGCTACAAGTGCCGTTGGGGAGGGACGTTGGAATGTAAGGACGAGGAGTTGGAAGGTAGCGGCTGTAGCCTATAGTTAGGGACCAACCCCGGCATTTGCCTGGAAGGAAGATGGGAAACCACAGAAGACCATTTTCAAGGTTGCCGGCGGGGGGATTCGAACCTCCTCGCCTCCCGGAAGTGTAGTAAGTATTACTGATAAATAGTAAAGCATTAAGCACACAAAAAATAACTCTTTGCTATAATTTTGCAAAACTTAGTTATAACGATCCCATGAACAAAACTTAGATTAGTTTGGGGGATATAGTTATTAAAAAGAATTATACACCCGCCTGAATCAATACAAAAAAGAAATTAATTGTTAAACTTGTTCTTAGTACATGTTTCGGGGATTAATCGAATGTTATCTCCTTCATCAGCTAAAAATATATTGAAAACAAAATAAAGCGTAGCACTGTAATATGAATGGTTATTAAACCTAATATGGTGCACCATATATTTAGGTTGTAAAAAAATAGAATAAAATGAAGTAGTTGGTGACGGTGATCAGCCAGCAGATGCTAATGAAGATGTATGACAAACAGTAGACACTACATTCACAGTTCCGTATTGAGAAGGTCAAAAACTTGGGATGACTGACTTGGGATTTCAATACTTCACCAATCCGTGTATAATTAATGAAGAAGCCGTTATGCTTAAAGATCCATAAGCCAATCAAAGCGGCATCAAGTAAACACGACGTGGTGGAAAATACATCTCTTGGTAAAGAGGTTAACTCATCTAGAAAATGATAGACAAATGATTCATTTCTTTCTAATTTTTACAATCTAAATATATGGTGCACCATATTAGGTTTAATAACCTTTCATATTACAATGCTACGCTTTATTTTGTTTTTATATATTTTTAGCTGATGAAGGGTATACAATTTGATTAATCCCCGAAACATGTACTAAGAACAAGTTTAATAATTCAATTATTTTTAGTATTGATTCAGGCAGGTGCATAATTCTTTTTAAGAACTATTTTAGCATATCAAGACGGAATCACCATGGATAACGTAAATAATGTAATAGTTTGGGGGAGGAAGACTGTTTTGTTGATGGGATTGTCATTTCTACGTTTTTTTTTCAGTATTAAATTAAATAATTCTTTTTTCGGGTGTAAAATGCCTTATTATTTATCAGTAGGCTAATAATCTCCATACTCACTAAGTTTTCTGACTGTCAGTGGGTGTCACTGTAGGTTTGGTAGTATTTTGTAGAGTTATTTGTCTTATAGATTTGGATCTGATGATGCTCACTTGACGAGCGAAACTTGTCATCTATTAGCTTTCTCCTTCTTCAATAGTCCATAAAAATATGTATATATTTTAATCACATGTAATTTATTTCAGGATATTTTTAGCCTACTTTCGATTTTTGCAAAAAATGAAAGTAGACTTATGAGATCACTACAGGGCGAAAAAAAGTGTGTCTGTCTGTGTGTATGTGTGTGAGTCTGTGTGTGTGTGTGTGTGTGTGTGAGTGTGTGTACTCTGAATGTCTGTCCCCCCCTATCAATACGAACACGGTTAAACCGAATTGAACGAAATTTGGTACAGTGGTAGCACTGGCAAAGGGCACCTTAGTGTCATGTTTTATATTGCCGCCATCTTTACCAAAAGGTAATGGCGGCCAATCGAATGGTCAAAACTTAATAATGCATTACGACCAAACTAATCATAGGATCTTTACCAAATTTGGTAACAACCTACCTTCATATGGGACGCGTCTTGTGCCCAAACTACAAGGTCATCAAACGTACCATTTCAGGATGGCGGCTGTGTGAATTATGCAAACTTTATAATCCATAACATGGGACCCACCAGTTCCGATTATCGAACCAAGAATCGTTTAATCTGTTCTAAGCGACGTGGTTCGTTCGAAATTAAAAGTTTATATTGTAATATTATAATCTAGAAGTGACTTTAAAAATCTGAATCGTCTCGGCTATTTGACAAGATGGCAGCTGATCTCTCGTTCTGACCTACATTTTACTAATTTCAGTATGTTGCATGCAATATAACCTACTGATAAAAATTATATGAACTTAATATGAAATGAACTCGGTTTGAAATACACTCCAGTGAAGAAATCTTCAGTCCAAGTAATTATTTGCTAATACAGTAAGTTATATGTATTTGATCGATAACGCGTGAGTCATGAGTGTACGATTGGCTGTGTGGTTAGAGCTCCCGTCTCTCATGTGGCTGGCCGGGGTTCAAATACTATCAGAGTAGAACTTTTTTGCTTGATTTTTTTATATTCATTGTTTCTTGAGTACTGAGACGTTATAAAATAAAGCGTTATATGGTGCTTTTTGCAATGGAAATTATATATTAAACAAGATGTTCAGTAAAGAACATATAGCCTACTTTCTCCTAAATGTATGAGTATAGTTATAACTCGTTGTTATTATCAAAGAGTATAATAGAACTATTCTTTGTTGAAGACCTTAGAAACGATTTACCTCTACCAAACGCCACAACCTAGATAAAAACTGCTACCATCATTGAAGAAAGAAAGATAAGAAGTATCTAAAGAATGTTATGGATCTGGAGACATAATCGACCGGACTGGCGGCGTGGCTCAGCGGTAACGTTCTCGCTTGCTGGACCGTATGTTTCAGGTTCGTATCCTGGCGCAGTCAGCTGGCATTTGAGGGTGCACAAATGCGAGGGAGCCGTGTTAGTAGATTTACTGGCACGTTAAAGATCCCCTTCGGGACAAAATTCTGGCACCCCGGCGTCTCTAAAAGCAACAGTAGTTAAAAGGGACGTAAAACCAATAACATTATTATTATTATTATTATTATTATTATTATTATTACATAATCGGCCTGACGCGGGCAACATCCAACTTTGAGTTGAGGCATGTCTATACACGTCTGGCTGCGTATGACTTTCACAACCCTAATTGAATTAACAAATCTTTCCATGACCCTACAGAGACGTGTGTATACCAACTATGTGGATATTTTCGATTGCTATTTGGCTGAAATAGAAGTATTAATTAATATCCTGAACTAGCACCAACGATAGAGTTCAGATACTATGTGAAATCGTTTTGTTCTTTACTTCAATTAACATTTTCAAATAACGCACAATAGGCTGTTACAAACCCTTTAAAATAGAAAGTAAAAATGTATCGTAGTATCATCTTGTCATTCTTCAAATTCGATGCGCATAGAATGCAAATGGTATAGTAATCAATGGAGCCCCACGTAGACTAGTCGTGATATCTAGTGGTGAAATATCTAACAATATAATCCGAACAGAGCGAGTGCATTCTAGCGGCCAGAAGAAGAAACTTTTCAATAAAATCTGGTCGGCGTGCAGTTACCTTTTTGGCACCTAGATGTCTCGAGTAAATCTGCTGGCGAATTATGTTTTAATTAAATATATATTTTACACCATAATATGCACAATATAACGCTTAATTTTAAAACATCTGAGTCATTACAAAACAATAAACATATAAAATTTCAAGCAAAAAAAACTAGCTCTGATCGGGTTTGAACCATAGGCATTTGAGCGATAGGCTAACGCTCTACCACTGAGCTAATTGTGTCAACGAATAACGTTCTATATCAAATGACTTACATAGAACTTGTTAGCAAATAGTGATTTATACTAAACGATTTCATCACTGGAGTATATTATTTATATATAAAGCATTTCATACAAAGTTTATTTATTTTATATCAGTACGCTATATTGCATGCAATACTCAAATTAGTGAAATATAAGTCAGGCACAAGATATCCGCTGCCATCTTGTCTTATTACTAAATCAGCTCAGCTTTTTAAAATCACGTCTGCACTATAGTATTACAAAATAAACTTTTAATTTCGAACGTGCCTCTTCCTTTAGAACAGTTAAAACGATTCTCGGCTCGATAATCGGAACTGGTGGGTCCCATGACATGGATTATAAAGTTTGCATAATTCGCACGGCCGCCATCCTGAAATGGTATGGCGGACGACCTTGTAGTTTGGTCACAAGACGCATCCTATACGAAGGTATGTTGTTACCAAATTTGGTAGAGATCGGATGATTTGGTTAGTCGTTATTTGATTTTACGTTTTGAACGTTTGAGTGGCCGCCATTCAGTTTTAGTAAAGATGGCGGCGATATAAAACATGACACTGAGGTCTCCTTTGCTAGTGCTACCTTTGTACCAAATTTCGTTCAATTCGCATTCACCGTGTTCGAATTGATGGGGGGGACAGACATTCAGAGTACACACACTCACACACACACACACACACAGACACACAGACACACACACACACAGACTCACACACACACATACACACACACAGACAGACACACTTTTTTCGCCCTGTGTTGATCTCATAAGTCTACTTTCATTTTTTGCAAAAATCGAAAGTAGGCTAAAAAAACGACATTCTCCACTGGAGTGACATCTACCAGCCTTCAGTTGTACTATGCAGAAACTATAGATTCGAGCAGCGCTCTATACCGGCCAGTTAGTGAACCCAGTCTTAACGACTGCTAGGAGTAATAATACAGTAACATTCGTTTATTCCTTGTGCACAGAGGCGTTGTTGATAACCTCAAAACTTGCAATATGGAGGATTTGGAGATGTACCGTGTATTTAAGATTAGCCTGTAAATTAACGGGTTGCGAAGTTACTTCACTTAGTCCTATATCATTCGTATACGACACAGAACAACAACGTGACGTCAGTTTCTGATCTGCTCTGATTGGCTATTACATTGCTGCAGTCGGGTAGTTGGCAGTCAAGGATAAAATTCGCGACTGCCAACTGCCAGCTACCAACTGCAACTTCATGTTGTGTATGGTGCCTATAGTATACACGGAGTCGATCGCGACTGCCGGCCGAGGACTACCAACTACGGACTGCCGACTGCGCATTGTAGATGGGCCTTATTAGAGCAATGAAGTTTCAATTATTGTAAGTAGTCGGTGTTTGGAGTGTTTGCTGATGAAATTGCAAAATGCTGGGGGTAAATTATAAACTATGGTTTGAACGCCACTGTTCAAATCCTGTGTGCCAATTTGCACTTCAAATAGGAAGAAATTAGGAGATGATAAGGACAGAGAGTTATAACTATACCCATACATTTAGGAGAAAGTAGGCTATATGTACTTTCCCGAACATCTTGTTTCACACATCCCAGTAATTGGAATAATTTGTGATGACCGACTGAAAGTCATAAAATCAATTGACACCATGAAGATTCTCCACCCGAGAGTTCTGCGTGGTGGCAATAGCAATATAATATCCGACACAAGTAATGACCGTCCACTAAGATACTAATTGATAACGGATATCATGTTTGATACAGTAGATACATAAACAGAGCGAACGGGATTAGCATATTAAAAATACCGGAGGCTTCTTCTTCTGCTTTCGAATAACCCGTTTGGAGGGTACGATGAATCAACGTTGGCTATTGTCCACTGTATTCAATTTCCGTTGTTTCCGAATTTCTTTCATCGTTCTAGAGTGACGATCTTTCTCCTCCTGAGTCCACTTTCTGATAGTTGTTTGTTTCTTCCTTTCTTGAAATTTTGCGTTTTGAATAGCTTCTCTGAAGAGTGATCTGTTTGCTATTGTGTCTGTCTGAATTTTGGCGTTTGTCAAATCTTTGTCAATTTCAATGAACCATGTGGGTTTGGATTTGTAACTAGTCAGTAAGTTGAAGATCTGTTTAGTTAGTCTACTATTTTCCATTCTATAGATGTGCCCAAAAAACGGTAATCTTCTCTTTCTCATTACATCAGTTAATTTTTCACATTTCAAATATAACTCTCTATTTGGTCGTAACCTATATTCTGCGTTATTATTTTGTTTAGCCCCCAGTATTTTTCTCAGAATTCGTCTTTCAGTCTTCTCTAATTTGTCTAAATCACCAAATCTTGTTAATTTAAGTGTTTCTGCTGCATACAGAGTTTCAGGTCTGACTACTGTTTGATAATGGCTTAATTTAGTGTTCCAGGATAAGCTTTTTTTATTATATATATATCTTTTGTCATATGAAAACACCTTTGTAATTTATGCAAACGTGTTTCTATTGCTGTCTTTTCCTGTGAGTCATTCATTATCCACTCTCCTAGGTATTTAAAGGAATTTGTTTTACATACTGAACTGTCATGAATTGTGATACTTTTGGGGGCATCGGTGATGTTTGTCATGAACTTAGTTTTTCCAAATGATATTTGTAGTCCGACTTTGGCTGCCTGTTTTTGCAACTCTCTAATTTGTTCTTGGGCAGTATCCAGTGAGTCAGTAAGTAATGCAATGTCATCCGCAAAAGATAAACAATCTACAGTGATTTTATTTGGATGTCTTCCTAGTTGAACGCCTTTAGTATTGATGGCTTTCCTCCACTCTCGAATTACCTTTTCCAATGCACAATTGAAAAGCAGAGGTGACAGACCATCCCCTTGTCTCACACCTGACTTTATTTTGAAAGATTTTGAAAGTTCCCCTCTAAATTTAACTTTGGAAGTTGTGTTCGTTAGTGTTGCTTGAATTATTTCAGTTGTCTTGTTATCAAGTCCAAATTCCTTCAGAATGTTAATAAGTGCCTTTCTGTCAATGAAGTCATAGGCTTTTTTTAAATCCACAAAAGTAACTACATATTTCAAGTTCCTGATTTTCCTCATACCGGAGGCTATTATAAGAAATTCGAGACAAAAGGGAAGATATATGTCTAGATTTCTTCTCCACAGACGCGATGATAAACAGGGAATGGATAACGGCTAACTATGAACTGAGGCACACCATGACTCGCTTTGCGTTCCATGGTTTCCACTACAAAATCTGTAAAAGAGATACCTACCATGAACCAAGTGACCTCCGCCAGTGTAAACTCTGTGGTGACCAATCATGTGATAAAATGCAAAAGCAGGAAAATCTCGTTGACAAAATGTTGTAATAGTTGAGTGCTATATGAACTATAGAACTATACATTGACCACTATATCAATATGGTCATTGGCTGCATTAAATATTTAATTAATAATTTTATTAATGCAGCCAATGGCAATGTACTTTTCTTTTTAGGACAGGTCAGGGAAGGGATATTGGAAGGAAATCGGGATTAGCTTATTAGAGCGAACAAAACAAGATCCTTATCAGTTGTAATGCGTACTTAATTCGTCACGAGCACTAAGTAAGATGTCTCTTGAGGCTATAGAAGGATTATATGCAGACCCGATGTATCACATTTCCGAAGTGCACTCTAGTTCCTGTTTAATTATATCCACTGTGTGGTTCACTTGGAAGGACCTCTCACTGCACCTAGGGTTAGAAGCATAATTGCGGAGCGTCATTTGTAATAAACCAAGATAGACTGGAACACTTCAATGGGGATAGAAAAGGCAGTTGTTTGCAGTAGTTCAGAAAAGAACTAACGCACCTATTTTCAACTTTTGCTATTGTTGTTGCTTCAGTTAAGTGTTTGGACATCATTGGTTATCAGTAGGGGCGGATTTCTATGACCTAAAAATGTATGAAATATGTATGCATTTATGACCTAAAAAAACATAAAAATATGACCTATAAAATTCAAAATATGACTTAATGAATAGCATCTACGTTTCATAGAAACACTTTTATTACGATTGCTACAGGCTGCAATTAATTAAGAGTTAAAAAGTAAACCTGATATCGGGGTTTCAAATAGCAGACGTTGCCTATTTCCGAGTGCAGAATATCTAGTTACACAATCCTTAGGTTTGCAGTATTACAGTGTTGTAGCACAGAGAAGCGTCTTTCGGCAGTAACTTTTACCTCACACAATTTGCAGAATAATATCACTCCATCCGTACTGAATATGTTTTCACCGAACTCGCGAACTAAACTTCGCAACTTCCCACAAATTGAGACTTTCGTTTTAGGCATATTGAAAGGAACTGAATGACTGAAGCTCCCTAATGAGTGACCAAGGTCATTCAGTGTGTTGAAGGTGGAAGAGGGAAGGGCAAAGGATAGAGATAAGAACGATGACAAATAACTGCGGAATTACCTCTGCTTCCGTGTAAACAATAGCCCGGTTTCCAGGAATTGACCCAGCTAGCAAACAATAGCTCCTACCTGTTAGAAACATTCCATACACTACTTTAGAATGGTTCTTCAGTAGTATATTCCAGTCTATCCTGAACAATAATTTCTAGAGCTTATTCTGATTTTTATAAAACGAAATTCAAATGAAAATTACCAAAATATGCTGTTTATAATGATATTTTGTTCAAAATATGCCATAAAACTTAAGAAAGCCTAAATATGCAATTTTATGCCCGATAAAACCTGCTTAATTTCGATTATCATGCTTGGAAACGTGTTGAAAATACAAGACTATAAGATATAATGTTAAGGGAAAAAATAGGACTTGTCATATAAATCCGCCCCCTAGTTATCAGGCTTGTGCACTTGTATGCATATTTTTTCAGGGTTCAGAATTGGCTCAACTGCGCTCGATCTTGATATAAGCTAGCATACGGACATTTTTCAGGAGAGAGAAGAAAAATGTGCTTCAGACATAAACTTAATGTTGAGAACATCCCTGAATGTCAAAGTTCGTGACACTATCTTCTCGTTGTCTGTCGATCACCATTACATTTTCATCCAATTGCGGACTCGAACCCGGTTCATCAATGAATCATATTGTTGGTGCATTTGTAATTAATTTTCTTTGTTTTAATGTAAAAGACAAAGTAAACGTTTCATACGAGGTGCCGGCATGATGACACGTGGTAGACTGGTGATTGTCCACCATATCCGGTCGATTAGATGAGCAGTTTGCCTTTTCTACCACTATGAGCGCTACGAGCAGAGTTTTACTTAAGCCCTTATAACTGCTTCCGGTGTGAAGATTTTTTAAAAATTCAAAACTAAAACTGAAGGTATTAAACCAAGGAACACATTAAAGAAATAATTATGTAAATAAAATAATACGAGCCTTACAGTAGTCGTATATGATGTGTAACATGCCACATGGCCGACAGTAACTCGAATGCTTACATTAAATAAGAATACAGCAAAAGTATGAACATTTAATAAATCATAATTGTTCTCAGCAAATATGATATAATGAATATTTTCACACCAAAGAACGACAACTTGAAGATGATTTATTGTAGGAATATCTGTAATGGGGCTTCCAAACTTTGAAGTAAACCATATGCGTTATATAAAACTGCCTCAGAACTAATTGACCCTTGTGAAATTCTAGTGGGGAGCTCAAGAGAGAGTCTGCTTACCTCAGCCTGCTGGATGTTGTACGCTACGTCACTCGTCAGCCGTCAAAAGTACACTCTGTTCCCGCAGCAACTGTCACTCACTCACTCACTCACTCACTCACACGAAAACCACCATTATTTATTTCGCTTCTTATAAACTGTATTCGGGGTAATTGGAATAATTAAATGACACTAATACGTGTAGCCTAATGGAACACTATAGTTACGAAAATATTATGACTATATAGTTCAGTAATGTACTATTAATAATCAACCATTATTAGGGTGCGTGGTGGCGCAGTGGTCAATCTGTTGGCCTCTCTAAGGTGAACCGGATTCGATTCCCGGTCAATGCATGTGAGATTTTTGAAGTGAAATGCCACGTCCTATGGTTCGGATTCCACGTAAAAAGGAGGTCCCGTGGCTCGTGATCACAAGATTAATGGTCACGCAAAACTAAAAGCTTCCTTCCTTTGAACCATTATTAATTATTAATAATTATAATTATAAGAATTAATGAACCGAGCAAATGGCAAAGCATTTTCAATCTTCACCTTAAAAGCTATCGCCGGGTAGTCATTAATCATCTAATGGTTCGATTGACAGACAATTCACTATCACTATCACTTTCATCAGTTTCTCTTTCACTGCCACTGTCACTGCTGCAGTCATTGTTTGCACTAGTTATTATGAGCGATTCTATTCTCTCCTCTATTATTCCCTCTCGTTCATAATACTTATTTTCGATTTTTTCTACGTGATCACAAACGCTAATCCAATTACTTTCCTGAAACTCTGAAAACTCTGTTCGCAAAGGCGTTTGACATCATTAATTTTAAAGGTAACATTATGTTCACCGACCCACTGTTTTACATCAGACCAGGCAAGTTCTATGGGACTTAGATCTGCATGGTATGGTGGCAGTCTCAATACTGTGTGTCCACTAGCGGCCATTATTTAATCTATTAAGTAGGTTTTGTGTCGCGGCTTATGGACTTTAATAAGTTCATAAAGGTGAACTTTCAGCATTGAATCGTTAAAAGGGATTTTATTAGCCCGCAACCAGTGTTTCATTGTATCCTTATTAGAATTTGGTATTGGGGCCTTGTCTTTCTGCGTGTTGTGATATGATGCGTTGTCAATAACAAGCACTGAGTTGCGTTCCATATTAGGGATCAACTTCTCTTTTAACCAACGAATATCATATTCACTGTTCATGTCTTTGTGATAGTCCTCACTTTTTTATGCGACTGGTAAATAAGTAGAGCGGTGGGAACAAAACTTCTCCAACCACCGGCATGGAGTATAATCAGTCGTTCTCCTCTCGAGACGGGATAGAACACTGACCGATGTGCTATCGTCAGTCCAGGCCTTAGGCGTAGAATGGCTACTATGTATATAAGTTTCGTCTTCATGTATGATGGGACGACCTTCTTCACTGTATTTTTTATGGCTGCCAGATAAGATACCCGCATGTTCCTTATGTCATGTTTCTCTATTAAAACCTGCCTATTATTCCTAGTCTTCTTCCACTTGAAGCCTAACTCTTTTACATTGCCTCTCAAACTGGTGCAGCCTCCTTCGAAGCCAATCTTCTCTCGTAACACAGGCAGTAATTTGGATATTGATGGAGAAGTTTTCTGATGAATGTAAAATTCATGGATTGTACGTCGAATAACACACTTATCGAAATCGTCAATGTCCGTCACACGTTTCTTCCCTTTCCGTGTTTTTCCTGACGTACCAAATGAAGTCCCTTCAGCCTCATGTTGCCTCTGTTCTGCTAAGATTCTCTTGACCGTCTTCAACGATACTTGTTTAGCCTCTGGATACTCTTTGTTGTACTTTCAACAATTTTCTTCTGTACTCTTCTTGTGTCTTATTCTTACACTCATCAGCTTCCTTCTTCATAAACCTATAAACATTGAAAACAATCTCTCGCGTTTGCCCTCTCTTTGTCGTAAACTTCAGTTTAGAATTCACAGGTGGCATCACTTCCTTTGCGAATACAAATATACGAATGATAGAAACACGCACTGACAACGAGCCGAACCAACCTGACTGTACCTTTCAGTTATAAATCTGTCACAAGAAGCATCCCTTCTTCCATCCCCCCTCTTCCCCCTTTCCAACCCGCTTCTGCATTGCAAGTGTCAATGAACTTCAGGTAGGCCTGCTGGCCAGCTTCAGTTACTCATTCAAGGGTCAATTTGTTCCAAGGGACTTATACATTCCACATAGCGACATGGCCGACAGTACTCATTCCATCATTTTATTTCTTTGGAGGAGCTATATAATATGTTGTAGTAAGATACGACCAATGCGACGTAGTAAACACAATAGAATATTTCCTTTTATATATTTCTTCACATATATCTCAAAAAATTTTAATAGCCTTCCTGCCTGCCATTGTCTCTCACACCTCTGGAATCCACAGAGCAGACACTCCCGCTCGACAAGTTCCAGCAACCTTTACTCAAGCGCTCCAACGCCGCGCTGGCCATCTTGCATGTCCTCCTAACATAACAACTCTAGTTCAATCTCACGCTAACTCCTAAGAACACTAAACATACCATAGACAAACATATCATAGCCTACAGGAATTCAAGAAACGGGCCTCCAAACTTTGACTGTACCTCAAGTGCTTATATTAAATAAGTAAAAGGAAGGAAGGAAGATTGTAGTTTTACGTGACCGTGAATCTTGTGATTATGAGCCACGGGACCTCCTTTTTACGTGGAATCCGAACCACAGGACATGGCATTTCACTTCGAAAATCTCACATGCATTGACCGGGAATCGAACCCGGGCCGCCTTGGTGAGAGGCATACAGCTAGACCGCTGAGCCACCACGCCCCATTAAATAAGTATACAGCATAAGTATGAAGATTTAATAAATCATAATTGTTTTCTGCAAAAATGATATAATTAACATTTTCGCACCAAAGAACGACAACTTGAAAATTATTTATTGTAGGAATATCTGTAATGAGGCCTCCAAACCCTGAAGTAAACCGTAAGCAATATTCATTCCACATAGCCGATAGTACGTCGTGGTACCAATCTCCACCACCGTGCGCTCATTGCTTCCGTCCCATCCATTTCCGTTTCATTGTTTCGCTCCCATCAATTTTTGTCACTGATTGCGTTGACCTCAGATGATGCTGGCTTGACAAGAGCAGTAATCTGAACCTTGAAAGTAAGAATACACTTTAAAAAATCATTCCTGTCTTTACTGTGATCTTGACTGTCGTCACAACATTCCAGTTCTGACTGAACACTGTCGTTTTTTCCCCATAACTGTTAACTGATCTAATCTGCAACGAATGCAGATCTTGTTCACTGTTAAAATATTTGACAAAGTACTGTATACGTTTTAGGCTAGCCTTCGCTGAAGGTCTCATCATTAATAGTAGCTTACGTTGAGCCTGCTCCATGGTGTGGACACAGCAGTAACACTATTAGAACTTTACTTGACCTTTACACTGACTAACTGATAGACATATATATATATAAATACCGATATGACCACAAGCTCCATAGGTTGCTAACTCATATTCGAGCCCGGAGATGACCAAAATTATGATGCATCCGACCTTTGTAGACCATGTGTTTTGCTATGATCTAGGCCCGGTGGACCAAAATTTATGATGTGACTTCTGGCCCATGAGAGGACCAATAACACTGTTGCTAACTCTGATCCGGCCCGTGAGGACCAACTGTATGCATTGGTCCGTGGGGGACCCTGTGTTACGATGTGTGTATAGATCTAGGCCAGAAGAGACCACTGTTCCGATCCTGCACATGAGGACCCTAACTATATGAAGTCCGACACCGTTAATGACCGTAGGCAGCTACATTCATATCCGGGTCCAGAGAATTGGAGAGATATGGTGGAAAGTGGACTGTATTTTCTTATGGCCATTGTGGCATAATATATACCTCATCCTTGGAGCCTCCGTGACTTAGGCGGCAGCACGCCGGCCTCTCACCGCTGGGTCCGTGGTTCAAATCCCGGTCACTCCATGTGAGATCTGTGCTGGACAATACGGAGGCAGACAGGTTTTTCTCCGGGTACTCCGGTTTTCCCTGTCAACATTTCATTCCAGCAACACTCTCCACTATCATTTCATTTCATCTGTAATTCATTTAATCAATGCCCCAGAGGAGTGCGTCAGGCCTCGGCAGCCGGCACAGTTCATATCCTCGCCGCTAGATGGGGGCTTCATTCATTCCATTCCCGACCCGGTCGGAGACTGGAAGCAGGCTGTGGATTTTCATTTTTTTCCTTGGAGTATACATATCTGCGAGAGCTGCTAAATATGTAGTAAGGCTTGGCTTAGGAGAAGCATTTGTCTCTACAAGACTTGGGGAGCATTCGTACTACGTAAATAAAGTAGATCATGTTTATAAAAGGAAAAACTCATACCACATTTATTGTTCAATGTAATACTTTTCACCTGCACCTGGTACTTGGGTGCTGAAGGTAGGTTTATCATACGAAGTAGCAAGTACGAGAACATATGCCGTACACTAGATGAATGCAGGCAGTCATTTGCATGTATGACTGTAGAAGGTCATATTCAAGTGGTACTAAAACACATTTCTGATACATTTGACTCATATGTATAGCTTGGTAATATTCTGCATTGAACCGTATGAATGCGTGAGAATGTACTGCGTTAGAGCAGGTTTTATGTTGGTCGATTCCACTTCTGACCTAGGAAGCCATGCCATTTCTACAACAATACTTAATTATATCACCCTACCTAATTGTATTAATATTCACAGCCTCCCAGATTCAAGCCACACCGGCCTGTTTGAAAACCAGGAGTGCTGACATCTGTCGGCTAATGGTCTGATTAACCTTCTGGCCTGCTTAAAGTAATGTAACTTTTACTCAAAACATGAACAGCTGACTTGGCCATATGTGCCGCTGGTCATAGAATTGAGGGTAGAGCCATGCCGTCTAGTCGTAGACAATTTCCGTTTCATTTTTCAAAATCACCCACAAACAAGATGTTCAGCAAAGAACATATAGCCTACTTTCTCCTAAATGTATGGGTATCTTTATGACTCTTTGTCCTCATCCCTAAAACAATCACCCCAACCACAATGTATTGTTTGTTTTCTTTTATATTGATAATAAGCCAGTAGGTGTCAAGATCAATATTATATACTTTATGATGATTGAATAACAAAACTACTAACTTATTGTAATGCATTCACGTCCGTTAATCTCTATATTAAGCCAGCCTGCAAAATTAAGAATCTTCCGCCCCAATCACAGTAGGTGGTGCTGCGACCTATCAGTGAATTAATCTTTATCTTGTACGCCTATGCACTGCCATCGTAATGTACTACGATGGCAGTGTTCTATGGGTGTTGAATGAGTAGGCAGTTTAAAGTAGCCAAGAGGGAGGCGATCCAGCTGGCAGTGTTTAAAGGTATTCGGAGCGCGATCGTGGCTAATAGTTGAACTACCAGTATTACAAAATTGCCATACTTCAGGTGGCCAGCTCAGGCATTTACACAGCGTTATGTTTGGAACAATATTACCCACATAACCCACAAGAGGACAGCACCGTACAGAGGCATTAAGAAGGCTGTGGTTAATGACAACGTGTATCTAGTTCTTCTATTCTCCTTTTTCTAATGTCTTCTGTTTATGTGCGATGCTGGGACTGTGATTTTATTAATATACGAGTGTATACTTTATCCTCTCCTTTGAGCTAAATGACATTTTATTCAGTATCTGTGGAAAAAGCTCGTGCACATCATTTGTAAAAGAATTCAAGAAAAAAAAACCTAACTGTAGCAGTACTCGATCCCCAGTCAACTGCGTGTCAGACTAACATGCTAGCCCAGAGCTAACCGTATCCATGACGTCAGGTGTTCTTAACTGGCATATTAGATACAAACTGTTGGCAAATAATGACTTTAAATAAACGATTTCTTCACTGCAGTACATCTTCATTAAAGATCATTTCATACAAAGTTTATATTATTGTATCAGTACGGTATATCACATACAACATACTAAAACTACTGAAATATAAGACAGGCACATGAGGACAGCTGCCATCTTGTGTGTGGACACAAACGGCTCAGCTCTTTTAAGCCACTCATACTGTATAATATTATAATATTAAATTATAATAAATAACGGATCACGACCTTCAGGATAGCTTAAACCCCCCTAGGCTCGATAATCGGAATTGGTGGGTCTTAAGCTATTTATTAAAATGGTTGCATAATTCACACGGCCGCCATCCTGAAATGGCATGGCCGATGACCTTGAATTTTGGGTCAAAGACGCGTACTATATAAAGGTATGTTGTCACCAAATTTGGTAGAGATCGGATGATTAGTTTAGCCGTAATTTGATTTTACGTTTTGAACATTTGAGTGGCCGCCATTCTGTTTTGGTAAAGATGGCGGCGATATAAAGTATGACACTGAGGTGTCCTTTACTAGTGCTACCTCTGTACCAAATTTCGTTCAATTCGGTTTCACCGTGTTCGAATTGATAGGGGGGGACAGACATTCAGAGTACACACACTCACACACACACAGACACACACACACACACACACACAGACTCACACACACACATACACATACACACACAGACTCACACACACACATACACACACACAGACAGACACACTTTTTTCGCCCTGTGTTGATCTCATAAGTCTACTTTCATTTTTTGCAAAAATCGAAAGTAGGCTAAAAATATACAGATACCAAGTGGAAAGATGTTACACATCAATAAGTTAATTTGGCTAGGATTTCAATTAAAAGGCTGGAAGTGATTTTCGAAATTTGTTCTTTTAGTTTGATAGAGCTCTCCAAGACTCACAATTTGGAACCTTTCCGGGCTTTTTAGCCCTTCCACGTTTGGCCCAATTGTCAAAATTGCCTAATTTTACGTTTTGCTAAGATGGGGACTCTTTGTCTGTTATGAAATGATTTTAACATTAGAATATGGGGGAAACCACATCCAAGAAGACCACTGTCAGTGCCAGCATTTCTAATCCATATCTCCGAAGTTTTCATTGCAGTAGAAAAGTGAGATTTCACGCGTTCGGCTTTGTTGATGAATGAACAAGAAATATAAAGAGTATATAGTTATCCTAAAGCCTAAAAAAAAAAAAAAAAAAAAAACATAGCCGAAGTCACAATACCAAAGACTATCAGAAATATTCCACAACATCAGAGTACACAGATCTGACGACCACACCGTTTGAATACCCCAAATGAAGCAAGAGCAGTACCAAAATTTACAATTACAACAACGAGGAACTGTGTATTAGCCTACTTTTGATATGTTTCAAAAATGAGATCTTCACTGGGCCAAAACTTTGTATGTCTGTCTGTGTGTGTGTGTGTGTATACCCTGTATGCCGCCCCCCCCCCCTATCAATTAAAACATGGCGAAACCAAATTCGACGAAATTAAGTTACGACAAAAATAATGATTGGATCTTTACCAAATATGGTAAACACATACCGTCGTATAGGACGCGTCTTGTGCCCATACGACAAGGTCATCAGCCATACCATTTCATAATGGCAGCCGTGTGAATTATGCAAACTTTATGATCCATAACATGGGACCCAGCAGTTCCGATAATCGAACCAAGAATCGATTAAACCGTTCTAAAGAACGTGGCCCACTCGAAATTAAAAGTTTATATTGTAATAGTATAGTCCAGAAGTGGCCTTAAAAAGTTGAGGCGTCTCGGTTACTAGACAAGATGTCAGCTGATCTCTCGTTCTGTGCTATATTTAACTAATTTGAGTATGTTGCATGCAATATAGCCTACTTATAGAAATAATATGAAATTTGTATGAAATGAACTTTGTTTGAAATATACTCCAGTGAAGAAATCGTTTAGTCCAAGTCATAATTGGTAAGACGTTGCATCTAAACCAATTGATAACGTTGAACATGGAAGGGCATATGGGTCTGTGGTTAGAGCGTTGGTCTCTCATTCGGCCGGCTGGGGTTCTAATCCTAACAGAGTTGTATTTTTTGCTTGCATTTTTAATATTTATTGTTTTTGAGTACTGAGGCGTTATAAAATTGAGCGTTACATAGTGCATTTTGCAACGGAAAATATATATTTAATTAAAACAAAGTTCTCCAATGGATCGTCAGGAGTGACATCTACTAGCAACCAGTTGAAATACAGTATGTAGCAGCTATCCTCGGCCTACTAGATGCGAGCTGCGCACTATACCGGCCAGTTAGTGAACCCATGCCTACGGTGTAATTGGAAATGTCCTCTTGTGCCGATAGAGCTCACTGCCAAGGATAGGCGCGATAAAACATTAGGTGGGTAGTAGGTCTATTAAATGTGTTTCTCCCAGTGATACGGTTAGACCAGCGAAGCTTCAATTATTTTTGTAGTCGGTGTTAATATACTGAATTCCTACTTTGTTTGGAGTGTTTGCTGATGAAATTGTAAAATACTGGGGTAAATTATAAACTATAGTTTGAACGCCGTTGCTCAAATCCAGTGTACCAATTTGCACTTTGAATAGGAAGAAAATAGGAGGTGATAAGGACAAAGAGTTATAACTATACCCTTACATTTAGGAGAAAGTAGGCTATATGTTATTTCCTGAACATCTAGTTTATTTCTTCAAATGTGAGTGTGTGAATTCTTGGGGAAATACTTACCGTATGTCTATCGATTGTTCACTTCCAGACATAACTTTATTAAGGGGGTCGGTACAGCTTAATATTTTCCAAAATTAACAATTTTTAAACAATTTTGTATCTCCGTTTCTACCATAATAAACGAATGAACCTTTTTACATGTTAACTACTGAACCCATGTACCATTGGCTCAAAAGGGGTCGAATCCATGTATTTTGTGAAAGGAAGGAAAGAAACATACAGTTTCTAATGTAACATAGAGAAATTTCAAGCCAGAATTCTAGCATAACGTTACGCAAGCCGCAGGACCAGGTGTTCAGGAGATGAGATCATGCCTCTTGACTCCTTGAGAGGAGCGGGTCATGGATATTAATAGAACGAGTGGAAAATTTTTACTGTAAGACAGAGAAGCGTGACTCGGAAATCCAACTTAGCTTGCAGGAAAACGGCAACAGCGCCGATGTGCCAGAAGAGGAATAATTAAATTTAACCCATTTGCAGGAATGAAAATAAGTAAATAAATACAGTACTGTGAATCATTTTGGATTAGAGATTTTTGTGTGAAGAAAAACCTTGTAATAATTGCACAGGAAAAAACTGCAAACGCAGTATACGTCATCGGGGATTCACAGATACCAGAGGAGTGGGGCATTTAAAAATGAACAGCAACACCCACGCAGCTGAATACTACAAATTAAGTAATATCTCAGAATTGCACGATCGATTCTTATGCGCAGTGAGATCATTTGACGTTGAGAAGACGAGCTTTCTGAAGATATAAATTTTATAATTGTACGACAATTAGGTTAAAAGTTGGTCACGAAAAGGACTAGAGTTTTATCTTTTTGTGACTAAATAGTATAAAAGTCCAGGCCAAGCCAGACCAATCATGCAGTTATTGTCAGCCTGCGGGCGTGACACTGTATCAGTACATGCAGTATTTCGAGAGCCCGTGAGGGGGCGTCACTCTGTATCACACCGAATGCAGTTTCCGATAGCCCAGGGGGGCGTCACTACGCATCATGCAGTTACTAGTCCGTCCAGGGGACGTGACGCTGGAGCATCATAACCACGCAGTCTTCAAACGTATGAACCTCAGGGGAGGTCATACTGTGCAACAAGTATAAGCACCGAATGCAGTATTCCGACAGTCCGTGAGGGGGCGTCACTCTGTATCACACCGAATGCAGTTTCCGATAGCCCAGGGGGGCGTCACGCTGAAACACACCGAAGACAGTATACCAGCTTTCCTTGAGGGGAAAACGCTGCATTACATCGCATAGAAAATATCCGACAGCCACGGGCGTCGCGGTATCAATAACTTGCGTGCCTCCGTAAGGAGTTGTAAAGAAGTAAAATTACAGTATCGCCGTGTTGAAAAATTAGGAAAATCCTAGTTACAGGATTTAGGTCCGACAGTATACAATTTACAGTGAAAAGTTCATAAAATACAGTCAAAGTAGGCTGCGAACTTAGGACTCAGGGCGATAGGTCTTTAAGTGAACGACCAAAAGTATCATAACGTACGGAAGTACCGTAACAGCGAGATAAACAGTTTGTCTAATTTAAAGAACCCGAGCAGGGACAGAGAAAATAAGGTTCGTAAGTATTCTAGAAGATTAGAAGTGCGGGAACCGAATAAGCAAAGAAGAAGACAGGAAACTATAGACATCGTTTCAAGAAAGCAGACGAACTATTTAAAAGCACTAAGACGCAATAAGTATTAGTTGCTAAAAATCCATAGGTCACCGATAAATTATCGAGGGGACCGTGAACAGAACAGACTTTCGCTAAGATCAATAAATAGGGTCTAAAAGGGGAGCCGTTCGTGTCAGAGAAATAGAAGATCGTCAAGAACGGGATTCGAAGGAGTGCTATTGCAGGGAGGAAGCAGATGATTCGAGACTTTCATATTTAGAGAGGATAGGAAGCCGACATTACTAAATTTCACCCTTGGAGACGGGAGGTCAAGAGGTCACGTGTGATAGGCTTTAATAGCGGTCTAGTGATCAAAATTCGTGAAGTGTAAATATATCAAGATTTTGTGTGAAAAGTAATATATTTTCAGTGTTTTTATTGTGTGTTCTAAACGGATACACCAGTGTATTTAAAATGTTATTAGTGTTAAATGTATACGTGTTAAATATGTGTCAAGATATGTCTGTACATGCAATGAATTTGTACACGATGGAGTAATTTAAAAAAAAGTGGGCCAAAATGACGCATTGCACGAGGAGACGGGTCAAGAAACGACCTTAAACATGTGAGTAAAGATTTTCATTATGTTTTGGTGTCGGGGAAATGATTGTGTACAAATCCACCGGAGTTTTTGAGTAAAAGGGATGTTTCTAAATAACTAAATACAGAATAAGAACGCGGTCTGAACAAAAATAGAATTTTGAGAAATTATAAATAATTATGTGAAAGAATAAATCCTGTAGAGGAAATGTATGAATAAAATGTCAGTGTATTTGACGAATGTTATAAAAGCAAGCAGTTTAATAATAATAATTTTTTTTATACATCGAGTTGAGCCTCTATGGACTGCGTGGTAACAACCAACTTCACTTTAGTGTCTAGGTCTTGCTCTTGTTCCGGCTTTGACTTCCTGCCAGTATCTTCTGACCCCAGCGACGAGTGCCTGTTTATGTTCCTCGGACAAAGGTCCTCTCCGTCTTCCGGAAGTTGATGCCATTTTAAAACCTTGGTAGTTTTTCACCAATCTTCTAAATGTGTTCCTGTCACGAATTTCTCGGTCTAGAATACCAATTTGCCTGAGATCTTTTTCGCATTCCTCGAACCATCTCGGCCTTGTTGCCTTAGACTTAATGAAACTCCATATTCTTTTGCTTAATCGATCATCAGTCATCCTCAAAAGGTGACCGTAAAATAGTATCCGTCTCTTCTTAATTGATGCTGTGATAGGCTCTATTTTGTTGTACAAGTCCTCATTTGCTCTCATTCGCCACTGTCCATCAACCCATCTATTACCTAGGATTTTTCTTAATATCATACGCTCTCTTTTTTCCAGTTGGTCGGCTTGACCTTTAGTGTTCATGGTTAATGTTTCGGAAGCGTATAATCCCTCAGGTTTTACAACTGTGGTATAGTGTCGGAACTTGGCGCCTATACTCATAGACTTTTTGTTATAGATATTTTTTGTAATGTGGTATGCCTGGTCTAACTTCCTCATCCTGACATTAATTGCTTCCTCTTCTAATCCATTCTGCTGGATGACTTCACCGAGATAACGGAAATTTGTGACTCGACTGATTTTTTCAAGGTTAGTGATAATCCATTCAGGTCCATCGCAGATGTTTGTCATATATTTTGTCTTCTGAATAGAAATCTGGAGTCCTACCTTTTCAGCAATTTCTGACAGCCTATTGATCTTGTTGACTGCTGAATCTATGTCGTTAGCAAAAATGGCCAGGTCATCCGCAAAGGCCAGACAGTCAACGTATATCCCTTTCTGCTTAGGACCAAGTCGGAACCGATCTTCATTTCTTTCTTCTTGGTCTAACATCTTCCTCCATTCTCGAATGACTTTTTCCAAAACACAGTTGAAGAGGAGTGGAGATAGTCCGTCTCCCTGTCTGACGCCCGTTCTAAATGTAAACGGTTCTGATATCTCTCCCATAAATTTGACTTTCGACACTGTGTTGGTTAGAGTTTGTTTGATCAAATTTCTAGATGTATCATCCACTCCAAACTCTTCCAAAGTATTCATTAATGACTCCCGGTCGATGGAGTCATACGCTTTCTGAATGTCAACAAACACGACCACGTAACTATATCCTCCTGTCTTTTTGTACCTAATGATGTTCTTCAGGTTAATGATCTGTTCCGGGCATGAACGACCCTTTCTGAAGCCAGCCTGGTATTCCCCGATCTGTTGGTCAAGATGCGCTTCTATTCTGTTCTGAACCGCTTTGGAGAAAATCTTATACGGAACAGATACTAATGAGATGCCTCTATAGTTGTTGACATTCTTTTTATCACCTTTTTTGTGTAGAGGATGGATTAGTGCTGACAGCCATTCAATTGGTAACATCCCAGTTCTCCATATCTCTTCAAAAAGTTTGACTAGTACATCTAGAGTTTCATCATTCGCCAGCTTCAGTAGTTCCGCCACTATTGAATCTTCACCAGCTGCTTTATTATTCTTTAAACTGTTGATAATTTGTTTGATCTCCTCTTTACACGGTGGGGATGAGTTGAGTAGTTTGTGGATCGGATCGCACACAGTGAATCGTTCTTTCGGTTCATCACAATTAAGCAATTTTTCAAAGTAACGAGACATGATCGTACAGTTTTCTTTGTTGGTCAGGCCCAGCTTCCTATTTTCATCTCTAAAACAGAGGCTGGGGGCTTGATACCCTTTCAAATTGGACTTGAACGTTTGATAGAAGTCTCTGGTACTGTTTTTCCGGAAATCCTGATCGATCTCTTCTAACTGCTGCTTCTCATATAATCGCTTGGCCCTTCGGAAAGTTCTGGCTGCTTCTTTTCGAGCTTCGCGGAACACATCGAAATCTTCAGGTCTTCGGGTCGAGTTCCACTTTTTCCAGGCATTTGTTCTTTGAGTTAGCACTTCATCACAATCCTCATTCCACCATCTATGCTGTCTCTTCTTAGCTGTCAGGATTGTAGTACTAGCTGCTTGTTGGATCTTGGAGGCAATGTCCGTCCATTTATGAGATTCAAAAGTCAGTTGCTGGTGGTATTGTTCTAATACATTTTGATCGATTTTCAACTTTTCAAGGTCATATTTACGAATCTTATTTCCTTGTTTCTGGGTCTTATTGAGAGGAATGAAATTTATTTTGATCTTAGAGAGGTAATGATCTGAATCGAACTGGGCACCTCTCTGCACTTTAACATTCATTATTTCCTTAATCGCTCTCCTAGAGATTGCGACATGATCGATCTGTTTCTCTCCACACACATTGCCCGGTGATCGCCAAGTCTTTTGTTTGCTTGGTTTGTGTTTGTAGAACGTTGACATTATCTGAAGATTGAAGGTGCGACACAGATTGACGAGTCTTATACCATTTCTGTTCGTCATCTTGTGAGCAGGATAGGCTCCGATTGTTGATCTGAATTGCGGTTCTGTTCCCAGCTGAGCGTTAAAGTCACCTAGTAAGATCTTGATGTTCTTTGATGGTATTTTCTCCAACTGTTCTTCAAGGAGGTCCCAAAACTGTTCAACTTTCTCAGGATTACGTCTGTTGTCCTCATTGATCGGTGCATGAGCATTGATCAGCGTGTATCCTTTGTTACCGCAGCTGAGAGTTAGAATAGAAAGTCTCTCAGAAGGGCTAAGGAATTCCACTATTGAACTGACAACCTTCTTACGAACAACAAAAGCCGTTCCAAGTAAAGGCATGTTCTTACCTATTTTCACAGCCCTTTCTCCTTTATAAATCCTATACCCCTCAATATCCATTATGTCCTCATCTAGGTATCTCGTTTCTTGGATGGCCAAGATGGTTATGTCATGTTTGTCCATCATCATTGTCAATTCTTTGTGTTTTCCAACTTTCAGTAGTGAATTGACGTTCAGCGTCCCAAAGTAATATTTCTGTTTCGTCTTCAGTTTTGTACTTGTAGTAATACCCTCAAAGCATCTAGTTTCAGGCTCCCCAGAATCCACAGGCCTGATTGCGCTCCTAAGAACGGTAGATTCCCCCAACGAGGTACTACCTGGGGTAGTGTCCTTTTTGTGACGACATTCCATGATGCTTGGTTGTTCAAACCAGTGTGGGTCAGAAAGCTCCTTCCCAGTAATAGAACCGAGGTTGTAAGCCCCGGAGCTCAATAACAGGCCGCTCCTCTGGAGACAGACGCCTTTCGCAGCCGCTTCACTGAAGAACAGACGCTGCTAAATGAAGATAGTTCTTCCGCTTTATCCACCGTTGAGACCCGACGCCTTCTTCCGCTTTCAAAACCGTTGACCATCTTCACCGTAACCCTGGTAAGGGGCCCTTACGAGGTACTACCAGCCGGGCCAGCTGGACCAAGGTTTTTTACAGAGGTGTTACTCCTCTATCACTCACCACTTTGCCCTGGCTTGTGACAGGCATTGCCTGGCTTCCCATATGATGGGCCCAGGTTGGCGGGTTTTAATAATAATAATAATAATATAAAGGAAATATAAATAAAGATTAAACTGAATGATATGAAAATAAGAGCGTCGGAGCCTTAATAGAAATATAAGACATGATATTAATGCATGCTATTTAAAATAGAGCAATTATTGTCAAAGGAAAAGATTAATATAAAAATTGAGATATGTATCAATTGTTAATATGGAATTTATCAGTTCTTTGGAAGACGCTAGGCTTAAAAAATAATGTATAGCGCAATGGAGCGCAATTAAAATAAAATGTCACGCTAGGAATGCGTAAAGGTTAAAAGTACTTGGTAAATTACTTATGAAGGGTAGTTGATTGCAGTGAATTGAGATATGTTGTAAGTCCTCCAATAGTGACATAGATCACGAGGCCATGTGTGTGTTATTATATTGAAAAGGGAGCAAATGTATGGTATTATTGAGCGTAGGTCATGTAGGCTACGGCTGACCCTAAATCGCATTTTGTATAAGTCCTCCAATGTGGAAATGGTTCCCGAGGCATGTTAAAAGATTCGAACCTAGAATCCTCTTGTTGATGAAGCCCCTAATTATTCGTCGTAAAATGTGTATTACTCTTCCCAATCAATGAGGACCCTTTATAATTAATAAATGCCAAGGTTACGAAAGTGGTTTATGAGCCAAATAATATTGTTGAAAGTGAAAAGAGAAGTTAAATGCCAGGTCTCTCCCTAGAACTGAAAGAAAGGAAGATTTGTTTTAAAAGCCTTGAGAAGAGCTCCAACCGTAGACTAGACTGGAAGTCACCCCCCCCCCCCCCCCCCAGTCATAAATCTCGCTCAAGTATAACGGTCAGACCCTAATAGCAGGAGGGTTGTTGAAGGCCGTCTGTAAGAAGGAATGAATACACCGTGAGTGTTTAAAGTTGTTAATGACCCGGGAATTGAACCGAGGTCCTTGTAGATGAAATTATCGCTTGCAAGTTCAGATCGTAGTTTTCTTATGTGATAATGGTCTTATAAGACAAATAAATAACTAACAATCCCTATTGTAACGTTGTATGGAAGTAGGATTCCACGAGTTAAATGAAGATAACTAGGTTCCGGGAGTAGTCATAGTTTTTGACTCTGTCAAGTAATCTTTATAACTCTGGAGTACACAAGTATTTTCCCGATCACTATGGTGAATTTGTAAAAAACTTGAGAGGGATGGTAAATGCTGAAAACATGTGAAGTGTCCAAATATTTAAGTAAAGAATTAACATGTACTTTAGATGTAATTATATATTTGTTTTGATGATAAGAAAATATAAAAATAGTGTTTGAGGTGTACTAAAGAATGACACCGTTAATATGAAATATATCGAGCCAAAGGAGCTCGTAGTTATATGGAACTTTAAGATAGATACTTTATGGAAGTAAAAATAATTATGAATTGTTGGTTTTAAAGGAAACCATGTGTTTTAATACAATATTTGTTTAATTCTTATATTATTCCTTGTTCACTTGGAACAAGTAGAAGATTTTGGTCAGTAGTTTAATTGTTTTATTGTTTGTAGCGCCATAATTTTGGTTAATTAAATGTTTTAAAATAGGAGTTAATTTTGTTGTTATTTTTGCAAGTGTATCCTCTATTTAATCCAAAATGTGTAAGTCACAGAGTGGGAGAACATACTGCAACCCCGAAAATCCCGAATTGAGCAATGCTGGCATACTGTGATTTGCATATTTCTTGCTGAAAGGGCACACTACCTCATGTGTAGGGTAGAATATACAATATTTAATCCGTCTTCAGCACAGTTAAACATAAAAAAATCAAAATGGCGACTGTTAAGTTGTCGGGTTTTTCCGTTTCCGTGATAAGTGAAACATTTATTAAACTATTTTTGCTCTGTTTGTTGAAGATTGCGGCTTCGGTGGCGTAGTTGGTGGCATGCTGAACTGCTGTGCCCAAGATAGCGGGTTCAAACCCGGCCAAAGTCATCAGATTTTTTAAGAGCGTTAAAATCCTTCAGTATGCCGGCTGTCCGATGTCATAGATTTTTTGCATGTAAAAGATCCTTCCACAGACTAAACTTGTGTGTAGCTAAATTTCTTGGTTAGATTTCGCTGGAACACTCTATCAAAGTTCCAACGTTCACCTCTAGGTAGCAGTGACATCTGGTAGCGAAAGTTGGAACTACTTGAAATTGAACGGAACTTGTAGCTGACCCTATGCGTGTCCACTTGAAGCAGCTACAGCCTATGGCGAGCCGACCATGTCCTCGAACACTCCCGGCACTAAAAGCCATACGATAAATAATAAAGTTGAAGATTGCTCTGTAAGGTAACAGCTACAATACTGACCTCATTCATAACTCTGTTGTTAAATGTAGTATTTTTAGCCTACTTTTCATATTTTGCAAAAATAAGGAAAAAGTAGACTTATGAGATCGGCCAAATGTGTGTCTGTCTGTCCTTCTGTCTGTCTGTCTGTCTGTCTGTCTGTCTGGCTGTGTGTGTGTGTCCCCCTATCAACTCCTAAACGGCTGGAGCAATCGAAACAAAATTTGGTAGGAGTAAAGATCTATACCTGAATATCTCACGGCCATATTTGAAAATGATGTCAGTGCTACCAACTGCTAAAAAATCGCAATTGAAATTTGAGCTCCATGTTGGATATCTTGGAAGGTATGAATGGGAGCTATTTCAAAATTGGCACACGTATAGATAATAATATTGCAGTTCAATTTCCAGGAGGCCATGCATGGCAGTGTTGCCAAAATGATTATAAGCCTGCTGATAGGTCCAATTTTTAAATGCATATAACTTGTACACTATCAATTGAAATTCAACCAAATTTCGTATGTTGTATTTGTACATAACCAGATATGACTGAGCGTATTCTTAAGACCCACCAGGGCTGCCAACTGTTAATAAATGCTCTTAATTTCTTTTATCCAAATACCAATATATCAGAAAGTATGCAAGCCGATAGTTTTAAACTATGCACACGTATAGTACCAGACATTCTATATTAATTTGGAGTAACTTATATACGTCAGTGCTACCAACATGATTCTAAGCCTGCTGAGAGGTCCAACTATAAATACATGTAACTTCCATACTATCATTTGGATTTCAACCAAATTTCGTATGTGCTATGTGTACCATAACAGATATGACTATGCGTATTCTTAAGAGCAACCAGGGCTGCCAACTGATAATAAGTGCTGTCTCTATTTTTGTTACCCTAATATCAATATATCAGAAAGTATGCAAGCCAATAGCTCAAAACGTTGCACACGTATAGTACCTGGCATTCTAGATAAATTTGGAGTAACTAATATACGTCAGTGCTGCCAACATGATTCTAAGCCTGTTGATAGGTCCAATTTTAAAATGCATGTAACTTCTATACTAACTAATGGATTTCATTCAAAATTGGCACAACAATAGATCATATTATTTCAGATTATTTCTGACCATTAGGCCTACATGCATGACATTGTTGCCAACATGATTTTACGCGCGCTGTTAGATCCAATCTTTAACTGCATGTAACGTCCATGCTTTTCATTGGACTTCAACCAAATTTTGTAATCTGTACCTTAAGAGATGGAACTAAGAATATATTCAGTCACCAGGGCTGCCAACTGTAGTGCTCTATTAGGCTACATTATGGCAGGTATACAGTATTTCGAACTAATTAGAAATTTCGATATTAGCAACTTAATTTCGTCATTATTCTAGATAGATTCATATAGATTAATCATTGGCATGAATCTTAAATTTTAAGAAAAGTAGGCTCTTTAGTTCGTCACGGAACTTCTTGTCAATTATGTGATAAATTAAAATAACATAAATTTGCACACTTAATTCGTGGAAATATGTTATTTTACCAAAAAAAACATCAACACAAAGCTCACGATTTTGGTCAGTTTTGTAGACCCTATCACTGATAATACGCGATAAAAATATCATTGCAATACTCTTTATTGAAGTGACAGAAGCCATTTTTCAGTGTGCCTAATTCTATTAAAGAAAGCCTTCGAGTCATTTAACACAAATTACATTAGATGGATAACAATTCGTACATAAAAACGCGTTAATTTGTAGGGTATGTAAATACAGTGAGTTCCTCTCATAACTCGTCCGGCCAGCGCATCGAGCTTATCTGTCTCGCGTTGACTGATCACTTCCTGTTACACAGCACGCACTTCCCAGTTCTGGTCCGTGCTTATAACGTGTATTAAGTTAGTGTTGATCTGTCGCTCCAACTGTTCTCGATTTGTGAAGTGTTACTTGGGGTATAATTCTCATAATGCCTCCACGTGTGTACACGGTAGAGGAAAGGGTATTTATGTACGATAATTATGTGAAAACAGAGTGTTGCAGGGAAGTCGTTAGACGTTTCATAAAACATTTTCTAGGTGTACGCTCTCCACATAGAGATACCGTGCGGAATCTCGTAAACAAATTGAGAGGAACTGGTTCTTTACTCGATAAGAAGCGAAGTGTTAACAAACGTATACTTAACGAGGAAAAAGTAAATGAAATCTCAGAAAGATTAGAACATCTCCTGTCATGCGGTACGGCCTTAGTTTATTAATTCTTCCTTTCTTCATTTTAATTGTTATCTCATGTCATGCACGGATAAAGTGAGCCAAGTGCTGTTCTGTTCTTATTGCTATGCATGCCGAGCGGGGAGTGCTGAGTCAACGGGAGATAAGCTCGGTGCGCTGGCCGGACGAGTCATGAGAGGAACTCACTCTACTTGTACAATTTGTACATAATAGCGCGTTAGTTTGTAGGATATGTAAACACTTGTTTCCCGCCTAATGTAATTGGGCACAATTAGTGTTGACCGACTGCAAAGCGTTCTTTAATACACATTATACATAAGGAGTTACAAGGGAGACGGATTTGAAAAATTCCGTTTTGAGAAAATGAACGACAAAGTTATTAGTCTCCTTAAATAGCCTGTGCAATGCCTGGCTATTTAAGATCATAAATCCTAAACTAATGCAGATATTTCTACTAATATTTCGCGAAAATGAACTAGAAGAGTACAAGCTGGACGTTTGTTTTAGACGATTGCCCTTGACCTTGAAGCTAGCGGGTGGGCCTGTACACATTCACTCTATCGCTCTCTCGCTTCATAGTTGTCACATTTGTCACCATCGGTCTGATGTAATGACATTCCAGACTTGAACATGTGACCACACCACCGTGCAGAAATGTACAGTCCACGTCAAAGTATTGTGTGACGCGAAAGTACTCATTGCGTAGTTATGAGACGAATTTGAAAAATTCAGTTTTCAGAAAATGAACGACCAAGTTATCTGACTCCTTAGATAGTCTGTGCAATGCCTGGCTATTTAAGATCATAAATCCTAAACTAATTTGCCAATGACTGTACTTCAGCAGTAGCTTGCGATAGGTTTGTCTATCATCCGACCGCATGGGGCAGGTGATAACAACACAGGTACTGTATAGTAACTCGCCTCCAGGCTTCAATTAAGATTTTTCACTCGTCTAAAACAAATGTCCGGCCTGTGGGGATATATTTTAAAACATAATTTGAAAATCGGTATTTCTTAATTAGAAAGAATACATTTAGAAAAAGCCTACCATTAAATCACTTTCCGCATGAATGTTAATGTACATTCCATTGGAATGTCATCTTGTTGTTTTGAATCTTTCAGTGGCGATAAACCATTGACCACACAGTGAAAGCTTTCCACAGGAACGTCGAGAATACGCGTGTGTTTCGCATGATGGCAGCAGCAGTGTATATCTAACATGAGTAATGGACCTCCACCACGACAAATGGCCATATGCACTGCCTCCTGTATTCTGGAGTTCCGATACGCCAACACGAATTGGAAACGGATATCATGTTTGTGGCTCGCCAGATAATATCATATAGATGCATAAACAGAGGAACGAGATTAGCTTACTGGTGTGGTCCCACTGGAGCGAACAAAACGAGATTACTATCAGTGGTAATGCGTGCGTAATTCGTCACGAGGACTGAGCAAAAGATATCTCTTGGGGTTATACTGTATATAGGATTGTGTGCCAAACCAAAGTATCGCATTTCCGTCGTGAATCTGGGTAATGCTTAAGGTACTCTTATGCGTTGGAAATGACGTATTTGGATGGAATTATTACCTTTTCGTATTCAGACAAACTATCGCCCACTACGTCTTCTCTCACATTGTAATCTTTCAATTCTTGCCTCAAGATGGCTTCACCCAGAGAAGCCATTTGTAACTTTGAAGATACAAAAAATAAATAAAAGTGAATATTCTACCACATGAATGGCCTTTCTTTAAAATTTAAGCAAATGCCATAATTAGTCGTACTGTAAATGAACAAATCCACCTTTTTGAAACTCTTATCTCCGGGCGTGTGCAGATATTCTGAAAGGACTGGCTCGTACATAGGCCTTACCAAATCTCCTATAAATTATTAATGACGTAGGAAGGTTTACATGCATCTAACTAAAAAGAAACTATCCAATTTAAATTTACTCTATATTCTGAAGCTGTCTACAAGAAATGCATTTAAAAAGATTTAGCATATTAACAAATAATAACATACAAGAAATGCAATTAAAAGATATAAGAAAATAATATAATAATATTTAAGCTGGTTTTCACATTACCGGTAATGCCGTCGTCTGCCGTATGTGTCTAGTTCATTTCTACACCACTTTGAAGCTGGTCAGCCATGCCTTTATATTTCACCACCATCTCGGTCTTCTTCAATGTTGCACAATTATCTTCATAGGTATCCCTGCTGTGATTGTGGCATAACAGCCAGAATCCAAGCACGTGGTACCCTCCATACTAAAACAAATCGAAGGTACCGTACAGTCTTCGAGCTTTTAGCTTTACGTTGAAACACCAAGCACTCAGCTCAAGAGAGACACACTCCCCAACCAGTCATCTCAATGTCTAGAGGAACAATCACTTGCAGCAGTGCCCTCAGTCTGAATGCTACAGCCCGTCCCTCAAGCCACACCTCAGAACAGGGAGACCTTCTCAGAAGCGCTCGTTGTCATATGCTTGAAGCCACTTATAGCACCCTCCTTGCTCGGCCGTTTCCTCATGACCATCAGCAGACTCACATCTCACCAACAAGTGACAGGCAATTACCTCCCCCACCATTCTCCGTTCTTAAATATACTAAAACTGTACAAATGAAATATACCATATTCTTTGCAACATAGAATCAAAATAAGCTCCAGAATCTCGTCAAAAGTGACCTAAAACACATTGAATAATTAATAATAAAAAGTATACGTATATGATAATAGTAATAATAAGAATAATGACACTGCGTCTCCTGCAGACGTGTCCAATGCAATTGAACACGTTGCCAACACGATAACATAGATATAAAGAAATAATAAACCCACTAGCCTACATTAAAACTGTCATGGGGAACTCATAAAATATAGGTTCCAACATACAATGAAGATCATTGAGAGGATTATTGATCGACGCCTACGTGCCATCACCGACATCAGCTCCAACCAGTGCGGGTTTGTCAAGGGGGCTGGAACCGCTGACGCCATCGTCGCAGCACGGTTACCCATGTAGAAGCACCGCGAGAAAAGAAAGCCTCTGCATATTGCCTTTCTTGACCTTGAAAAGGCCTTCGATCGTGTTCCTCATGAGTTTTTTGGTATGCGCTCCGCAACCATGGTGTGCCAGAGTCATTTGTAAATGTGGTCAAGATGTTATACACGAACACCAGCAGTAGAGTACGTTGTGCTGTTGGCACCTCGGAAAACTTTTCTGTAAATGTCGGCGTCCGCGAAGGATCATCACTATCACCGTCCCTTTTTGCTCTTGTGATGGACACCATCACTCGTGACCTGCAACGGAAAGTTCCTTGGACCCTTCTGTATGCAGATGATACAATGGTTGCAGTGGCACCCGAGAAAAACTCCAATGTCAAGTTGAAGACTGGAATAACCACCTCTCCCAGTATGGCTTATGTCTGAATGTGAAAAAGACGGATTATCTGGAGTTAAACCCAAGCGACGGTACCATTCAAGTCGCTGGACAAATTCTAGTCAAGACAGAATGATTTAGGTACCTTGGACTTGTCTTCAGAGTGATGGCAACTTCAATGATGAATTAAGAGCCAGGGTAAACGCAATCTGGTTGCGGTGGAAGGAGGTCACGGGTGTGCTTTCGGACAAGAAAATGCCACTTCGTCTCAAATCGAAGATATATCGGACAGTGGTACGGCCAGTTGCGCCGTATGGAGTTGAATGTCGACCATCCGACAAAATTTCAGAACGTCGCTTGCACGCCATGGAAATGAGAATGCTCCGTTGGACAATGGGCATCTCCCTTATTGACCATATCAGAAACGACACAATTCGGGAGGAAAAATGAGAGAAAAACGGCTCCGATGGTATGGCCATGCCCTGCGTGCAGCGCGTGATACTGTTACTAACTCTGTCCTTCATTTTGAGGTTGAAGGCCAACGCCCCAGAGGACGACCGAAGCAGCGTTGGCAAGACACTAGAAATGGTGACTTAAAAATTATCGGCATAAATCCAGCTGACGCACGAAACCGGACAAAATGGAGGTCAATGACCAAAAAAGCGGACCCTGCTCCAGCGGGACAACGCTAGGAAGAAGAAGGAGAAGATGCAGACAAAAGCATAATTCTTCTAAATATTTAAGTAAATTTATAGTTTTTACATGTTTCATGCATTAATGTGCTCAGAAAATTGATTTAAATGGACCAGGGTGCACGTGGCTAATCATAATGCAAAACGTTTAACTCAAGTTTTTCCATAAAAAACAATTGTGTTTTTTACAGGTTATAACATCAATAAGTCAAGTTATAACTCACCTATCAATCGCATGAAGGTCAGAAATTAAATATCATTACATTAGTAAAGTCTTGTACGGACCCTGAGAAAAGAAAAATGCCCCTATTCAAAAAGTGAATATGAAGGAAGAAAACCATCAAGATGTTCAAATTTTGCATTTTTGAAAGAATATGTTATATTTCTTGGTATAATAGTGATAAACTAATACATTTAGTATGGAACATCAAAAAGACTACTATTAATAGTTATGTGGAAGAATAATTCAAATGAATGCATAGGTGATCTTAAAAAAAGCAACAAAATGCATGGGTATTGTTATAACTCTTTGTCCTTTTCAAGGAGTATAATTGAATGTTGGATGTAGTAGTTTGTTGAAATACAACTTGCTATATGGATAATAAACATGAATATGAGGTGCCCTTTGCTAGTGCTACATCTGTAAAAGAAATCATTCAATTCGGTTTCACCCTGTTTGAATTGATATGGGGAATCGATTTGCACACATACATGGCCGCTATCTGTAAACTATTGGGTTGATAACTTTGTAGTTCAGTCAAAAGATGCTTCCCAAAAAACGGTATGTTGTTACAAAATTTGATAGAGATCAAATGATTAGGTTGGTCGTAATTTGATATAAGCTTTTAACATTTGGGTGGCCACCATTCCGTTTCCAAGATGGCGGCGATATAAAACATGACACTGATGTGCCCTTTGCTAGTGCTACCTCTGTACCAAATTTCGTTCAATTCAGCTTTACCGTGTTTGAATTGATGGGGGGAATCGATTTACACACATACATGGCCACCATCCGCAACTTATTGGGTCGATGACCTTGTAGTTTGGATAATATATTCTTCATACATAAAGGTATAACTTAGCAAAATTTGGTAGAGATCAGATGATTAGTTTGGTCGTAATTTGATTTAAACTTTTAACATTTGGGTGGCCGCCATTACGTTTTCGTCAAGATGGCGGCAATATAAAACATGACACTGAGGTGCCCTTTGCTAGTACCAAATTCCGTTCAATTCGGTTTCTTAGTGTTTGAATAGATAGGGGAAATCGATTTACACACATACATGGCCGCCATCTGCATATTATTGGGCTGATGATCTTGTAGTTTGGTCAAAATATGTTTCATACATAAAGGTATAATGTTGCAATATTTGGTAGAGATCAGATGATTAGGTTGATCGGAATTTGATTCAAGCTTTTAACATTTGGGTTGCCGCCATTACGACTTCGTCAAGATGGTGGCGATATAAAACATGACACGGGAGTGCTCTTTTTTATTGCTACCTCTGTACCAAATTTTGTTCAATTCAGTTTTGCCGTGTTTGAATTGATAGGGGGAATCGATTTGCTCACATACATGGCCGCGATCTGAATATTATTGGGCTGATGCTCTTATAGTTTGGTCAAAATATGCTATCCACAGAAAGGTATGTTGTTACAAAATTTGGTAGAGATCAGATGATTAGGTTGGTCGTAATTTGATTTAAGCCTTGAACATTTGGGTGGCCGCCATTACGTTTCCGTCTATATGGCGGCGATATAAAACATGACACTGAGGCGCCCTTTGCTAGTTCTAGCTCTGTACCAAATTTCGTACAATTCGGTTTCACCGTGTTCGAATTGATAGGGGGGGGGGGGACATACACTCAGAGTACACACACTCACACACAGACTCTCTCTCTCTCTCACACACATTCACACACACATTTTTTGGCCCTGTGTAGATCTCATAAGTCTACTTTCATTTTTTGCAAAAATCGAAAGTAGGCTAAAAATCTTTAAAAGAAATTGAACACCCATCAACTTGTTAAGTGCTGAGTTAGCTGTTTGCAATCTCAGTGCTGAGTTCTTTTTATTTGCATGCAAGAAAATTACTGAAGCGGGGTATTAAAATGAATATAGATTATGGGTCTTTATTAATCAAAATACAAATTCAACATCATATATTTTTATTTATTATTGTTTTTAGACAAATTAGAAAATTTGTGCCCGCGCTTGCAACATTTTCATACTAGACAAAGAGTCAAAAGTGAAATTATTTTCGAAAATCAGTAAGGAATTAATACATGTTGCTTCATACTAGTACAACATTTCATATTGTTTGATCCAAATTCACAACAAGTGAAAAGAATTTGCTTTTTGTTCTGCCATGCTTGTTTACATCAGAGATTAACTCCAGCTGTAGAGGAGAGACTTGAGACTGATACAAAGTGATCTGTTAGTAATTTCTGGAAGAATACTCAAGTAGTACTAAATAATGTCCAACAGATGTCACGAATCAACTTGGCGCTTAGGAGCGAACGGGGAATATGAAGAAAATACAAGTTCTCGTGCACCGACTAGAGACGGGCGTATCAATCAAGGTGTTAAATTGTAAGTATATTATTCTAATGGAATAATTGCCTTTATTTACATTCAAAATGACCATTAAGATACTCATAAAGCTTGGTTTACGATCATGGGAAGTTTTTTAAAACGTTTATGACGAACGGAAGCTTAAAGCGATACGTTCATACTGGCCAGTTAGACTCACAGTAATCACCCAAGTCCCCACAACCAAATGCTGATGGTCGAATCATCTTTTAGATAAGACACTTAGGTCAAATAAATACGCAACGAAGTCGGCTTCGCTTGCGTGGGCCAGGCCAGGCCAGCTATACGTAATCGTTAATCTCAGGTTCACAAGCCACAGGACCTCCTTTTTACGTGGAATCCGAACCACAAGACATAGCATTTCACTTCGAGAATTTCACATATATTGACCATAAATCACACCCAGTCCACCTTGGTGAGCTTTACTACTGCGGCACCACGCCCCACAAAACGTATATGAATATCTTAACTACTGCACTGTACATCCGCTGGTGAGGTTCATTTGGTGACACCTATTACTGTACATTACCTGGCGTGTGAAGCATCAGTGCTCCCTACATTGTAATAATCGCAGGGCAGGACAAACTGGAACACTTGAAGACGTCAGAAGGCGAAGTTAATTGCAGAGCATAATATTTACTTGTATGGACTTACAGAGTCATTGTGTAATCATGTCTGCTTCATAAATACAACGGCTAGCACGTTCTCCCAATACAAACAAAATTGAGCCCACATGGAGCTTGGTGGAGAAAGCGATTCACAACCTAGATCTTGAAATCAGAATTACTAGCAAACTTTGAGCAGATCTTCAGACAGTATCTAACATGATTGTCTCCATAAGTCTTCCTTCCTTTTGTGCAGTCCATGCAACGTCTAGTTATCGAATTTATTGGGACTAGAGGGGGCCCAACACCTTATTAGACAGGTATTCCAGGACATTCGGCACGTCAGTGTTTATTTTTGTGCTTGTTGTTGTGGTGGTGGTGCTGGTGATGGCGGTGGGTTTCTAGTGTTGGTATCATCACTTACGGATCATACACATGTTGAATTCTGAAAATAAACTTCTTTCGAACCGAACTTTGGAAATGTTGATAAGCCAGTACCTTGATATAAATATCCGACTTGAGGAAAGAATTCATGATGAAAATAAATAAATAAATAAATAAATGTAAAACAAAAACAAGAAGTTCCGTGACGAACTAAAGAGCCTACTTTTCTTAAAATTAAGTTTCATGCCAATGATAAATCTACAGTATATGAACCTATCTAGAATAATGACGAAATTAATTTGGTAATATCGAAATGTCTAATTAGTTCGAAATATACCTGGCATAATGTAGCCTAATAGAGCGTTACAGTTGGCAGCCCTGGTGACTGAATATATTCTTAGTTCCATCTCTTAAGGCACAGAATAAAAAAAATTGGTTGAAGTCCAATGGACGTTACATGCAGTTAGACATTGGATTTATCAGCACGCGTAAAAGCATGTTGGCAACAATGTCATGCGTGTGCTGGTCAGAAATAGCCTAATCCGAAATATTATGATATCTTGTTGTGCCAATTTTGGACGAAATCCATTTGTTAGTATATACGTTACATGTATTTTAAAATTGGACCTATCAGCAGGCATAGCATCATGTTGGCAGCACTGACTTATATTCATTATTCCAAATTAATCTAGAATGTCAGGTACTATACGTGTGCAAAGTATAGGGCTGTTGGCTAGCATTCTTCCTGATATATTGATTTTAGGTTAAAAAAATATAGACAGCATTTATTAACAGTTGGCAGCCCTGATTGCTCTTAAGAATACTTATAGTCATATCTGTTATGCTACACATAGCACATACGAAATTTGGTTGAAATCCAACTGATAGTATAGAAGTGACATGTATTAAAAAATTGGCCCTATCAGCAGGCTTAGAATCATGTTGGTAGAACTGAAATATATAAGTTACTCCAAAATTAATCTAAAATGTCAGGTACTATACGTGTGCATAGTTTAAAGCTGTCGGCTTGCATACTTTCTGATATATTGGTATTTGGATAAAAGAATAGAGAGAGAAATTATTAACAGTTGGCAGCACTGGTGGCTCTTAAGAATACGCTCAGTCATATCTGTTTATATACACATATTACATACAAAATTTGGTTGAAATCCAATTGATAGTGTAGAAGATATAGGCATTTAAATATTGGACCTATCAGAAGGCTTAAAATTATTTTGGCAACACTGTCATGTATGGCCTCCTGGAAATTAAACTGAAATCGTGTTATCTACATGTGTGCCAATTTTGGAATAGCTCCCATTCATACCTTCCATGATATCCAACATGGAGCTCAAATTTCTAGTGCCTTTTTTCTGCAGTTGGTAGCACTGACATGATTTTTAAATATGGACGTGAGATATTCCGGTATACATCTTTACTCATACTAAATTTGGTTTCGATTTCTGCAGCCATTTAGGAGTTGATAGGGGGGGGGGGGGGGACACACACACACACACACAGCCAGACAGACAGAAGGACAGACAGACACACATTTTCCCGGATCGATCTCATAAGTCTACTTCTTCCTCATTTTTTTTGCAAAATGTGAAAAGTAGGCTAATAAAAGGAACAATGTCGTTATGTATAATATCTTTCACTGTAGATGCCGATTCACACATTTTAATGAATGAATTTTTGCCATTGGCGCATCATCCCATATTATGAGCCATGTTAATCGAATATCGTCAGTAGGTTTGCTAATTAATTTAGAGGTATTTTCAATGTTGAATGAAGGGGTTATGCTCTTGCAAAATATTGTTTAAATTATGGTGTGCCTTCCCTGATGTAAGAATTCACTTAATATGCAGATCTGATTTGATTAGTTTCTAATGATTCTAATATATACAACTGGCCGTAAGAACCGTCACTTATATTTTTAGCCTATTTTCAATTTACGGAAAAAACAAGAAGTTCCGTGACGAACTAAAGAGCCTACTTTTCTTAAAATTTAAGATCTATGCCAATGATTAATCTATATGGGTCTATCTAGAATAATGCCGAAATTAAGTTGGTAATATCGAAATTTCTAATTAGTTCGAAATATACCTGGTATAATATAGCCTAATAGAGCAGTACAGTTGGCAGCCCTGGTGACTGAATATAGGCTATTGTTAGTTGCATCTCTTAAGGTACAGAATACAAAATTTGGTTGAAGTTCAATGGATAGCATGGACGTTACATGCAGTTAAACCTTGGATCTAACAGCGCGCGTAAAATCATGTTGGCAACAATGACATACATGTATTGGTCAGAAATAATCTGAATTAATATGATCTATTGTTGTGCCAATTTTGAATGAATTCCATTAGTTACAATAGAAGTTACATTCATTTTAAAATTGGATCTATCAGCAGGCTTAGAATCATGTTGGCAGCACTGACGTATATTAGTTACTCCAAATTAATCTAGAATGCCAGGTACTATACGTGTGAAAAGTTTGGAGCTATTGGCTTGCATACTTTCTGATATATTGATATTAGGGTAACAAAAATAGAGACAGTATTTATTAACAGTTGGCAGTCCTGGTTACTCTTAAGAATCGGCATATACATATCTGTTATGGTAGACATAGCACACACGAAATTTGGTTGAAATCCAAATGATAGTAAAGAAGTTACATGTATTTAAAGTTGGACCTCTCAGCAGGCTTAGAATCATGTTGGTAGCACTGACGTATATAAGTTACTCCAAATTAATATAGAATGTCGGGTACTATACGTGTGCATAGTTTGAAGTTGTCGGCTTGCATACTTTCTGATATATTGGTATTTGGATAAAATAAATTGAGAGCATTTATTAACAGTTGGCAGCCCTGGTGGATCTTAAGAATACGTTCAGTCATGTCTGTTTATGTGCACATAGCACAAACGAAATTTGGTTGAAATCCAATTGATAGTGTAGAAGTTATATGCATTTAAAATTTGGACCTATCAGCTGGCGTATATTCATTATGACAACACTGCTATGTATGGCCTCCTGGAAATCAAACTGCAATATTATTATCTATACGTGTGCCAATTTTGAAATAGCTCCTATTCATACCTTCCAAGATATCCAACATGGAGCTCAAATTTCAATTGCGATTTTTAAGCAGTTGGTAGCACTGACATCATTTTCAAATATGGGCGTGAGATATTCAGGTATAGATCTTTACTCCTACCAAATTTTGTTTCGATTGCTACAGCCGTTTAGGAGTTAATATAGGGGACACACACACACACACACACACACACAGCCAGCCAGACAGACAGACAGAAGGACAGACATACAGACAGACAGACAGACACACATTTGCCCGATCTCATAAGTCTACTTTTTCCTAATTTTTGCAAAATGTGAAAAGTAGGCTAATAATAGAATGCAGGCGGAATAAAACAGGAACCCCTATGGACGTCAAATTGGCAGGTGAAAAGCTAAAGGAACAAGGAGACTTCTGTTACTGAGGAAGCAAAATAACCAGTGATGGGCGAAGCAAAGAGGGTATAAAAGGTATGTCAGATCAGGCAAAGGAAGCATTTCTACAGAAAAGGAATCTGTTGACATCAAATATAGATTTAGGTATTAGGAAGTAATTTCTGAAAGCCTTTGTCTGGATCGTGGCGCTCTATGGAAGTGAAACTTGGACTGTTGGCGCAGCAGAAAAGAGGAGAATAGAAACGTTTGAAATGTGGTGTTACAGGAGAATAATGAAGATCAGATGGGTAGATAGGGTAACATATGGAGAGGTATTAAGACGATTGGGAGAAGAGAGATGTTTCTGGTGACTGCTAATGAAGAGAAGGGATAGGTTGGTGGGACACTTACTAAGACACCCAGGAATAGCAAAGTTAGTTATGGAAGGAAGGGGCGATGATCAGAACTCTAGGGGTAGACCAAGGTAAGAATATGTTTAACAGATTGTATCGGATGTAAGGTGTGGTAGATATGTAGAGATGGAACGATTAGCTCAAGACATTGAGGCATAGAAGGCTGCTTCAAACTAGTCAAAACACTGAAAACTCAAATACACGACGTAAATATTCCGGCACGTAATTATTCATGTATTGTAGATAATGCTTCATATTCATATTCTTCAGGCATGCGTTTAGCTCGTCTGCAGGTGTTGATCTTGGGATGGCAGACAAAATTTGACGGAAATCACCGGCGAGCATTATCAAGCATATTCATCATGTGACTTTCGGAACTTACAGTATTTTCCAGTACTCCAGGACAGCCATCAACAAAAATACGAACCATTTACAAGAGATGAGGAACTGTCTTAACAATAACCATCTACAACGAGCTGCAGAGAAATTGCAGGAGTTTATTCTAGCAGATTGTACTACCCAGTTACCTCATATCACTACTTCACTAAAGAAGAAGTGCAGAAAACACAAATATGGAAACGATGCTGGACCAGACGGTGTGTTCAATGAACACAGACTTCTGACATAATAGATAGACGGACAAATTTGCTAATCAAATACATAACGTTAAAAACATTCCCTGAAGTCTGGAGGTGATCTAATTTAAAAGTATTGTACAAGGGAAAAGGGTACATCTCATAACCAAACTCTTACAGAGGCATTGCATTAGAAAATAACACGTTGAATATGTGGACGAGGCTGTAATATGAATGAACATTTGATCTAAGATGAGCAATTTGGATTCCTCAGAACACGAAGCACCCTACAGGCAGTAACAAATCTTATGGATGGTATGAATGATGCCCTACGATTACCAAGGGGAAACCTACACTGTGTTTTCAGTGACCACGTAAAAGTCTTTGACACGATAGACAGGATAATATTAGTGCCAACACTGGAACAACTCACTGGTGAAATCATATTATAACCGATATAGTAATAGACATTCTCACATACAACAAGTTCTCCATTGACAACTCCATATCAGCTATATATGACCTGCGCAAAGAAATGGAGTTCTAGAAGTGGACTCTATCAGCCCTCGTCTCTTCAATGTAGCTACATCGGACATCAGCAAGACAATAAGCAAGATAGCAAGATACGTTACACCCCGTAACAAAGAAACGATAACCCGATGATTAAAATAATAATAATAGTTATAATAGTAATAATAACAATAGGAGTAATAATAATAATAATATTGGAACAACAAGAAGAACCCCCCCCCCAAAAAAAAAGATTGAGTTATTTGCTTAACGTCCTCCATTAATTGGGAGAAATCTTTTAAAATTAATAAGTAAGTAAATTTAAAAACACTGTAATAATACTAATAGTGATAATTATACTACTACTAATACTAATAACAACCCAATATAAATAATCACATTGAATCTATAATCGCCAGGCTTAACAATTAGACCCGCACCAAACAATAACATAATTAATTATTATAATAAAATGGAAAATATCAAATCAATTGCCTAATCTAACAGACATGTTGTTCTTGTTGTTGTTAATTCATTTAGAGCTTTGTGACATCGTGGTCATTTAGCCCCGTGTGCTTGGGTGTAAGTTAAATTTGTCAGATAACCTGTGTTATTTTGGAGTCTGTAGTAATGTGTGCATTTGTAATACAGATGAGGATAGAGGAGTCGGCCGCGGCCTTAAGTTAGGAACCGTCCCGGCATTTGTCTGGAGTAGAAGTGGGAAACCACGGAAAACCACATCCAGGATGGCTGATATGGGAATCGATCCCACCTCTTCTCAGTTTTGTCTCACGAGGCTGAGTGGACCACTTTTCAGCCCTCAAACCAGAATTACGTTTCTTGGAAGAGTCGGGAATCGAACTCGGACATCTGGGGCGACAGCCAAGAATGATAACCGCTACACCAGGACGTAGACTAACTGGCATGGGACGACGACTAAAATATAGGTTACACGGTAGATAAAGCATTGAACTTGTAGAGGAGACAAAATGTCAAGTGCCCTTCATAGGAATTGAACCTGCCACCCTCAGAGATAATATTTTTTTCTGAAAAATATAAAAATTAACGAATATAAAATGTACATTGATTGATCATCGCCGGAACAGTTTTGTATCAGGAAAAATAAGTTCTTGTCTTACTATTTCCTTATAGTTTTAATGCCCTGCAAGTAAACTTGGAGGGTCAGATAGTAAGACTTTGAAACCTGCAGTAATTCATTTGAGTACCACATACAGCCGAAAAAAATTGCATGAAACGACATGATCTAGAATAAATGGAATGCAATCTGAGAACCTGGGCCACAATACGTTCCACTTCATCGCTAATGTTGCTATCACATTTTAATTTCGAGATAATCCATCACTCGAACAGACGAAATCACTGCCAAATGCTATTTTTCACTGGGCCCATCAGCGCGAGGCGAGGTTGACGTGCGCTCCGGGTATTTGTCACTAGCTCTGTCGTCATTAGTCCTGGCACATCATAACGTTGTGTCGACCAGCACTGGGAAGTCAATAGACACGGAACAGTTGGTACTCTCTGACGACTACGGCATTGTGCTCCGGGTGCATTGTTGCCATTAGATACGTTAACCCACCAAACGCTTGTAATTTTAAAGTACGCAAGTAATTTACAGCGTAATTGAAGGGTTAATTCCAAAAACCAGACAAGTACAAATTTGACTTTTTGAGATAAATACATGTTCTTCTTCTTCTTCTTCTTCTTCTTCTTCTTCTTCTTCTTCTTAAAGGCCAGCTCTACGTACAGATAGTATTGCTGTCTCCAGAAAGCAGACAGGTCGGGTTATATACGAGTGTGAGATATTGGGGATTCTACAGGAATAAGATAAGTCCTATGCCTTTCCAATGCTTTTTCAAGATAATTAATTACCAGGAGTGGTTATCGTGTCGGATTATCAACCCCAAGCTTTGAGGTTCGCTCCTGGTCGTGGTAAGTGATTTTTGAAAGGCAACAATAATCATGGCCTGCATTCCATACGTTGTTGGCATGTTAAAGAACCCGTTTGAAATCAGTAGGCCGTGTTGATAGTGGCAAAATCAATCTCGGGATTTTCCGCCAACACAAAAAAGTTCCTCCTCTCTCTACTAGAAAGCGCTATAGTGTCAAGGAGCTTAGATATCTAACCTCATTGACTTTCATAGCGTTTCAAGGAGAAACTAAATTCGACATGCAAGCTTCCCTCTGGGGGCCAATAACAAAGCTAGCACCCGGCACCCGAGGTCATACGATATTTTTATTATTATTATTATTAATGTCCGGCTCCGTGGCTAAATGGCTAGCATGCTAGGCATTGACCGAAGTGTCCCGGGTTCGATTCCCGGCCAGGCCATCAGGGATTTTAATCTCCTGGGGTTGATTCCTGTGGCTCGGGGACTAGGTGTGTGTGACGTCTTCATCATCACTTCATCCTCATTACGACGCGCAGGTCGCCCACGGGTGTCAACTAGAAATACCTTCACTCGGCCTCTCAGGAGTCCACATGATCATTCATGCATTCATTATTATTAATAATAATGTTTTGTACTTTGTTAGGATTTAGATAATAAATAATCGTATTTGAGGATTAAAATATTTTTCATATTTGTATTCAACTAAGATTTCAGCAAAAAACAGACTAGTGCTAAGTTTTCTTTTAGTTTTTCTCAACTACCCACATAATATATATATTTCCTTCATGTGCAATGTAAAGCTGTTAGTGAGACAATGGTAGGTATAATAGTAATTTTTATTTAATTCAGCTCAAACGAAGCTATTCTGATTTTTAGTTTCTGAACAATTTAATTTTCGAACTTGCCTAGTTCTTAGAATAAACCATTCAATTTAACTTTTGCTTTGGTTTGCGAGGATTCGGAGCTTTTATTGTTTATATTAAATTTATAGAAATGTATGTTACAGTATCAAGATATTTGCATGTCTGAACAACTTAACTAGTGGTCTATTAACAAAGCCAATACAGTGTTAGGTAGAGTTCATTAGAAAGCTAACTATTGCAATGGGTACCATGTTTCGACTTTCGAAAAATTTCGACATATCTTCGCGTTTCACATCCCCCAGACCCCAAACCCACCGTCAGTTCAAAAGTTTATAAATAATTTATGAATGTATATATATATATGTGTGTGTGTGTATATATGTATTGGCCTGTTTGCCATCTCTTGATGAATACAGTACATTTGCATTTGTCAGTTGGCACAGGCTAGAGTAAAAGGTGGCTTTTCACCGATGTCTCAGTCTTACTCATGGCTGTGATTATATGGAAGCTACTGAGGTATGGGTGGTGCCTAGTAATGGCATTCAGGGCACAGTCAGTGCCTGTGAGTGCTGTGAAAGGTTCTACTCATAGGGTTAGGACTACTGTTCTGACTCAGTGAGGAAAGCAATGGCAAACTACCTCACTCCTCTTCTTGCCTAGAACGCCTCAATATAGCGCTGCCTTGGGTTTTTGTGGGTATCTACTCACATAACGTAACGGCGGTGCTTTTGAGGATCCAACCAGCCTTCGGGCTGACTACCTAACAGATAGACATATATGTATACTAGCAGTAGTGCCCGGCTTCGCCCGGTGGATTTTTTTATGGTTGATAATGAATACTACTACAGAAACGGCACATGGGCACATGATACTTAAACTGCAAATTAAATATGACTTTTTGTGGTGGTGGTGGTGGTGGTGGTGGTGGTGGTTGTCGTGAGGGTGATAAGCCGTACAGTATAATGGACGTAACATTTAGGTCATTTTCCCCTAATGATAATAATGAAAAGGGAAACGGCTATTTACAAACTACAGCACTGACATATGTAATTTACAAACAAATTTCTAAACATGATTAGAAAGAGGAGTAAGTGAAATAAAAGACGCTGCCTAGGGTCTATATCTCATTGTCTGTTAGAAATGTAGACACCAATAATGTCGTCGTTTGTCGCGTAGCGCCGTAGGAAAATAATCAGAACACATTGGAGAACTTCGGCAGTCCCGAGCTCCTGAGGTAGCAATAGTATCATTTATCGCCACATAGCGCTCAACGATAAGTTTCGGAATAAATTAAGGTAAATTTGAAAGCACAAACGTTTATTGCAGCTGATAACCTCAATGTATTGCACCAACACCATTGCACTTATACAGATGCATAATATGTTCATGATGATAACTGTTTTAAGGGGCGTAAGATATCTTTTTGCACTAATTTCTCCCCGTGACTGCAATTTATAAGCAGCGCTAGATTTCACTATTTTCGCAATTCTGCACCAGAACACTGGTAGAGGCAACGTGATGCATCCCGAATTGCCAGTCAACAATATACTTATTAAAATTCTCTTCCAGTTACAATACTACGGACATGAATGGTTCTAGGACCTTAATACGTGGTTTTCAAGTTCAGATTGTTTGTTATTCTAAATGTAGGGAATGGAGAGCGTTGTCCAAAATATCAAGTGGACAGTGATACCAGCAGGGTTTCAAAGTGTATGAAAATTTTGGTGCAATATCGAGGAACGGTGTATATTTGTGATAAAGGGCCTAAATGCAGGTAATGGAGTGGCCTGTCCGAAATTTAAAGTGGACAGTGTCACCTGGAGGGTTCCAAAGGGTAAGTGTACAAAATGTGGTTCAGATCGGTGAAACGGTGTAGATTTGTGCCAAAGGACCTAAATGCAGGGAATAGAGTGGTTTGTCCGAAATATCAAGCAGTGTTACTCGTCGGGTTCCAAAGTAAGTATGTGAAATTTGGTTCAGATCGTTGAAACGGTGTAGATTTATGCCAAAAGGCCTAAATGCAGGGAATGGAGTGGTCTGTCCGAAATTTCATATAAACAGTGTTACTCGCAAGGATCCGAAGGGTAAATATACACATTTTGGTTCAGATCGGTGAAACGGTGTAGATTTGTGACAAAGGGCCTAAATGCAGGGAATGGAGTGGTCTGTCCGAAATTTAAAGTGGGCAGTGTTACCCGCAGTGTTCCAAAGGGTATGTATACAAATTTTGGTTCAGATCGGTGAAACGGTGTAGATTTGTGCCAAAGGGCCTAAATGAAGGGAATGGAGTGGTCTGTCCGAAATTTCATGTAAACAGTGTTAATCGCAGAATTTCAAAGGGTTAGTATACACATTTTGGTTCAGATCAGTGAAACGGTGTAGATTCGTGCCAAAGGGCCTAAATGCAGGGAATGGAGTGGTCCGTCCGAAATTTAAAGTGGACAGTGTTACCCGCAGTGTTGCAAAGGGTAGGTATACAAATTTTGGTTCAGATCAGTGAAACGGTGTAGATTTTTGCCGAAGGGCCTAAATGCAGGGAATGGAGTGGTCTGTCCGAAATTTAACATAGCCTAAACTATTCCACTTGAATCTGGCTATCATATACAAAAATATTTTTTCGAATCCGACTGGTAGTTCCAGAGATTAGCGCGTTTAAACACATAAACACACAAACACACGCACTCTTCAGCTTTATTATATTAGTATAGATTATTATACCTTAGATGTGACTAACAGTTCAGGCTGACCGTGCTGTATCGTGCTTGGCCGTGCCGTCCCATTGAGTCAAAATGGAGGCTATAATGTGTTCGCTAGTGCAGATTTCAGTAGATTGATATCCTTTTAGGAATGTAATGAACAAAAAAAAATTAAATTTAGTGTATAATGGTTTATAGATACCACACATACGCTAATGAAATGGTTCAATACAAGACAAAATATGCAGTACTGTTATTCTAAACGAGTTGTTAACCTAATACTATCATTAGCCATGTTTAGCAGCGGGCTAGCGTCTTTAACTCTTAACCAGGAGGTTCGTGGTTCTAAACCACACGGGTTCAATTCTCTTTACTAGATTTTATTTGTATTTATTGATTTATAACTATCACACGTTATAATGTTAAGCACATGTGTGTGTTTGCCATCAAAATTATTATGTATACTTATAACCCCACATATTTCAACACTCGACTACAGCAATTAAAAATCGTTGTTCTTGATCCGCTGTAGAGCCTGTTTTGTTGTTGTAATTGTTGATTCTTTAAGGGCTTTACAGCATTATGGTCATGTAGCCCCGTGTACTTCGGTCTGTGTAGAAGTTGTCCGATAACCTGTATCACTGTGAAGTCTATACTAGTGTGTGTACTTGTAATTGAGGAAGGTTTTATGTATTAAGGTTGTGGTGTTTGTACACCACACCCAAAACAATTGAACTAAGAGTACTATATTGATGTGCGATTGTAACCATAGTGCATGCATATATTTATTGTGTTTAAGGGTAATATAAAATCATATGTTCATTTTCATCCATCCTTGTAATAGACGTCAACCCGAGATTTCAAACCGTAAATTTACAACCCCTCCCCCAATAAATATATTTCTTGAGCTCACTTGCGGAACTAACAACTGACAATGGATACAGCTCGAACCGCCATAAACCGCTTATGAAGAGGCAGGAAGAATGGAAAGGGAACCACAACCAGGAGAGACCCTCGGTAACCAGCAGGCTAATTCTAAAAGATGTCAGAACAATGTACTCTACAGCTTTTTAGAATAAATTGTTTTACGACGAGAAAACTGCAGCCTTGTGATTTTTAAGGAAGATACCGCTACATGACACCAATATAGAAGTGTGTCACTGGGGAGAGACCTTCACCCCAATATAACCTCTTGGTGCGTGATAAAGGACTTACTTCGGCCAATAGGAAGGAGCGTCACTTTCTGGAGACAATACTTTGATATTGCAATTGTCAGATCCCCTACTGCTGGTGGGAGATATAATTGCCATATATAAGCCGGGACAGAGCTGTATGGAGAGGAAGAATATTATTTTGTTTTCACTTGAAAGCACTTCAAATTCTAAAGTTGGACCTCACTTGTTGAGATTCAACTACAAAATTTCATAAAGTTAAACTAGTAAACTCAGTGGAGAGCTAGCTAGGATATTTCCAGCATTGCGCTGAATATCGAAGACGAGTGAAACCAGCAAGGCGACAGCATCTGTGCAATTAGTGAGCAGATAGCTTTATCAGGGAGGATTGGTACCTGGAACCATGGAAGACCACGCGAGATATCGATTTCAGGAACGAGATACCTCCGCCAACATCGCCCATGAAAATCTACAACCCGGTGAGCTCATGCATATTTGTCAATTGCAAGTCAGACGTAAATACTTTTAACTTCAATAATTTAAAGAAATAACTTCCCCTTTTTATTTTATCTGTTTGAAAGGTCGCAAGTCGTCATTCATCTCATCCTGTTTTGTTAATAAATTAATTTTTCAATCTATGCCTTTCTGTCAAGATTTACCCCATGCTAGACTTCCCAGAGGTCAAAATAAATAGAATAAGGTGTTTTGCAGCTAGCCTTTGTTGCCCCTTCCCCGAAAGTAAAGAATCTCAATTTAATAAATATAAATTTATCTCACAACCGTCTGTTGGAGATTGGCGCCCTATTAACCGAGCTATTTACTGCACTCATTTTCTATCACGAGCTATGAAACGTTACAACATGGCACTTCAACGTGGAGCTCAAAAGCTATAAAACACCTTAAAGAAATAAATAAAATTAGTAAATTGCACTTGGATATAAAATTAATTGTTTTTATAACAATAGAGGATGTAAAGTGAATCATGGGAGATGAGAACGAGATGATGATGCTACGTAGTGGTAACATCGTTAAAGGTACCGAGGCAGAGGTAGATGGGAAATACTTAGCTAGCGGGAGTAACACTGCTCAGAGTTGCGGCGAGGTAGACAAGTCGGTTGAATCACAGAATAGTACGATGGGGGGCGCGGACGAACGAGAAAAGAGCAACAAAAGCACAAATGAACAGTATGATGGATTAGAAGATAGATTACGCAAGATGATGGGAGATATTTTTGATGCACTGGATCAAAAATTAAGTCAGAAACTAAATCAAAGTAGTCAGAAAATAGATCAAAGTTTAAAAAAATTAAAACATGACATAGATCATTGTAATCAGGAACTAGCCCAATGTACCAGAGAAGCAAAATATGAACTAGAGCATAATACAATAGTATCAGAGCCTATAAAAAAACAGAATGTCGAATTCAACCAAAGATGGCAAGTGCTGGATAAGGAAACAGAAGGAGATAAGAAGCTAGAAATAGCCAATTGTTGTTTATGTGAGAAAGAGCAAGAAGTAGAACAGAAAAGGGAGGAAGTGAATGAAGATGAGAGTAGATACAGAATCTAGAGGAGGAAAGATTAGCTGAAATGAGATCAGAAGTAGAGCAGAAAGTAGAAATAGGCCATGACAAATTTTGTAAGCCTAATCAACAGTTAGAGGAGAGAGTTGAGGAATTGGAGGAAGAGATGATAGATCAGAGAATGAGAGAGGAGAATATGTTTGAAGAACAGTTAGGAGTAGAAATATGGGAGGTAGAGAAAACAATAGGTACTCAGGATTGTAGAATCCAGGAAGTTGTTAAAGAGGAGAACAATCAGGTTGGAGTAAATGTTGAAAGTAGGATAGTGGAAATAGAGCAGGACATGAGGAAAAGTCTTCCTAAATTAGGAGGAGTTTCTAGTAACGTAAACTTAGCTGAGATGGAGATGCGTGCGTTAGCACAAAGCCAGCAGGTAGATTACAGTGAACGAGGAAAGCAGATGACGGGAGTTAACATCGGTAGGAGTAGGACAAAGCGGAAAAGCCAGGTCACATTGTTAGATGAGATTAGAAAGAGATATAAAGATAAGGATGAAGATTACTATTTGGAATGGAGGTTTGAAGTAGAGATGTTAGGTGAAACGTTAGGAGGAGAGACTAAGAGTAGCTTTACTATAGATAAATATAGTAATGAGGAAGTAGAGACTATTATTATGAGAAGAGAAGAAAGAGTAACAATTAAACCAGCGAGAAATAATGAAATGAGAGCAATAGAACAAGGAATCTTGAACGAATAGTGGAGTGTAAAGAGTGGTCGGAGACTTAGTCGTGTAGTTAAGCGTATTTATTTAATTTAATTAAAGTAGGGAATTATGACGTAGATATTAAAGAATACTACAATAATGAGGTAAAGAGTATTTATTGAGATTAAGGTAGTGGATCATTTCAGCCCATTGTTTAAATAGAAGTGTGGGGGGCGTAGATTAAAATTTTGGTGGATTCTTGAAGCCTGAAATCTTGTATCAGTTCAGAGTTGTATGAACAAGTGAGGGAGCCGCAAATAAAAGCTTGTGCTTATAAACTAGGTAAAGACGGTGAACCGCTTATCGAGTTATACTCTGTTAAAAGGTGCGTAGTCTGCAGAAGTAAGTATCCTAAGAATATCTGAGAAAGTAATAACAGAAATGGTAAGTAACCTAATGAAATATTATGACAACCATAATAATAATAATAATAGCAATGATAATAATAATAATAATAATAATAATTTAGAGATTCGTGACTGATTTAAGATGAGGAACAGTAATGATAAAATTAATGAGTTGAAGTAAGTATTGATATGCAGTAAAGAAATGTCATTTGAGAACAGCGAAGATATCAGTGACTACAGTTGGAGAAATTTAGAAGTGGTTTAGAAGTGATGGATGGTAAGGCATGGTGTGAAATAACCAACATCTGATGGAAATAAGGAAGTATTAATCTATAGGACATCTGGTACTTGGAGATGGATGTGTGTGTATGTATGTATGTGTGTGTGTGTGTGTGTAAATTTCTCGTAAATAATAGGGCCGACATGGCCGAATAACTTGCCAGTTTTGATTTGTTCAGACCCCCTGTGGATGGGGAGGGCAGAATTCATCCACGGTATCCCCTGCCTGTCGTAAAAGGCGACTTAGAGGGGGCCTTATAAAGGTCAATTTTTGTTTTCTGGTCCCAGCTCTGGTTTGACCAGTAGAAATAAACATGCGTGCTGTTAGGGGAAGGGCCACCAGCTTGGCCATCTGGCCAGAAAGCCTAGACGGTATGCCCCATCCCGTCAGGTGGGTGCGCCATGTACCCTACAGTAGTATCCGCCTTACAACGAAGGTCCCTGCATGGCCGAATACTGGAGCTGAATAAATCCTGTGCATGCCGAGGGGGAAGTGCCTGTTCGAGGCACTGGGACCCCGGGCAATATCTGCTATGCCAGGTAGGTATTGCCTTGGCTGGGTGGCTCCCACAGTGATAGCCCCCGTTCGGAGTGGGCAGTATTCGGGGAGGATTTCGTCCGGGATGCGTAGTAAACGATCACGGACACCTGTACAGGGTGGCACCCTTAAAAAGCCGTCTCTGGAGTGTAGACCGAATCCCAAGGTGTATACGCCTTGGGATGAGGCATTTAATAAGAAGTTCCCTGTTGACAGGTCTCCTCGCTACCTGGTAGCTACCAGGACAGAATTCCCGTTAGGGTTGAGAAGCACGATACGCTGAATGAGGTCCGTGGAGTTATATTCCATCGCGACCTCATTTTAAACAGCGACGCGGAATTGATGCGGGATCTGGGGAAGCGAGGCGTCACCAGGATTAGGCGCATCACCCGGAAAATTGGAAATGATAGCGTCGATACTGGCGCTTTCATTCTCCATTTTGAGGGTGATGTAGTGCCTAGGCAGGTGAAGGTCACGTCGTACCATTGCGACGTTAGACCGTACATCCCTCCACCTATGCGCTGCTACAATTGCCAGAAATTCGGTCATGTTTCTGCCAGGTGCACTGCCAAGGCGGTGTGTAGAGAGTGTGGCAAGGGGACACATGACGGTGTGGGGTGTACGCCTCCCCCGACGTGTCCTAACTGCCAAGGAAGTCACTCTCCGCGGTCGAAGCAGTGCCCTGAGTTCTGCAAGGAAGCAAAGATACAAGAAATCAGAACATTGGATCGGCTTTCATATCACGACGCTCGAAAGAGATACCGTGATATGACTGCACCCGAATTTCCGGTATCTTTCGCGGCTAAGGTGACGCCACCTATCACCCCTGCCACTTTCGTTCCCCGTGCTGTACCCTCGACGACGAACTACTCTGAGATCGTAAAGTCTCCCCTCGCTGTCCTAGCGAGACCTGTCAGCCCGAAGAAGGTTACACAACCTTCTTCGGCCATTGTGAAAAAGGCGCCGGTTATACCATCTAAACCGGCGCAATCGGAGAAAAAGTCATCTTCCTCTCCGAAACGGTCGGAGAAGAAGTCTTCCCCTGCCAACGAGGCAAAGAAGACTTCTGCGATCGGGGCTGGATCGTCATCCAGCCCACCTGATAAGACAAAGATAGTGGAGAAGAGGCGGACGGAGCGGCGCCGTCTCTCTCGACCTCCGGCTGATGGGATGGCTCCTTCATCTGCAGGGCCTTCCGCTCCCTCGACCATCAAGGGAGTGATGCCCGCAGAAGCCAAACCCATTAGAGTGGAGGAACTCCCCTATAGGAAAAATAAGTCACCGGCGGAGAAGAGAGGGGCGGTTCAGCGCCGTTTCTCTTCCTCTCCTGCATACAAGGCAGCTCAGCCATCTGCTGGCCATTCCGCTCCTACCAGCTGGAGCGGCCTCGTTTTGCAAGGACCTGACTTCTGTGGGGAAGGGACCACCTACTTCCCCGAATAGACGTCTGCGTCGGTCTAGAAAGAAGCATGATCGGGGCGTGTCGGGGACAAGTACCCCGTCTTCAGACAGGGAGAAAGTCCCTAGACACCGCTCTCGCTCTTCTCCAAGAGCGAGACTCGTGAGGTCCGACGACGACCGCGCGCAACCAAAGAGAGCACCCGCTCCATTTTCTTCGTCTTCGGAAGGAGATGTGGAGATTGAGGTGTGCTCTCCTGCCCCATCATCTCCAACTAGAGATGGGGAAGGGTGGCAAACGGTCAAGCATAAGTAGAAGACCCACTTCTACTTCAGTCCACACCATGGCACTATTACAATGGAACTGTAATAGCTATTCTGTTCATCTCGCTGAGTTACGACAATTAATATCTTCGTTTTCGGCAACCATTGTCTGTCTTCAGGAATCCAGGTTTCGTCCTGGACATGAGACAACAATGCGTCACTTCAAACTCTTCTCTAAAGACCGGGTGGACGGAGCTGTGGCCGCTGGTGGCGTCTGCACTCTCGTCCACTCTAGCCTCTTTAGTGAAGAGGTGCCGTTGCGTACTCAGCTAGAGGCAGTTGCAGTGCGTACGTCGTTGCCAGTAATGGCAACAGTATGTAACGTGTACATCCCGCCTGATTCTCAGCCGGATTACGACCAGCTGGTGGATCTAGTCTCTCAGCTCCCCCCTCCTTTCCTCCTTCTGGGAGATGTTAATGCCCACAACACCATCTGGGGCTCCGCTACCACTAGCGGTAAAGGGAGAGATTTTGAGAGGCTGATCAGGCGGCTGGACCTGTGTCTGTTGAACACAGGGGAGCCTACGCACTTCTCTATTGCACACGGTACTTATTCAAGTATCGATATTACCCTGTGCAGTCGTGCGCTGGTTCCCCTGCTACAGTGGGGTTTACACGATGACCTTTGTAATAGTGATCATTTTCCAATTATCGTTGCTCTTCCGAACCAGAGAGCCATCGAGTTACCAAGTCGATGGCTTCTCCGTCGGGCTGATTGGCCAACTTTCACGGCACGTGCGGTGTTTGCCGAAGATACCTTTGAGAGTGTCGACGATCATACCATTCACCTAACGAATGGTATTTTGGCTGCTGCTGAGGAAACAATACCTTCCTCGTCCGGCAACTCACGCCGGAAGCTTGTCCCTTGGTGGACAGCCGAGATTGCAGCAGCCATTAAAGATCGTCGACGTGCTTTCAAATGCTATCGGAGGCAAAACACTATGGCCAACCTTATCACCTTCAGAAGGATGCGTGCTAGAGCCCGATATCTGATTCGGGAGAGTAAGAAAACGACCTGGGAAAAGTATGTGTCGTCCATGACGGCGCATACTCCTTCATTTCAAGTGTGGACTAAGCTTCGTCGGATCTCCGGACTCCCGACATCACTGTCGATACCCGGAGTGTCCATCAATGGAGACATCATCACGGACCATCTCGCCATTGCCAACAGCATTGGCTTGCACTCCTCCGATGTATCCTGCTCCGGGAGTTACGATCCTACATTTCTGACTCTGAAGCGGGAGGCAGAGACTCACCCCTTGTCCTTTGCCACTGCTGCTTCGGAGTCCTATAATGTACTATTCTCTGAATGGGAACTGCGCAGTGCGCTTGTACTGTGCAGGGATACGGCTCCTGGACCGGATAACATACATAATCAAATGTTAAAACATCTGTGCGAATCCAGTATAAAACAACTGTTGATCCTCTTCAATCGTATATGGATTGAAGGGGAGTTTCCATCTCAATGGCGAGAGGGGATCGTGATACCGATTCCTAAGACAGGAAAGGATCCCAAGTTTGTAAGCAGCTATAGGCCCATTTGTTTGACAAATGGCCTATGTAAGCTGCTCGAAAAGATGGTGAACCGTCGACTGGTGTGGTTCTTGGAGGATAAAGGTCTCCTGTCTGAGTACCAATGTGGATTTCGCTCTCATAGGTCCACCACTGACCATCTGGTGCGACTTGAGAGCGCCATACAGGAGGCTTTTTTTTCCGAAAGCAGCACCTAGTCACGGTTTTCTTTGACCTCGAGAAAGCCTACGACACCACATGGCGCTACGGGATCCTTTCCACCCTTCACAAGTGGGGACTCCGTGGTAACTTACCGACTTTCATTGCGAATTTCATGTCCGTCCGACTCTTCCGTGTAAGGGTCGGTAGGACATTATCGCAATACTATACCCAAGAAAATGGAGTTCCTCAGGGTTCAGTGCTGAGTGTCACCTTGTTCGCGATTGCCATTAATGGCATTGTTGCCGCCGCCGGGTCCGCGGTAGTTCCATCGCTGTATGCAGACGATTTAGCTCTGCATTACAGCTCTGGAAGTATGGCAGTCGTGGAACGGCAATTGCAGTTAGCTATCAACCGGTTCGACAGGTGGGCTCACGACTGGGGTTTTCGTTTTTCAGCAGCGAAAACCTCCGTCGTCCATTTTTGTCGGCTACGGAGGCTACATTTACACCCTGAACTACATCTCAGGGATGCTGCGTTGCCGTTGGTTGACACTTATCGCTTCCTGGGGCTCCATTTTGACAGCAAGTTAACGTGGCAGCACCATATACGGCAACTGAAAATGACATGTCTCAGGAAACTGAACATGCTCAGGTTTCTTAGTGGCACTACGTGGGGGGCTGACCGTGCGGTGCTGCTACGGTTCTACCAAGCCCTCGTCCTGTCCCGGCTAGACTATGGTTCTGCGGCATACGGTTCAGCATGGCCGGCAACCTTGAAAATGCTGGACAGTATCCACCATAGTGGCGTTAGGCTGGCTACCGGTGCCTTCCGGACCAGCCCGATACCCAGCCTACTCGCCGAATCGGGTGTTCCACCTTTAAATTATAGACGCCAACATATGCTTTTAGCATATGCTGCCAATGTGCGTTAAATGCCGCAACACCCGACCTATCAAGCTCTCTTCGGTACCCAAAACCACCAGGGTTACGCCAACCGGCCTCGTGCCACTCGGCCGGTTGGTATTAGACTTGATAGCTCGTGTACTGAAATAGGAGTGGCTGTAGGTCCCTGCATGATCCGGACATCTAGCGAGGTGCCTCCGTGGCAAGTCCCGCGTCCGGAAATTCGGTTAGATCTGCACCGAGGTCCTAAGGTGAACACGGATGCCTCCGTTTACCGGAGGCAGTTCCACAGCATAGTTCACCAATTTCCGGACGCTGGCATTCTATACACGGATGGTTCGAAGGTCGACGAGAAAGTGGGTTGTGCTTACGTTATTGATGGTGCAAATACCAAGATCTCTTTGCCTGAGGCCTGTAGTGTGTTTACTGCGGAGCTCGTTGCCATCTATGAAGCTCTGCAGTTTGCACTACAGGATGCACGAATCCACTTTCTCGTGTGTACCGACTCTTTGAGTTCGTTGCAGTCAATTGCTACATGTTTCCCGCAACACCCCCTAGTGCAGCGAATCCACGACCTACTAGCCGAGCTGTGCCACGCTGACACTCGAATCACCTTTCTGTGGCTTCCAAGCCACATGGGAATTGCGGGAAATGAGTTAGCAGATCAAGCTGCAAAAGAGGCGGTATCACTACCACCTCGACCAATGGAGGTACCCGCTAGAGATATTCGCTCTCAGTTACGCCTACAAGTTCTGGCTTTTTGGGAGAGTCAGTGGCTAGCTGACCCACTGCCCAGTAAACTGAGAGCGATCAAGGGAACTACTCGCGTATGGCGGAGCTCCTTCCGGGCCCGGAGAGAGTCCGTCATTTTGTGTAGGCTAAGGATAGGTCATACAAGATCCACCCACTCGTACCTAATGAGAAGGGAAGACCCCCCACTCTGTACCTGTGGAGCCGTATTCACCGTGGCCCACATTTTCACCGAGTGTGTGGATCTTGCTGACTTACGAAGAAACCTTGGTTTGCAGATGACACTGAAACTTATATTAGCCGATGACGCGGTGGCTGCTGATCGCGTTATCCGCTTTATAAGTGAGAGTGGGTTAGGGCCAGCAATGTAAATTTTCCAGTGAACATTGACTCAACGACTTGTTCGTTTTTGAATGATAATGTTTTGTTTTTTCCGTAATTTTTGTTTATTTTTATAATTTTTATTTTTATTTAATTTTTGTTTTTGTATTATTAATTTTTTGGTCTTTTTAAATTTAGATGTCCATTTCAAAATTTTAAATTCAATTCAAAATTTGTATTCTTTAATCTGTGTTAAGAGGGGCAGATGACCTCGTAGTTCCGCCCCTTAATACAACAATAACTAACTAACTTCTCGTAAATGACGTGACTGAGGTAATAAGTAAGGATGCCAGCGAGGTTTAATGCCGTTGAGCAATGAGATTTCAGGGTGGTAAGTGACCAAATGAAGTTATGGTGGAGGAAGGTTTTCGAGAAGTAAGTATGCCAGAGGAGATTAATAACTCTGAGCAGGAGGTTTTTGTGGTGTCTACGTGAATACGTGAAGTACTCGTAGATGTTGGGAGTTTGGAAGTATAAAAAGAGCGAATGTATGCACACAAGGAATCAGAGTAATAAGGGAGTACACCCAAGAGATGGTCCAAGTTATAGTTTCAAGATCTTAATACGCAAGTTTTATAACACAGCCAAATCGTATATTACAAGGCTTGATACCTAGTCAAACCACTTGTAAATATTACTGATGATGAGCGATAGCGAGTTGATGGTGTGGTGTGTTGTTGTCCGGCACACATGAAAGTAAAACTAATAATAATAATAATAATAGATGGTTGGCATAATATTTAGAAGTTATTGAAAGGAATTTGTCAAAATTCGAAGTTAATTGAGTTAAAGGTGGTAGGATTCAAGGAAGAGAAAGAAGTAAGTATAATACGACTAATTCGTGAGAAATTTAAATTGAGTGGCGGTTTACCAGTAGTTTGAGAAAGAAAGCATTGAGAGCTACTGTACTCTGAAGTAATGTCAGAAGCGATGACAGTAATTAAATGAGGTGGAGAAGAATTAAGGGTGTATTTCAAATAATTATAATTAAGATACAGTGCGTGAATATTATTTAGATTTGTAAGTAAGATTGTGTAGTATGGTTATAATAGTGTTAGAATAACAGTAATGGTAACGCATTGAAATAATGTAAGGATATATAAGGCTGGTAGGAGCGCAGGTAGTTGGTTAGATAGAGTGTACCACTCTGTCGCTAAGTTGTCTAATTTTGATGCCATGAAGTTTTCTTAAGAATAAATTTTCTGTAAGTAGTGACTACTGGGACGTGTAATGTTTTTGTTGATAGATTGTGTTACACAAGGCAGAAGACATATCTTATCCTCCGACTTGTAATTGCATTTGTAAGAGCAAACACTTTGCGTGTGTATGCGTGTGCAATTATTCGTGTATAATTCAACCTTCTACAGTTGGAATGCTGTATGCCATAAAGAGCGCCCTTCGAGAGAAATAAGTTCAGACAAACTGGATAACAAGAAACATTGAAAGAAATGACATTTTAAATGTATTGTTGATCTGAAGATTTGAGTGTATTTTGTATATGTATTTAAGTGTTGTGTAATTGTTTTCAGGGGATGAGTCATTCTCAAAATTGGGAATTTATTCGTCGACTCATGGGGGCGAATGTGGTGTTTGTACACCACACCCAAAACAATTGAACTAAGAGTACTATATTGATGTGCGATTGTAACCATAGTGCATGCATATATTTATTGTGTTTAAGGGTAATATAAAATCATATGTTCATTTTCATCCATCCTTGTAACAGACGTCAACCCGAGATTTCAAACCGTCAATTTACAACCCCCCCCCCAATAAATATACTTTTTGAGCTCACTTGCGGAACTAACAACTGACAATGGATACCGCTCGAACCGCCATAAACCGCTTATGAAGAACCAGGAAGAATGGAAAGGGAGCCACAACCAGGAGAGACCCTCGGTAACCAGCAGGCTAATTCTAAAAGATGTCAGAACAATGTACTCTACAGCTTTTTAGAATAAATTGTTTTACGACGAGAAAACTGCAGTCTTGTGATTTTTAAGGAAGATACCGCTACATGACACCAATATAGAAGTGTGTCACTGGGGAGAGACCTTCACCCCAATATAGCCTCTTGGTGCGGGATAAAGGACATACTTCGGCCAATAGGAAGGAGCGTCACTTTCTGGAGACAATACTTTGATATTGCAATTGTCAGATCCCCTACTGCTGGTGGGAGATATAATTGCCATATATAAGCCGGGACAGAGCTGTATGGAGAGGAAGAATATTATTATGTTTTCACTTGAAAGCACTTCAAATTCTAAAGTTGGACCTCACTTGTTGAGATTCAACTACAAAATTTCATAAAGTTAAACTAGTAAACTCAGTGGAGAGCTAGCTAGAATATTTCCAGCATTGCGCTGAATATCGAAGACGAGTGAAACCATTCCATTCACTCAGCTAGGCGACAGCATCTGTGCAATTAGTGAGCAGATAGCTTTATCAGGGAGGATTGGTACCTGGAACCATGGAAGACCACGCGAGATATCGATTTCAGGAACGAGATACCTCCGCCAACATCGCCCATGAAGATCTACAACCCGGTGAGCTCATGCATATTTGTCAATTGCAAGTCGGACGTAAATACTTTTAACTTCAATAATTTAAAGAAATAACTTCCCCTTTTTATTTTATCTGTTTGAAAGGCCGCAAGACGTCATTCATCTCATCCTGTTTTGTTAATAAACTATTTTTTCAATCTATGACTTTCTGTCAAGATTTACCCCATGCTAGACTTCCCAGAGGTCAAAATAAATAGAATAAGGTGTTTTGCAGCTAGCCTCTGTTGCCCCTTCCCCCAAAGTAAAGAATCTCAATTTAATAAATATAAATTTATCTCACAACCGTCTGTTGGAGATTGGCGCCCTATTAACCGAGCTATTTACTGCACTCATTTTCTATCACGAGCTGTGAAACGTTACAAGCTGTCCTTGATGCAAGGTTGAGTCTGTTCTTTCTTGTTGTATTGATTCTTTAGGGGCTTGTGGCACTGTGGTCATGTCACCCCTTGTAGGTGTGTGTATGTAGACGTTGTCTGATATCCTGTGTCTCTGTGATGTTTGTAGTTGTGTGTGTATGAGGAAGGATTTTGGTAGGAAGTTGTTGTTCTTGTTATTTCATTTTAGATGCTTGGACATCATGGTCATTTATCCCCGTGTTTTTGGTGAGTGTTGAATTGTTTCTGATAACCTGTGTTATTGTGATGGCTCTGTTTGTGTTGTATTTATAATTCAGGCGAGGATTCAATCAATCAGCGTATAATATAGCATGTTGTATTTCAACAAACCACTACAACCGACATTCAATTATACTCCTTGAAGCGGACAAAGAGTTATAACTATTCCCATGCCTTTAGAAGAAAGTAGCCTATATGTTCTTTACTGAACATCTTGTTATTCTCGTCTCCTAAGTAAGACCAGTAGGGTATTTGAAAATATGCTATTTAGTTCTTAATGGAACTACTTGTTAAACATTAATTCATGATTTGTTATGTCCATTCTCCATGGATTCATACAGAATGATGAGAATGAAACGAAATGTCAGCATAAATTATAAAGGCAAATACTGAGCCAATTACTGAGTGGGGTATATGATTGCCTGTGCGCGTTCTATTCAACCCACTAAGTGAATCCCAGGACGATTCATTGAAACTCATTGAAATACAAGGGCACTCAAACATTTTCAAACAGAATTAAAACCACTCGTCGTGTAGGTTGAATAGCTCGCCACAAAATGAGAGGGAATGGACTACATTATAAGTATTCCAGGTCGTTACATATCTCATTATCTTAAATCGAGTAATGACTGATATCAGCCCTAAAAGAATAATAATAACAAGTAGTTCCGTGAAGAACTATACAGCCTATTTTCATATATCCTGCTCATGTTAATTGCCTCTATCAACATACAAAATTTCAGTTTAATTGCTGTAACAGATTCGTAGATATTGAGAACCGGTTAAATATTTCAGATGGTCGCCAGGTTGGATTTTTATTTTTGTACTATTACATTAAGATTATTGGGTACGTGCGGTATTCAAATTTCAATCGCATGATTAGAACCCAAGAAGTAAAAACGATATTTTAAAATTACGCACAGCAGCCATCTTGTGATTATGGAAACAATTGAAATAAATTAGATGCCAGTGGATCAACATTTGTATAAGCATTTAACGTGCAACGTTTCACGGCACTCGGATAGCTAATTCGCGAGAAACGTCCATTTAAATATTTATACTTCGCGTCGCTGCCATGTTGGATTTGTGCTCACCAGGTTACTCGAAGTCCTATAGGTGAATATATGTTCATAGTCTCTATGAACATAAAAAAAATCTGTTTGGTTGCTGTAAAAGATTCATAGATATTGAGAACCGTCTAAATATTTCGGAAGCTCGCCATTTAGGATTGTTATATGTATAGGCCATAGAGTTATGTACCATTCAAGGAAAATTATTGCCTTGGTTCATTATTCAAACTTTCACTTCGATCGCATGATTACGACACAAGAAATAAAAACATAATTTTAAAATTTAGCACAGCCGCCATCTTGAGGTTATGCAAACAATTGAATTAAATTAGATGGCAGTGCATTACAATCTGCAAAATCATTTACTGTACCACATTTCACTGCGCTCAGAGAGTTAAATCACGAGAAAAGTCTGATAAAATAATTCAAATTCGCATGCTCGCCATGTTCGTTTTGTACTTTACAGGTTTATGAAATATACATAGGTAAACTTGCATCAGTACCCTTTATGACCGTACAAAATTGCAGAGTGATATCTGTAATAGTTTCGGAGATATAGAATGTCAGTGAAATATTTCGCACAGCCGCCATTTTGAGGTTATGTAAACAATTGAACTAAATTAGACTCCAGTGCTTTGCAATGTGTATAAACAATTGCTGTACCCAGTTTCATTACGTTTGGGTAGTTAAATCGCGAGAAAAGTCTATTTAAAAGCCTCTACTTCGCTTGGCCACCATGTTGGTTTTGTAGTCACCAGGTTTTTGAAAGTCTCATAGGTGAACTTCTAGTAGTGCCCTTTATCACCGTACGCAATTTCAGGGCGATATCGGTAATAGTTTCGGAGATATTGCATGCTAGTGAAATATTTCGCACAGCCGCCATGTTGGATTGGTGAGACGTAACAAAATTTGAAGGGCACGGTCGAGGTCGCCGGGAATAGCGCCATGAACTTACGGAGTTTCATTGAAATCGCTCCAGCCGTTTAGATTTTATTAGGGGACACACACACACACACCTCACACACACACACACTGACACACACACGGACAAAAGGTGATCTCATAAGCCTATTTTTTCAAAATTGAAAATAGGCTAACAAGAAAAACAAGATGTTCAGTAAAGAACATATAGCCTACTTTCTCCTAAATGCATGGGTATTGTTATAACTCTTTGTCCTTTTCAAGGAGTATGATTGAATGTTGGTTGTAGGAGCTTGTTGAAATACAACGTGCTATAGGGATATTAAACATGAATATGAGGTGCCCTTTGCTAGTGCTACCTCTGTACCAAATTTCGTTCAATTCGGTTTCACCGTGTTTGAATTGATAGGGGAAATCGATTTGCACACATACTTGGCCACCATCTGCAAACTATTGGGCTGATGTTCTTGCAGTTTGGTCAGAATATGTTTCCCACATAAAGATATGGTGTTGCAAAATTAGGTAGAGACTAGATTATTAGGTTGGTCGTAATTACATTTTAGCTTTTAACATTTGGGTGGCCGCGATTACGTTTCCATCAAGATAGCGGTGATATAAAACATGACACTGAGGTGCCCTTTGCTAGTGCTACCTCTATACCAAATTTCGTTCCATTTGGTTTCAGCGTGATTGAATTAATAGGGGGAATCGATTCTGACACAACGATGGCCACCATCCGCAAACTATTAGGCGAATGACCTATTCGATTGGTCAAAGGATGCTCCCTCCATAAAGGTATGTAGATGCAAAATTTGGTAGAGATCGGATGATTAGGTTAATCGTAATTTGATATAAGCTTTGAACATTCGTGTGGCCGTCATTACGTTTCAGTCAAGATGGCGGCGATATAAAACATGACACTGAGGTGCCCTTTGCTAGTACTACCTCTGTACCAAATTTCGTTCCATTCGGTTCCACCGTGTTCGAATTAATAGGGGGAATCAATTTTGACATAAAGATGGCCTCCATCCGCAAACTATTAGGTGAATGACCTATTAGATTGGTCAAAGGATGCTCCCTCCATAAAGGTATGTAGTTGCAAAATTTGGTAGAGATCGGATGATTAGGTTAATCGTAATTTAATTTAAGCTTTGAACATTCGTGTGGCCGCCATTATGTTTCAGTCAAGATGGCGGCGATATAAAACATGACACTGAGGTACCCTTTGCTAGTGCCACCTCTGTACCAAATTTCGTTCCATTCGGTTCCACCGTGTTTGAATTAATAGGGGGAATCAATTTTGACATAAAGATGGCCGCCATCCGCAAACTATCAGGTGAATGACCTATTAGATTGGTCAAAGGATGCTCCCTCCATAAAGGTATGTAGTTGCAAAATTTGGTAGAGATCGGATGATTAGGTTAATCGTAATTTGATTTAAGCTTTGAACATTTGTGTGGCCGCCATTACGTTTCCGTCAAGATGGCGGCGATATAAAACATGACACTGAGGTGCCTTTTGTTAGTACTACCTCTGTACCAAATTTCGTTCCATTCGGTTGGACCGTGTTCGAATTAATAGGGGGAATCGATTTTCACACAAAGATGGCCGCCATCCGCAAACTGTTACGCTGATGACCTATTGGTTCGGTCAAAGGATGCTCCCCCCATAAAGGTATGTCGTTGCAAAATTTGGTAGTGATCGGATGATTAGGTTAGTCGTAATTTGATTTAAGCTTTGAACATTTGTGTGGCCGCCATTACGTTTCCGTCAAGATGGCGGCGATATAAAACATGACACTGAGGTGTCCTTTGCTAGTGCTACCTTTGTACCAAATTTCGTTCAATTCGCATTCACCGTGTTCGAATTGATAGGGGGGGACAGACATTCAGAGTACACACACTCACACACACACACACACAGACTCACACACACACATACACACACAGACAGACACACTTTTTTCGCCCTGTGTTGATCTCATAAGTCTACTTTCATTTTTTGCAAAAATCGAAAGTAGGCTAATAATGTATGGCTCTACGGCCCATTGAGGGCCTAAGTCTACCAAGCGACTTTTGGTCGGTCATGTGGCCTGCGTATGGCTGGGTAACATGTAGTCAGTGCGATGTTTTTCCTAAGCCAAAACTTAGATTTCTTGACCAGGGTCGCTATCTCTCGGATCATACAGCTTCTCAACGGCCCTCACGAGGCTGGGTCCATCCACTCCTAGCCCTCGAGTCAGTTCTAAACTCACTGATAGAGGCCAATTTTACACATCCTGGGTACTACCCCTGTGGAAATTAAAAGTTTTTGATTCTTTTAGGGGCTTTTGCGACAACATGGTCATGTATCCCCGTGTACTTGGATGTGTGTAGAACTTGTCTACGACACGGGAATATGAGAAAACATGCCCGGTTATAATCCTACAACCCGGACGGGAATCGAGCACGAGGTCCTTTGGACCAATGACTGTCATGCAAACCAGTTAGCCACGGAGGTAGACAGAGAAACTATTTCATATGTATTCTAATTTTTAAGCTCTAAAGAAGCATGACGACCATTGTGCAATAAAATTAATATTATCTTGACAAAAATGAAGAATGCAACAATGTAGATTTTGAGATGACACGTTATCCAATTCATTGTTTGAGGTGATGTATACTCCCCTGTGTTATGATACTGTGTTCGTATGATCCAACTGGCGGTGAGTCTTATCGCGCACACACCTAGTCTATGTTATCAGTTAATTCAGAGAGGGAGACAAAGGTTTCTGTCTGCGAACTGTTGTTTCATGGCCTCGGCTTTAATAACTCACGCTATTCGTCGAGGAAATGGAAAGAAAACAGCTCAGCACAGATGGAAGATTTCACCTTTAAATTACAACAGATTCTCAAAGATTTTCCTGAATCAGCCAAGTAGCAGCAGAACCAGCACTGTGATTTATGACACTGGATGGTGTTTAAAATATGACGTTGAAGTATTAGTAATAATTTGACCGTGTTTGCTAAGTAATCAACTAAGAGAATCACTAACTGTCACTAAACACGATTGTGCCCATTTAGATTGGGCAGCAAGTAACACATAATTCATCAACCTAACCTGAAAGTAATTGCAACAATTATTTATACCTCACACATTTTGAAATTAAAAAGGGGGTATTTAATTGGACAATCCAATTATACAATTTATTAATTACCACCCCCTTTTTACTAACACACTTTTAGAAAATAGCAAGTGGGGAAGGGGTTATTTAATTCGATAATCTAATTGTCCAATCAAATACCAACCCCTTGTTGTTATTGACACACTTTTAGAAAATAAAAACGGGGTATTTAATTTGATAATCAAATTATACAATTAAACAACCCCCTCCCCCTCTGTGCTTAACACACTTTTAGAAAAAGAAAGTTCGGTGGGGGGTATTTAATTGAATAATTCAATTGTCCAATCAAATACCATCCCCTTCTCTTTATTAACACACTTATGGGAAATAAAAACGGGATATTTAATTGGATACACCAGCTATCTAATGAAATCCCATCACCTTCTTATATTATCAAACTTTTAGAAACTATAAAGGGCAGGGGAGTATTTATTTGGATAATCCAATTAAATACCACCACCTTAATTTATTAACACACTCTTAGAAAATAGAATGGGGTGTGGTATTTAATTGTATAATCCAAATATCCATATATAACCCCCTTCTATTATTAAGACACTTTTAGAAAATGCAAAGGGGAGGGGGTATTTAATTGGATAATCCAATTATCAGATTAAATACATTAAATATAATGAAATATCCTGAATCTGACTTTTGTGCAAGTTTTTCCACACTCTTTCCAGGTTAATGCCTGGATAGTACCTAATTTATAATCATGAGGCGTCAACCCCATGACTCTTATAATAACCGCTACATACACTACATTCACCATAGAAACACAGGTTATCAGACAAGTTGAACACTCATCGAAGTACACAGGACTGGTGACCAAAGATATTCAAAGCCCCTAATAGGAATTATTAACAACAACTATTAACAAGAAAAAAGAAAAGTAGCTTATTCGTCACGAATGCCGCACCCCAGAGAATATTGCATTCACCTCATGATTAGATGGAATATATTTAAATAATTTCACCAGAAAACAACAGCGTAAGCTATTCACAAGGAAAAAAAAAGCACCGCAAGGGCAACACTCACGAGCAAATTACTTTGAGAGACAATGGTATCGCTAGTAGACGGAGCATCTTGGATATCCGCCCCTCTTGTACCTTGTTGCTATCAGCGGGCAACATCCTGCCGAGTTAACTATTGGGATAGGACTGTTGTAATAAATTTCCACTCTACAATATAATTATTATAATAGATATCATAATCAATACGGGTTTGTGCTTTCCACCTCAGAAACAGGGAAGACGCAAGTAAACTCAATATTAGCTGGGCAAGAGCTCGCCTGGAACATTGTTTTACCCCAATATACCTAGGGGTAACTTTGGATCGCACCCTATCTTACAGGGAACATTGTTTGAACGTCAAACAAAAAGTGTCTACACGAAATAACATACTTCGTAAGTTGATAGGGGCCGACTGGGGCGCCCATGCTGAAACACTACCTACATCTGCATTAGCTCTGTGTTATTCAGCTTCTGGGTATGCTAGCCCTGTATGGTATCATTCAGCTCATGTACATCAGGTTGATGTTGCCCTCAACGAGTCCTGCAGAATAATTACTGGTTGCCTGAAACCTACACCTGTCCACAAACTCCATTCCTTGGCAGGAATAGCCCCTCCTGAGGTACGCCGTGAGGTCATAGCACAGACGGAACGAAAAAAGTCCGCAGAGGACCATGCTCACCCTCCCTTTGGTCACCAACCTCCAAGAAGGCGGCTAAAATCAAGGAAAAGTTTTCAGCAAACAACATCTATGCCTACTACAAAACCCGAGGTAGCCAGGATACAACTATGGCAATCCACCATACCACCAGATTGGGTGAAGGCGAAGGAAAGGCTTCCAGCAGGCCACAACAACAACTGGGAAACTTGGCGGTCACTCAACAGACTTCGGAGTGGTGTTGGGAGATTCAAAGTTAATCTCCACAAATGGGGAATCAGAACTCTGTGAGTGTGGGGAGAGACAGACCATGGTCCACCCGTGTTCCTGTGAACTGTGCCCGTGCTCTTGCATAACGCAGGAGTTAATGGAAGGTCGTGAAATGGGTGTGACAGTGGCCCGATTTTGGGTGAAGGGAATCTAATTCGAGACATTGTTGTAAATCCTTTACACTACACTACTTATAAAGGAACGGGCAGCAGCAGCCATTAGAGGAATGAACGATTTGAACAATATTACCAAACTATCTCTACAAACAGCAATGAATCTCTTCCACGCGAAAATAACGCCCGTCAATACATATGGTCTAGAACTGATATGGGAAAGGCTATCCATGACAGACCTAATCATAATTGAAAAAGTAAAGGCTTCTTTCCTGAAAAGGGTGCTAGGAATTGCAAGAATGTCCCAGTCCAGGCAGGCATATGTCCTAACAAAAGAGACATACTCCATCGAAGATCTCAGATTAAGACTACAACTGCCATCTACTAAGAATATGAAGAAACTCCTCGAGATAAGACATCAGAAGCAGAACGAAATCCCGCTTGAATTCTACGCAACAGAAGCAATGGTGGACAGAAGATGGACAAACGAGAACCAGGAGATGAGACATGTGGTAACAAGACTCGCCATCCACGGTTTCCACCACAAGATCTGTAAAAATGTTAAATACCATGAACCGAATGAAGAATGCATATGCTCTCTGTGCAATGACCCCTGCGACAAATACCACATCACATCATGCAGCAAACGGAAAAGAGCATAGTTGAATACAGTAAAGATTAATCTACCTGTAATAATTATTTGTAAGCACGCATTATAACTGTCCATTATGGCCACTTGGCTGCAGTAAATATTTATTATTATTCATTTGTAAAAATGTGTATCATCCCTCTTGTAGTGCTTTTGACTCAAACAATAATAATAATAATAATACGGGAAAAGAAAGGAGTATGGCTAAGGTCATATACAGTATATACATAGGACTTACTCGGTGTAGCATCTCTGCCATATCCTGCACGATTGAAATCTGGTCGGTGCTCGAGCCTGGCAACGACCAAAACACGAGCTCTCCTATACGTTACTGTAGGTGCGTTTCGCTTTCTCAAATTCACAGTGTTACCATTTCATGAATTGATTGCCGGTGGTCGAGATGGGAACTATTCTTAGATTAATTGTGTCACACGTCAGCCTGCTTCGTTAACAGGTACAGTTGCGCGAGTAGGATATGACTCAGTTCCAGTAGTCTCAGTCATAGTTGAACTGTCTGTGGTGACATGAGCTCCTGTGACGCTTATCTGCGCAATGCTGCTTGACTTATATGGGGAATGCACTCTGTCATCGCTGTGTCCTCCGCTTCACCTAGCGGGCACCTGGTACAATAAACCACAAACGCTTCGCAGCCACGCTCAGCGGCAATCAAATCTTGTATGGGTATTACTACAAGATTTCCTTAATTATTAAAGAACAAAACTATGAATTCCTGTACATGTAAGAAGACACGCATCATCATATATATTATTTCAGTAGTATATATCCCTACTGCGGCACTCACAAGCGACCGATCGTGAAAATCAGCATTCAAATGAAAGAGAATAGACATTAGCAGTGACGAATTGCACTCTAATTCCATGAATATCAATAATTTATTTAAAAAATGACTTTTAAAAATATGTACGTAGTGTGCGATTAGCAGATACTGTTGTATGAAAACAAGATGTTCAGTAAAGAACATATAGCCTACTTTCTCCTAAATGTATGAGTATAGTTATAACTCGTTGTTATTATCAAAGAGTATAATAGAACTATTCTTTGTTGAAGACCTTAGAAACGATTTACCTCTACCAAACGCCACGACCTAGATAAAAACTGCTACCATCATTGAAGAAAGAAAGATTAGAAGTATATCAAGAATGTTATGGATCTGGAGACATAATCGACCGGACTGGCGGCGTGGCTCAGCGGTAACGTTCTCGCTTGCTGGGCCCTAGGTTGCAGGTTCGTATCCTGGCGCAGTCAGCTGGCATTTGAGGGTGCACAAATGCGAGGGAGCCGTGTCAGTACATTTACTGGCACGTTAAAGATCCCCTTCGGGCCAAAATTCCGGCACCCCGGTGTCTCTAAAAGCAGCAGTAGTTAAAAGGGATGTAAAACCAATAACATTATTATTATTATTATTATTACGACCTGCCGTGGGCAACATCCAACTTTGAGTTGAGGCATGTCTTTACACGTCTGGTTGTGCATGGCTTTCACAACCCTAATTGAATTAACAAATCTTTCCATGACCCTACAGAGACGTGTGTATACAAACTATGTGGATATTTTCGATAATATAATCCTAACAGAGCGAGTGCATTCTAGCGGCCAGAATAAGAAACTTTTCAATAAAATGTGGAAGTTACCTTTTTGGCAGCTAGATGTCTCGAGTAAATCTGCTGGCGAATTATGTTTTAATTAAATATATATTTTACACCATAATGTGGACTATATAACGCTTAATAACATTTTCAAGTAACGCAAAATAGGCTGTTACAAACCCTTTAAAATAAAAAGTTAAAATGTATCGTAGTATCAACTTGTCATTCTTCAAATTCGATGCGCATAGAATGATAATGGTATAGTAATCAATGGATCCCCACGTAGACTAGTCGGGACATCTAGTGGTGAAATATCGAACAATATAATCCTAACAGAGCGAGTGCATTCTAGCGGCCAGAAGAAGAAACTTTTCAATAAAATCTGGAAGTTACCATTTTGGCAGCTAGATGTCTCGAGTAAATCTGCTGGCGAATTATGTTTTAATTAAATATATAATTTACACCATAATTTGCACAATATAACGCTTAATTTTAAAACATCTGAGTCATTACAAAACAATAATAATAATCATTTATTGCAGCAAATAGCCATGCAGAGATACAAAACTAATACTAATAACTTAAATCTTACTCATCAAAGTGTCTATATACAAAGTGTCTGACAGGTTCTTTGCTATATATATAGTTATTCGCAGCAGAAGCGTGTTAGCGATACTTTCCTCTGGGCGCAGGAAATGGCGTGATATCTATCACAAGCACTACCACACAGAGAGCAGGTGCATTGGGGGCCTGGGTCATGAAATCCTCTTGCTGTGCATATCTTAAAATGAAAACCGTGGACTGCAAAACGGGTGATCGTATGCCGCAGTTCAAAGTTGGCATTCATCCAGTCCGTCGACATAAGAGCTTCTGTGGAATAGAAATCAGGCCATATGTCATTACGCTTGAGGTTTAGTTCTTCGATCAGTCTCTGGTATTGCACTGTTGATGGTAGGGAGTTCTCCAAACGCAGGTCTTCTATGAAGAAAGTCTCCCTTGCTAGTACGTACGTTAGACGAGATGGCGTGTATTTTGATAAGTGCAGAATTTTCTTTAGAAAAGTAGACTTAACTCTTTCTATCTCTCGAAGGTTACTTTGTGTCAAATGATCCCAAGTTATTTGAATGCCGTATGTCACTATTGGAGTTATTTTCGTTCTGAATAAATTCATTGCGGTTTGTAAAGATAGATTTCCCAGTTGCATTATGTCTTGCATTGCTTTTATGGCGGATGTTGTTCTATCCCTGACATGTCGCGTGAATACGTTCCCTTGCATTCGCATTACTACTCCTAGGTATTTGAAATGATTTACATTGACTAGGGGTTCTCCATTTAGTAGTATATGCTCATCTGCGGATAGTTTCCCGCCTTTACGGAATGCCAGCATTACTGTCTTGGTGCAGTTTATCGTCATATCATTTTCTTGAGCCCATGTGGTAAGTTTATCAATGGACGATTGCAAGGTTTCCTTTGATGTCGATGCCACAACCATATCATCCGCGTAGATGTAAATTTTCGCTCCCTCAAGGTAAATAGCCTCAATGACATCAGCTGTAGCGATGTTAAATAGTAACGGGCTCAAAGGGTCACCCTGAAGTACACCATTTGTTTGTTCTATTCGTTCTGATTGAACTATACTGTCATCTATTTGTAGGCTGTTTTTGTGGAGAATGTCCCTTATTATCCCAAAAAGGTAATGTTCTTTTCCGATCATATTTTCAAGTTTCCTGAGCAAAGTGTTTCTACTCACTAGATCAAACGCCTTGGTGTAGTCGACGAATACTGCATATAGCTTTCCTCTTTTCTGTCTTAGCGCGTCTTCTACATTCGTTAGAAGACAGTTAACGGCTTGTAGTGTATTCCTTCCTTTCCGGAAGCCAAACTGTTCTTCAGGTATCTTGTTGTCAACTAAATCTGTGAGTCTTCTAGTGAGTATTTTCGTAAAGATCTTAAAGATTGTGTTTTCCAAAGCGATACCACGATAGGAATTTGGGTCTCCTGTATTACCTTTTCCTTTATATAGCATCTTCAAAGTCGAGGTTCTCCAGTTTGACGGTATGTGACCTTGAAGTAAACATTCGTTCATGAGCTCTGCCCATAGCCCTTTTAACAGCGGAGCTGTCATCTTCAGGTGCTCGTAGTGAATAGTATCTGGACCACATGCTTTCTTTTCTGCGCAGTTGTTTATCTCAATTAGGACATCTTGTGCCGTGATCGGCACTGGTAGTTGAGAAGGGTTGCTAACCTGAATAGGTCTGGTGTCCCGCGCTTGTAGGGTTGCTGTAAGATGCTGAATCCACGTTGTCATAGGAATGTCCTTTGGGAATTTGGGTCTTCTGGGATTTAGGGCTGAGAAAGGGTTTGTTTCAGCCTCCTGTATTAGTTGAGCTTCCTTCAATTGTTGATAGCTTTCCTTTGCTCTTTTAACTACCTCCTTATAATATCTTCTTTTCTCGACATACTCTTGTAGTGCTGTATGTGTACTTGCCCTTTTTATCTTGTGTAATGCTGCTAGCGTCTCCTTCCTCCGTTGGTAACATTCGGTAGTGAACCATGGTTTTGCTCTTCTTGTATTTTGACCTATCTTAGGAGTTGCGTCCTTGATATGATTCTCGATCAGTGTTAGCGCGGCGTCTATGTTTCCAGATTTGATTATGTTCGTGATTCCTTCCATGTCTATAGTGCTCAATTTGTTCATGTCTATTTTCCGCGAAATAGGGGTTCTGGAGCTTTTTTGAATGTTTATATTGATGTTAACTGAGAGGGTGGTTGCTAATGGGAGGTGTTTTCTTGCTACAACATTGGATAGTACTTCTTGATGCAATATTTCTATGTCGTTGCTTATGAATAAGAGATCTATCGTGCTTGTGCCATTGAAAGCTATGTATGTCTTCTCATCACTTTTGTTCGTTAAGGAAAAGCCCTCTTCTTCTAAGTATTCAAGTAACGCGTTTGTTTTCCTGCATGGGACATCAATGCGGCAGTTGAAGTCTCCGGCTATCATTATCGGATTTGTGGTAGGTACTATCGACATTACTGTGCCTAATTCGTCTATAATGTCTACTTCTGTTAGGTCTGGTTGGAAGTATGCACACAATATTGATAGCCTGTTCGTTAGCACCAGCATCACATTGTCAGTTTCAAACGGTTTTGTGAATGGTGATAGAGACGGTTTGAGTAGGCATATAACATTTCAAGCAAAAAACCTAGCTCTGATCGGGTTTGAACCATAGGCATCTGAGCGACAGGCTATCGCTCTACCACTGAGCTAATTGTGTCAACGAATATCGTTCTATTTAAAATGACTTACATAGAACTTTTTAGCAAATAATGATTTATACTAAACGATTTCATCACTGGAGTATATTATTTATATATAAAGCATTTCATACAAAGTTTATTTATTTTTTATCAGTACGCTATATTGCATTCAATACTCAAATTAGTGAAATATAAGTCAGGCACAAGATATCCGCTGCCATCTTGTCTTATTACTGAATCAGTTCAGCTTTTTAAAATCACGTCTGCACTATAGTATTACAAAATAAACTTTTAATTTCGAACGTGCCTCTTCCTTTAGAACAGTTAAAACGATTCTCGGCTCGATAATCGGAACTGGTGGGTCCCATGATATGGATTATAAAGTTTGCATAATTCGCACGGCCGCCATCCTGAAATGGTATGGCGGACGACCTTGTAGTTTGGTCACAAGACGCATCCTATACGAAGGTATGTTGTTACCAAATTTGGTAGAGATCGGATGATTTGGTTAGTCGTTATTTGATTTTACGTTTTGAACGTTTGAGTGGCCGCCATTCAGTTTTAGTAAAGATGGCGGCGATATAAAACATGACACTGAGGTGTCCTTTGCTAGTGCTACCTTTGTACCAAATTTCGTTCAATTCGCATTCACCGTGTTCGAATTGATAGGGGGGGACAGACATTCAGAGTACACACACTCACACACACACAGACACACACACACACACACAGACTCACACACACACATACACACACACACACAGACTCACACACACACATACACACACACAGACAGACACACTTTTTTCGCCCTGTGTTGATCTCATAAGTCTACTTTCATTTTTTGCAAAAATCGAAAGTAGGCTAATACGCTCCATTGCTGTCAACTTCACATTTTGGTCACTGTGACGCCCGTTTCATGTCATTTTGACATTATGTGGTCTTTCCTTTATCATTTGAATGGATTTCAGAAACAGTAAATCAAAGGAATGAGTACTCAAATCGTATAATTTCATAAATATCGAATAACCGGTGAGTGTTACAGCACACTCAGCACATAAATGACATTATCAGTGACAAATTGCATTCTAATATCTTAAATATCAATTTTTGTAAGAAGTTTTCGATTGCTAAGTCAAATCACTAAATAAATAAATCCCATAAGTCATATGTGAACTTTAAGGCAAAACCTATTGGGGAAAGTGGGTTTATGAACGCACGGGTCCGCTAGAATCTTTTATTGCTTAAATATTATTCATATTTTTACGGAAGAAATATGGTAATTATGCAACACTGCAACCTTATTATCAGCCGCCACTGAAATAAAGTAGCCCACACGGAGCAGTTAAGCACAGCAGTACAGTCCATTAAAAGAAGGAACAGTAATTACAATTTGTATGACATCACACTTCTGGGAAATATACTATACTAGTGAAGGAGAACTAAAGCTATCGCGACTTCCATCTTCAGGAAGTCCCTGATCCCACACACTGCCCACAAAAACAGTTGTTTCAATTTGACTGATCATATCGCTCAGAGAGCATATTTTCTTACATCTCACCTCCATTCATAATGCAGCTCAGACACGCATGGCGGAAGCGAGTGAGTGACATTTGGATACCCACCGGAAATAGGGTTTGGCGTCGTGCCGCGCGACGCCGCTGGATGTTCTATGGAAACCTCGACGGTTCATCGGCGTGGAAAGCGATTGATTCCGACGATGCGTCTGCTTTCTAGCGGAGCGCCTCCTGACCTCACCAGCTTGCGAACAAAATGGAATCAGGGACAATACTCTCCATTCTTGCTCTCTCTGTGATTTGCTCACATTCTTAAGTAAGACTGAGGTTGGTTGGTTCCTCAGTTAAGGGCTGCGATAACGCGGTCATGTAGTCCCGTGTACTTTGGCTATGTGTAGAATCTGTCTGATAACCGGTGTTAATTGTGATGGCTGTATGAGTGTGTGTATCTGTTTTAATTCAAGTTAGGACTGCCGACATTGTTTTTATTCAAGCAGTTCCTACTTTTACCGCCAAACGCCACCGTCCACGACCAACTAGTTCAGAACTTAGTTACCAGATGCCACTGCAGTCAGCTCTCGACGGCGAACGTAGGAACCTAAGGACGTTAGTCTAATGTTTAACCTATATATAATTTAGCTTCACACAGAGTTTCTATACCCAAGATAGCGGGTTCAAACCCGACCGAAGCCGTCGGATTTCTTAAGAGCGTTAAAAATCCCTCAGTATGCCTTCCTTCGGAGGGGAAGTAAAGCCGGTGGTCCCATGTCATAGATTTATGGCATGCTAAAGAACCTTCCACTAATTACACCTGTGTGAAGCTAAATTGGATAGGTTAAGGTTGTAAACAATGCTCTTAGGTTTCTACGTTCGTTACCAAGAGCCGACTGCGGTGGTGTCTAGTAGCTAAGTTCTGAACTTGGGCTAGTAGTCGTTGACGGTGGTGCTTGGCGGCAAAAGTAGGAAATATTTGAAAAATTCTAAGTTGCAGTCTGTACTTAAATAAAAACAAGATGTCCAGTAAAGAACATAAAGCCTACTTTCTCCTAAATGCATGGGTACTGTTATAACGCTTTATCTTTTTCAAGGAGTATAATTGCATGTTGGTTGTAGTAGCTTGTTGAAATACAACGTGCTATAGGGATATTAAACATGAATATGAGGTGCCCTTTGCTAGTGCTACCTCTGTAAAAAAATTCATTCAATTCGGTTTCACCGTGTTTGAATTGATATTGGGAATGGATTTGCACACATACATGGCCGCTATTTGCAAACTATTGGGCTGATGAGCTTGTAGTCAGTCATAAGATGCTTTCCACAAAAAGGCATGTTGTTGAAAAATCTGGTAGAGATCAAATTATTAGGGTGGTCGTAATTTGATTTAAGCTTTTAAAATTTGGGTGGCCGTCATTCCGTTTCCGTCAAGATGGCGGTGATATAAAACATGACACTGAGGTGCCCTTTGCTAGTGCTACCTCTGTACCAAATTTCGTTCAATTCGATTACACCGTGTTTGAATTGATAGGGGGAATCGATTTGCACACATACTTGGCCACCATCTGCAAACTATTGGGCTGATGATCTTCCAGTTTGGTCATAATATGCTTTCCACATCAAGATATGTTGTTGCAAATTTTGGTAGAGACTAGATTATTAGTTTGGTCGTAATTTCATTTTTGCTTTTAACATTTGGGTGGCCGCGATTACGTTTCCGTCAAGATGGCGGTGATATAAAACATGACACAGAGGTGCCCTTTGCTAGTGCTACCTCTGTACCAAATTTCATTCCATTCGGTTTCACCGTGTTCGAATTGATAGTGGGAATCTATTTTCACACAAAGATGGCCGCCATCTGCAAAATATTAGGCTAATGACCTATTAGTTTGGTCAAAGGATGCTCCCTCCAAAAAGGCATGTTGTTGAAAAATCTGGTAGAGATCAAATTATTAGGGTGGTCGTAATTTGATTTAAGCTTTTAACATTAGCGTGGCCGCCATTACGTTTCCGTCAAGATGGCGGTGATATAAAACATGGCATTGTGGTGCCCTTTGCTAGTGCTACCTCTGTACCAAATTTCGTTCCATTCGGTTTCACCGTGTTCGAATTAATAGGGGGAATCGATTTTGACACAAAGATGGCCGCCATACGCAAACTATTTGGCTAATGAGCTATTAGATTGGTCAAAGGATGCTTCCTCCATAAGGGTATGTTGTTGCAAAATTTGGTAGAGATCGGATGATTATGTTAGTCGTAATTTGATTTAAGCTTTGAACATTTGTGTGGCCGCCATTACGTTTCCGTCAAGATGGCGGCGATATAAAACATGACACTGAGGAGCCCTTTGCTAGTGCTACCACTGTACCAAATTTCGTTCCATTCGGTTTCACCGTGTTCAAATTAATAGGGGGAATCGATTTTGACACAAAGATGGCCGCCATCCGCAAACTATTAGGCTGATGACCTATTAGTTTGGTCAAAGGATGCTCCCTCCATAAAGGTATGTTGTTGCAAAGATTGGTAGAGATCGGATGATTATGTTAGTCGTAATTTGATTTAAGCTTTGAACATTTGTGTGGCCGCCATTACGTTTCCGTCAAGATGGCGACGATATAAAACATGACACTGAGGTGTCCTTTGATAATGCTACCTTTGTACCAAATTTCGTTCAATTCCCGTTCACCGTGTTCGAATTGATAGGGGGGGGGGCAGACGTTCAGAGTACACACACTCACACACACACACACACACACACACACACACACACACACACACACAGACTCACACACACACACAGACGGACACACCTGTTTTCGCCCTGCGTTGATCTCATGTCTACTTTCATTTTTTGCAAAAATCGAAAGTAGGCTAAAAACAGATAACACACACTAATGTAGTCATCACAATTAACACCGGTTATCAGACAGATTCTACACACACCCAAAGTACACGGGTCTTCATAATCGCGTTGGCGCAGCCCCTAAACTTAAGAACCAACCAACCAGCGTCACACAGGTGTAATTAGTGGATTTTTTTTAACATGTCATGTATCTATGACATGGGACCGCCGGTTTTACTTCCCCTCCAAAGGAAGACATACTGAGGGATTTTTAACTTTCTTAAAAAATCCGACGACTTCGGTCGGGTTTGAACCCGCGATCTTGGGCATAGAAGCTCAGCATGCTACCAACTACGCCACAATCCGCTTGTAAGACAAAGGACTAGGCCTACTCACCTTGCATCAGCATACAGCAGAAGACTGGTGATTGTGTCAATAATTAATGATCTATCAGCTTGGCTGAGAGCGCTGCGTCTCTCTCCATGAGTACCCATCGTGGTGTAGCGGCTAGCATTCTTCGTTGTCGCCCTAGAGATCCGGGTTTGATTCCTGGCTCTGCCAATAAGTTTAATTCCGGTCTGAGGGCTGGAACGGGGTACACTCAGCCTCGTGAGGCCATTATGGGAAAAGGTGGGTTTGATTCCCACCTAAGCCAACCTGGAAGTAGTTTTCCGTGGTCTCCCACTTCTTGTTCAGGAGAATGCCGGGATGGTTCCTAACTTAAGGCCACGGCCGCTTCTTTCCTAATCCTTACCTAAATTAAATATGCACACACGTATACAGCCATCACCATAACACTGGTTGTCAGACAAAATTCCACACTCACCCAAGTGACCAGGGCAAAATAACCACGATGGCTAAGCTCCTTAAATCAAACAACATCAAAAACACTTTTCAAGTCTGTAATCGGGAACTGCTTCTAGTTTGAAAACAACAAGGCGTAGCCGTGTGCTTTAAATCGTTCACCACGACCACGACGGCCAGCTGCAGCAAATCTGGAAGTCGGTGGATCGAATCCCGGCGTTGACAGCGTGTATAATGAGTGTGGTTTCCCATACTCCCTCCAGGCAAATAAGGCGGCACCTTCCTCATCCCCAGCTTTACACACTCTATTACAGTCAAAGAAACACAGGCTATGAGATAAATTCGACACACGCCCAAGTGCATGGAGCTAATGACCAAAGATGCCCCAAGCTCCTAATAGGAATTAACAATAACAACAACAAGATAGTTTGAAGGTTCGAAGATAGGATCCCCACAATGATGACAACAGAAACAACAACAACAAAAACAACAACATAATTTCCATGTGTATTAATGTGCCACGCTCCATTTATATCGGAATTTATTAACATATAAAAAATTCCTCTCGGCACGCCGGAAGGCGGAGGTAGATTTCACAGGGCAAACTAGGGGATAGGCTATAATAGGCAAAATATGCAGGTTTTCGTAGGAGGATCAGACCTCATTTATTAAGAGAAAGTATTTTAAAATTGGCGGTTAATTAACTTTGTTTTCGTCTTTCTATGCATATTTTTAACATTTTATTGTCTTATGGGGATGGTAACCTTCTTGTCATTTGGGGTTCATTTTTAGCCTATTTTCAATTTTGAAAAAATAGGCTTATGAGATCACCTTTTGTCCGTGTGTGTGTGTGTGTGCGTGTGTGTGTGTGTGTGTGTGTGATTCGTGTGTGTGTCCCCCCCCTAATAAAATCTAAACGGCAGGAGCGATTTCAATGAAACTCGGAAAGTTCATAGCACTATTCCCGGCGACCTCGACCGTGTCCTTCAAATTTCGTTACGACTCACCAATCCAACATGGCGGCTGTGCGAAATATTTCACCAGCATTTAATATCTCCGAAACTATTACCGATATTACCCTGACATTTTCTATGGTGATAGAGGGAATTACTATAAGTTCACTTATGTGACTTTTGAAAACCTGGTAACTACAAAACCAACATGGCGGCCAAGCGAATTTTCGACATTTAAATAGACGTTTCTCGCGATTTGACCAACCAAACCCAATGAAACTTGGTACAGTATATGTTTATATACATTGTAATGCACCGACATCTAACTTCGTTCAATTGTTTACATAATCACAAGATGGCGGATGTGCGAAATATTTCACCGGCATTCTATATCTCTGAAACTATTAGCCGTATCTCCCTAAAATTTTGTACGGAGATAAAGGGCACTACTGGAATTCCATCTATAATATTTTCAAAAACCGGTTAACTACAAAACGAACATGGCGGCCAAGCGAATTTGAACATTTTAAATAGACCTTTCTCGCGATTTAATGTTCCAGCGCACTAAAACCTGGTACAGAAAATATTTATACACATTGTAATCCACTGGTATCTAATTTAGTTCAATTCTTTACATAACCTCAAGATGACGGCAGTGCGAATTTTAAAATTAAGTTTTTATTTCTTGTGATGTTGTCATGCGATCGAAGTGAAAGTTTGAATAATGAACCTACGCAATAATTTTCCTTTAATGGTACATGAATCTATGGCCTATACATTTAACAATCCAACATGGTGACCATCCGAAATATATAGACGATACTGAATATCTACGAATCTATTTTAGCAATCAAACTGCATTTTTAGCCTACTTTCGATTTTTGCAAAAAATGAAAGTAGACTTATGAGATCAACACAGGGCGAAAAAAGTGTGTCTGTCTGTGTGTGTGTATGTGTGTGTGTGAGTCTGTGTGTGTGTGTGTGTGTGTGTATGTGTGTGTGTGAGTCTGTGGGTGTGTGTGTGTGTGTGAGTGTGTGTACTCTGAATGTCTGTCCCCCCCCCTATCAATTCGATCACGGTGAATGCGAATTGAACGAAATTTGGTACAAAGGTAGCAGTAGCAAAGGACACCTCAGTGTCATGTTTTATATCGCCGCCAACTTGACGGAAACGTAATGGCGGCCACACAAACGTTCAAAGCTTAAATCAAATTACGACTAACCTAATCATCCGATCTCTACCAAATTTTGCAACAACATACCTTTATGGAGGGGGGGGGAGCATCCTTTGACCAAACTAATAGGACATCAGCGTAATATTTTGCGGATGGCGGCCATCTTTGTGTGAAAATCGATTCCCCCTATTAATTCGAACACGGTGCAACCGAATGGAACGAAATTTGGTACAGAGGTAGTACTAACAAAAGGCACCTCAGTGTCATGTTTTGTATCGCCGCCATCTTGACGGAAACGTAATGGCGGCCACACAAATGTTCAAAGCTTAAATCAAATTACGATTAGCCTAATCATCCGATCTCTACCAAATTTTGCAACAACATACCCTTGTAGAGGAAGCATCCTTTGACCAAATGAATAGGTCATTAGCCTAATAGTTTGCGGATGGCGACCATCTTTGTGTGAAAATAAATTCCCCCTATTAATTCAAACACGGTGAAACCGAATGGAACGACATTTGGTACAGAGGTAGCACTAGCAAAGGGCATCTCATTGTCATGTTTTATATCGCCGCCATATTGACAGGAACGTAATGGCGGCCACACTAATGTTCAAAGCTTAAGTTAAATTACGACATACATAACCATCCGATCTCTACCAAACTTTGCAACAACATACCTATATGGAGGGAGCATCTTTTGACCAATCTAATAGGTTATTAGCCTAATAGTTTGCGGATGGCGGCCATCTTTATGTCAAAATTGATTCTCCCTATTTATTCGATCACGGTGGAACCGAATGGAACGAAATTTGGTACAGAGGTAGCACTAGCAAAGGGCACCTCAGTGTCATGTATTATATCAACGCCATCTTGACTGAAACGTAATGGCGGCCACACGAATGTTCAAAGCTTAAATAAAATTACGATTAACCTAATCATCCGATCTCTACCAAATTTTGCAACTACATACCTTTATGGAGGGAGCATCCTTTGACCAATCTAATAGGTCATTCGCCTAATAGTTTGCGGATGGCGGCCATCTTTGTGTCAGAATCGATTCCCCCTATTAATTCAAACACGGTGAAACCGAATGGAACGAAATTTGGTACAGAGATAGCACTAGCAAAGGGCATCTCAGTGTCATGATTAATATCGCCGCCATATTGACAGAAGCGTAATGGCGGCCACACGAATATTTAAAGCTTAAATCAAATTACGACTAACATAACCATCCGATCTCTACCAATCTTTGCAACTACATACCTTTATGGAGGGAGCATCCTTTGACCAAACTAATAGGTCATTAGTCTAATAGTTTGCGGATGGCGGCCATCTTTATGTCAAAATTGATTCCCCCTATTAATTCGAACATGGTGGAACCGAATGAACGAAATTTGGTACAGAGGTAGCACTAGCAAAGGGCACCTCAGTGTCATGTTTTATATCACCGCTATCTTGACGGAAACGTAATCGCGGCCACCCAAATGTTAAAAGCTAAAATGTAATTACGACCAACCTAATCTAGTCTCTACCAAATTTTTCAACACCATATCGTTATGTGGGAAACATATTCTGACCAAACTGCAAGAACATCAGCCCAATAGTTTGCAGATGGTGGCCAAGTATGTGTGCAAATCGATACCCCTATCAATTCAAACACGGTGAAACCGAATTGAACGAAATTTGGTACAGAGGTAGCACTAGCAAAGGGCACCTCATATTCATGTTTAATATCCCTATAGCACGTTGTATTTCAACAAGCTACTACAACCAATATTCAATCATACTCCTTGAAAAGGACATAGAGTTATAACAATACCCATGCATTTAGGAGAAAGTAGGCTATATGTTCTTTACTGAACATCTTGTTTTACTTGTGATCACACTGTCCTTATGCAAGGTTTGGAACTGATGTGTAACTATCTAACAGTTTGTTACTTCTTCACGCAAAATTTTATCTCCCGCAGAGATGTTGGTTGGTTCCTCAGTTTAGGGGCTGCGACAACGTGGTCATGTAACCCCGTGTACATTGGGTGTGTGTAGAATCTGTCTGATAAACAGTGTTAATTGTGATAACTGTATTAGTCTGTAAATCAGGTAAGGTCTGCAGACGGTCAATTTTAAGTAGTAGTACCGAATTTTGTACTGTACCCGATACCCAGTTGAGGCTATCGGCTACGCCAGCTGACATTAAGCCGTAGTTGAGATTTATGGGGAAAGTTGTAAAGATAGCGCTCACATCGAGTAGAGGAGAATATTAGAAATTGACGTAGAAGACCAAGGATCAAGAAGGCACTGCCAGTCAAGTAGATGGAAGTATGGGAGGAATATTAAAGTTTTATTAAGATCTTTATGGAACAGTAAATTTAATCATCTCAGAAGAGAAGAGATAACAAGCATTATATATGATAATAACTTGAAGAAAGACAGATAATCCCTTAAGTTATTGTATAACTTAATAGCCGAGATGAAGGTGGTCGAGATTATATTTGTGACGCACGACCGTAGTAGGTGGGGGAGAATCTCGTGACCGCGCCAGGTAAGAGCTGGTCAATGCAGTTTAGAGACTTCAGTCGAGTTCAGCCAGCGAGCTGAGTGGTACACATGCGCAGAGCGTACGGTAAAGTCGAGCGGTGAACAGCACTTGTTACGTAAAGCGAAGGCGACAGTATTACTTAACCAAGCAGAGAGCAGGAAGTAGGTCATCGAGCCAAGGCGAGCAACGCCTTGCAGACGGCGAGAGGACCGGTTCCGATGCAAGCTGTACGGGCCGTGTACGGAGGAGAAAAAGCCGGGGTTCAGAACAGCATTGTAATACGAGTTTGAGAACTTTATTTCGAGCTGCATTTTATAACGCAGAACAGTATAGCAAAGCGGCATGGCGAGGCCGGCTTTAAGCATAGTTCATTCTGGAACAATGCAGTAGATCAGAGCGGGCTAGTTCCGACTTTTATACGCAGGCAACATTAAAGAAGCTGAACTTCATTTCAACATTCAGTTACAACATTGAGTTGGGACTTGTATACAGTGATAGAATTGTGCAGGCAGATAGTTACAATATACTGCAATTATGAACTTAGATATTCAAATTACATTATGACTATGCATTTCATAACGGAATATGTAGAGCGACCATGGGGTCCAAACAACATTAACGCTTTTAAGCAAACGAACTGTTACAATTATATGCACTTATGAACATTGGCATGTGCATTAATAGAATTCTTTTTCATGAATTGTCATAAAATATCGAGTACGAACACAGCTACAGGGTGTTTCAAAAACTTATACACTCTCATAAATAAAATTTATTTTCTGCAAGCTTTTAACAAGCAAACCGAACATTGTATGGGACAGTGGCGTAACATAGAAGAGGAATATGGGGTACGCTGCTTTTATGACCTTTTACGTCAGGATTTGGACAGTATCCGCTATGGATAACATGCAGTTCATCATGTCGGAGTAAACGAAGACAGAGATGCGATGGCGCCACGGAGCGATGGATTCGATTCCTGAAGAAGAGGAGGTCTAACAGCTGATTCACTTGGGATATGGAGGCGATCGTTATTGCGTGGGTGAAACGATATTCACGTCGATCTTTCGAGAAATTTATTACACACAAATAATCGACGATCTTGGAAATATAATAACAGCTGATATGAGAAGGTACTGTAAGAGTTATGACTTTCTAATATGATATTTTCATGAACACTGGGCATACATGTATATATTTTCTAGTAGGAGTTCTACGTTTATTTAGACATGGCTTAAACATTATTTGCTCCGAGTTTTGCTAGAATATGGCGTTACCATATGATATGGCAGGCACCATTATACGAAATTCTCACCATTGGTTGGCTTTATTAAGCAGATGTTTGGTCTCTTAGACATTTTCCAGTAAGGATAGTTTTCCTGGATAGTAAAATTTTTTTGAGGCGAGTATTTCGAACTCGTGATCTGCAATTGGATTATTTAAACCACTTCGTCAGTTCATTGCATACTAGCGAGTGTGTATAATTCATCAGTAGGGATTTTTTCCATTGGATTGTTTGGAGATATTAAGATGTTGTTCACTCAAGTGAATGAATATCGCTTTTATATGACAACTAGAGACTTGTTGATTCCAATCTGGTACATTCACTCATGAGACGACGAGATGGGGCCTTTCGTATTTATACGATTGCGTGGTGGTACACATCTTTACCCATCGTTCAGGGCATTATCATGTTAGACGACGGGGCAAGGCCTTTCGTATTTATACGATCGTGTGGTGGTTACTCATCTTACTTGCCATTGAGGAACTCATTTTTATCATCCGAGTGTACTTGAGATTGTAAGAGGATCAAACAAGGAACTACTAGTCACATATCAGTCGAATTTTGTTAAATAAATTAAAAATACATGTCAGCAGGGTTACATTTTGTAATTCTCGTTTGCCAATCCAATATTTTGTTGCTATACTCTTTTGAGAGTACTTTCAATTTAACAGCTGATACAGCTGATGCTTTTGATAATTTTTATGGTTGAATTTGATACCTTTGAGAAGGATTTAAAGTAATTGAATCTTATAAGATGAATCATTAATGGTCAGATTTATTTTAAGGCAGATCAGTATTGCATATTTCGATGTGAGAGATTGTAGCACATTGGTGTTTTTCTGTGAAGTGAATTATGAGAATTTTATGAGAATTTATGCTATTTGAAAGCAGATTGTGAATTTGATTTCGATTACTAAGGTAATATTTTTCCTAATTGCTTAAGAAGTTGTCTAGATGTGATCAAATTAATTACAGTTATTGGAGATTGTGTGCGTTGATAATTTGAAGCCAGTTATGTATTTTTGTAGATCATGCAACGTGATTAAGTGAAGTTTGTGATAGGCATTTTGTGGAAGTTGCCAAGTGGAAGTTGCAATATTGCTAATGTATTTTGAAGCAGACATGAGGTTGTCGAACCCAGTCTAGCATTATTTTTGAGATTCATGCTGTGCGCTGAATATTTATGGAGTTTTGTGGAGTAATTGTGGTATTCAAATGTGAAATTTGATAAAGTGAAAATATATAATGTAGTTGAGGATAGTGAGATCCAACGTGAATTTGTGAAGGCAATAATATTTTTTGGCATGATAATTAAATACGAGATATAACTTGGAAGTGATAAAACTGTAAGTCATCGTTCTATAACCCATATTAAACAATTTGTTAGGAAATTAAACAAATAAATAATGTTGATAATACGAGATTTTCTGATAATAATAATTAATGAAATAATAATCTGAGAATTAAGCATATTAATGATCTGACCTAATGAAATAAAAATCAGAATGACTAGATGAAATAATAAAAATCTAAATAACCAGATGAAATAAAATTTAAATAAATTGATAAATTAAATTTTGGAATAGACCAATGAATTAAATAAATGGATGAATTAAAGATTGAATAAATAAGCTGACTTAAATAAATTAATAGATGATTGAATAGATGATGAATAACTGAATTAGAAGGTGATAATTAACTAAAGAAGCTGATGATTAATAAATTTAAATGGATTTAAATAAATTTAATTGAGAAATGATTTGAAGAATTGCAACTTGTGTTGATGAATTAAATATTTAATTTTGATGATGATGATGATGATTATAACCAATGAATAGTGGATTTTCTGTGATTCACAAATAAGCAATGATTAATGACAGTGTAAATAGTGTAAATTAGTTATTCGATGTTTAGGAGCATTTTACTAACATATTCAGCATTTGAATAATGCCATGCAAGCCATAAATTATGTGATATTTAAATATGTGTTTATAATATGTCTGTTTAGACAGATTAATAATATTTTTTACATCCACATTCATGATGTTAATTTAAAGAGAAATTAGGTCTCAGTTATCACGAATGTCAGTGACGCAAAGACATAGTGCTACGGTGATCCTGAGAACCCAAGAGAACTTTAGACATTTTTCCTATTTTATGTGGATTAAATACACTTTGAGTAGAATGGAGATGGTTCGATTTTCTGGACAATGACAATTTAACGTTGGCATTCGACCATGCTCTTAGGTAGGATGAGTGTTTAATATGTCTGTCCGACTATCAAAGTTGAATAAATTTGTTTTAATCTTAGTTGTGATCTGATGATGATGTGATTTTCCTACTTCTTTCCTTGTCTTAATTAAGGCTTAACCAGGAAGGATATGGTTTACTAGGGATTCAGTTGATGGCGCCCATTGATATTTGTATTTTTTAAATTAAATTTAAACCCGTAACGACCCTGGAGATACTTTATCTCGTGTTACCTTCGGCTTTTGAGATACTTCAACTGAATTTCCGACACATTCCTTATTTGACTAGGTGTTCATTTAACTCCGCTCAGTCCTTGAAATCCAGGAATGCGATGTAATAGCAGAAGGGTCATCGCATCTCCAGGACGAACGGGTACAGAGAGAGAGGGAGAATTGGCTTTACCCATCTGTGGGGCTTTGATTTTGTTTATTCTATGGAATCACATCAGATTTGGATTACGGATAGATTGATCTGAATTGCATTTAATGGTGTTATAACATTTATTAAACTTAGTCAGACAATATACTTGTATGCCCATTCCAGTGATCATGTTAATCATATTAGTGTTATATCATGTTTAGTTATAAGTCATTTTTCTTATACCCAAGTGAATGCAGGAATTGATACATTGTGATGTGTTGTTGTCTAACGTCTCTGAATAAAACGTTCATTGAAATATATAATTATGTTACCGGAAGATTTAGCTAAGGTGTTAGGAGAGTTACAGAATGGCATGTCTAGTATTGCAGTAACTATTTCTAAAATGGAAACAGAAGTTAAAGAGGAGATAAATGAGTCAGAAGCTAGGTTAGAAGCTAGATGTAAGGAAAATGTGGAAGCTTTACAGGCTAGTAATGAAGACAATCTGAAAGATAATTTAAAGTCATTAGAGACTAGGTTACAGTCAAATAGTAAAGATGAGTTGATGTCATTGCAGACTAGTAACGAAAATAATTTGAGATTATTGGATGAAAGATTACAGTCAAATAGTAAAGATGAATTGAAGTCATTAGAGACTAGGTTACAGACCAGTACTGAAAGCAATTTGAAAGCTAATGAAGCTAACTTGAAGGATAGTTTTAAATTATTAGAAATTAGATTACAAGCTCGTAGTGAAGAAAATAACACAGAGTTGAAAAACATTTAACTAGTTTGGAGAATAGATTGACATTAAAGAATGATGAAATATTCAAGGCTTTACAATTAGATATAAAAGCAGTAGAAATGAAAGGAGAGGAAAATGTGCAAATGTTAAGAAAGAATATTATTGATTTAGAAATTAGAGAAGAAGAAAATATTCTTAATTTAAGAACAGATGTTATGTCTATACAGAAAGATATCAAATCGGATGTATCGAAGTTAAGATTCGACATTGATGGTTTAGTGGCAGATGTAGGCAAAATACAAGAGTGGTCTACTGAAGTATCTTTCGAAACTAAAATCAAAGGTCTATAAATGAATCTAGGTAATGAAATCAAAGGTTTAAAGTCAGTAATTGGGACCGTTAAAGAGAAAGTCTTAGGAGAGGTTAATTCTAACTTAAAATCCTTAGAAAACCAATTGCAGATAGACATTAGGAAAATTTATGATGATATAGAGCAGAAAGTTAATGAAAACTTAGCTTTATTTAAAAATAGAGTCGGTGCAATAGTGGAAGAACGGTATAGTGAGGTCAATGCCGAAACAAAAGAAAAACGTGCAGGGTTGGATGAGAAATTAATCGCAGGTATGGCGAACTTAGAAGCGAGATTTACTGAGAATAAGGAAGCGATGAAGATAGATTCAACTCAGTTTAGTACAGATGTTGATCAGTTAAAGGAACAAGTCGCGTCAGTAAAGACTACATGCGAAGACAAGATAGACAAGTTAAAGAACGATTTAGAAGAGAGTAACAGAACGCAGAATGTTACGTCGTTAGATAATTTGGAAACTAAGGTCAAGACCGTAGAAAAACGAACAGAAGATATGATGACTAAACTAGAATCTATAATAAACAGTTTCACAAGTCAAAATGTTACAACGGGGGAGGTATCGATGAATCAGACACCGATAGACCGCAGTATGAACAGTCAAGAGGTTAGCGTGGGAGAAGACCGTCAAACGCAACAGAATGTAACATTCGAAAGGGCTAGTTCAACCCCTCAAGATAATCCGAATTCGAATAGGAGTACGTTTGGTAGGAGTGAACGATACTCAGGTCCAGTGACCATCATCAGAAATTTGGACGACAAACCAAGGAAGTTTTCAGGAAACACAGGAGTCACACCAGTCGAATTTCTGAGGGATATTCGCGATTATATGGCGGAACATAAAGTAGCCAAGGAAAGGGAACTAAGGATAGTCGAACGCGCCTTAGATGGGCCAGCGTTAACTTGGTTTCGCGCATTAAGGAGCAATTTTGCGAATATGGAACAATTTGCCATAGCATTCTTAAGGAGATTTTGGAGTGCAGAGGATCAGCTGAACGTAAGAGCAGAAATGTATTCGAAGCGTTACTCTACGTCACATCCAACGCATTATGCTAATTACTTTACTTCGCAATTAGCTAAGTTGCAGTTTTTGATTCCTCCATTGCCAGAAGAAGAGCTTTTGCAAGCTATAGCAAGACAGTTGCCAATTGAGGTACAACGATCACTCATAGCATCGGGAGCGAACACACTTGAGCACTATGACGATATATTACGTCGATTAGACTATACAAGCGCTCAAATCACACCCAGAACTGCACGGAACGAGAATCGAAACACGCAAGTGGTGAATGCATTAGTTGTCGATAACGCAGCACAGACTGATAGAAGAGATTCCTGGGGAAACAGAAGGAACGAAGGGAATAGAGGTAATATTCACAACGTTCGCGGGAATGATCGATATCGAGGACCATACGAGAGGCCATACGATCAGGACGCAAGAAACAGTAGATACAGGAACTATGATCAGAATTCCAGATACCAGAATAGGAATAGGTACAATAATAGATATCGAGGTCGATACAACTGGAACCAAGGTCAGCAGTCTAATCAGAACGATAGGCAGGATAGCAGAAGAAATGATCCAAATGAAAGACAAGACAATCGAGAATATGGGAGATCAAGGCAAGAAAGTAGACAGCCTAGTGCACCACCCGAAGAGATAACTAGAGATGTTAATCGAGCAGGCACGAGTGGTGAAGGAAAAAAAAACGACAAATTAATTTCAGAGCAGAATACTAATCATTGGGAATCAATCATCATTGTTGAAACGTATCAGGTCAACGACGAGGATTTAATTGAAGAGGAAGACGTAGTACATCGAGGGAATAGACATGAATTGCCAGTTATCAGTGTGGAAGTCATGGGAAAGGAAATAAAGACATTATTGGACACGGGGGCTATGGTGAGCTTGATATCCATAGGCTGCCTGGATGAATTGAAATTGTCAGGAGAAATTACGATGTTGCCAACTGTTGTTAGCAAAATTCAAGGGGTGATCCCAGACAAAAGTATGAAATGTAAAAGTCAGGTACTTTTAGATGTTGGGATTGGAACCAGATATTTTGAAGAGATGTTCCTAGTTGTGGGTCAACTACATTTCGATATGATCCTAGGAGTGGATTTTTTAAGTGAGAGTGGCCTGATCATAGATATGCAGAGTAGGCGCATGTACTTTCAAGAAGGGGTCATAGAAAATCAGGAATCCGAGATGACATACTTTAGAGAGAATATATTGGATGAGATTGTATGCAGCATTGAAAGGTCTATAGAGGATAAAACTAACACGAAGAGTAAGATAAATCCAGAAATCAAGGAGCAGTTTGATCAAGCAATTTCAGAATATGAGGACATATTCAATGATAAACCAGGACTCATAGAAAATTTTACCTACAGCATCAAGTTGATGGATGACAAACCATACCACAAGAATTTATATCCCATTCCGGATAAATGGAAGGAAGAAGTCAGTACCATGATAAGCGATATGGAGAAAGATGGAAATGTCAAAAAGATTCCGACTGCTTATTTGAATCCTTTAGCTGTTGTCAAGAAAGCTAATGGTAAGCTGAGGATTTGCTTAGATGCTAGAGCCCTTAATGAAAGAGTTCTTCCTGAACACGACAGACCACCTGTTATTCGTGAATTGTTGCGCAGATTTAGAGGAAAGAGTTTCTTTTCTACTATTGATCTGACTAGTTCTTATTATCATATAGAGCTAGCAGAAGACTGCAAACAATATACATGGTTCTTATTTGATCATAAAACATATGTGTTCAATAGGTTACCTTTTGGAGTAAAGAATAGTGGTCCGGTGATGATCCGAGCACTAGATGAGAATTTATCAGATGCAGTTAAGGAGCATGTAGTGAGCTATATTGATGACCTGATTATAGCGTCTGAAACAGCGGAAGAGCATATCAGGCACCTTCGGATGCTTTTTGAAGATCTCCGGAAGACGAACTTCAAGGTGAATTTCAACAAATGTCAGTTCTTTCATGAAGAAATCGAATTTCTTGGACATAGAATCGATGGAGATGGTTATAGGCCCAATCCAAAGAAGATCATGGCTATTTCAGAATTTCCAACCCCAAGAAAGATTAAAGAAGTACGGCAGTTTTTAGGAATGTGTCAGTTCTTTTCATCACATTGTCCTGAATATGCGGAAACGATGGCACCTCTGCAGGATTTGCTAAGAAAGGGAAATCGATGGAAATAGGACGACAGATGCAATCAAGCGTTTTTAGCAGCTAAGAACATGTTGATCCAGAATGTCAAACTTGAATACCCAGATTTTGCTAGAAGATTTTTTGTGGAGACAGACGCATCCAAGATAGGTATCAGTGGGATCCTATATCAGTTGGACGATACCAACAAACACAGATATTTAGCTTTCACCAGTCGCAAGCTCAGGAATTGTGAAAAGAATTACTATGCAACCGAGTTAGAGGCATTAGCAGTGGTTCATGCTCTTAAGACATGGAAGAAGGTGTTATTTGGACATGACATAACGTTGATCACAGATCATAAAGCCCTCCAATTTATTATGAAGACAGACTTAGCAAGTGACCGCTTCACTAGATAGTCTCTGTTCTTACAACAATTTAACCCAACTGTTGTGCATAGACCTGGGAAATTAAATCTGTTAGCGGATGTGTTGAGCAGAAACCCTTGTGAGGAGGTGATTGTCAACCTTATAAATCTAATTCAAGAGGACCAGGGAACTCTAGAAAAGTTGAAGATGTTAGCGCAAACTCAGAAGAGATATGCACCTTTGCGAAGAATTTACCGTTTTTTGACACGCAGGATGGACAACGCCGATCCAGATTTTCGAAGAACTGAGATAGAAGCTAGAAAATATCACATTATGGGAGGTGTTATATGCCAATATATCGATCAGGATCATACTAAACTTAGAGTAGTGATCCCACCCAAGCTTGTCAAACCAGTTATTTGGATGATACACCGAACCGCAGCTCATGTAGGTGTAGACAAGACTTTGGCTCTTGCTCAAGAAACTTTCGTTTGGAGACAAATGGGACAAACGATCCGCGACGTCATAAAGACCTGTGACAGTTGTCAGCGAAGCAAATATTCATCTAAGTTAATGAAGGAAGTTCCTAGATCAATATTACCTAGGAAGCCGAGAGAACTTTTCGCTACGGACATTTTCGGTCCGATTCCTCGTTCGACGAAAGGAAACCAGTTTGTTTTGGTGACAGTAGACGTATTTTCTAAATACGTATCTCTATGTCCTATCCAGAAAGCTACATCCAAGTACGTGATCAACAGATTAGAGAAAACAGTTATTCCAAGTATGGGGAAACCTGAGATTTTGTTGAGTGACCATGGATCACAGTTCACCAGTATGGAATTTTCTACTGCGATGGAACGTTTAGGAATTAGGCATGTATTTAATTCTGTGCGGTATCCGGAGGGAAATCCAGCCGAAAGGATTATGCCGGAAATTAGTAAAATGTGTCGCTTATATGTGTCAAGACAACACCACAGATGGATGGAAGTAATACCCATCATTAGTCAATGCTTGAATTCCACCATACATGAAAGCACAGGACAGATTCCGTCCATGCTTCATCATGGATTGAAACCTGATAGACCATGGGACCGAATCGTGAAGGCACCAGTAGATCCTCAACCTACACAAGAAAGATGAGTCGAGATGGCAGAATAGAGACTCAGAAGACAGGCGGAGAAGAGAGCCAGGAGACACGCAGGAAGGAGGTTTCACGAGCCGTTTCAAGAAAATGACGAGGTGCTGATTAGGAAGCCAGACACATCGAATCTTCAACTGAAGATCTACCATAAATTTGCGCCACTGTACGCGGGTCCATTCCGAATTGATGAAACGTACCGAAATAACAGCTACAAGATTGTCAGAATGGTTAATTATGAAGTTGTGGGGACTTTTAACGCAGCTAGCATTAGAAAGTATCATTATGCTGAATAAGAGGATTATAGAGCTATCGTGTACATATGTTGTGTATAGAATGCCTGAGAGTGTATTTTTTTTCTCAAGCCTGATAAAAAAAGGAGATGTACGGGAGAGATGTACCCGATACCCAGTTGAGGCTATCGGCTACGCCAGCTGACATTAAGCCGTAGTTGAGATTTATGGGAAAAGTTGTAATGATAGCGCTCACATCGAGTAGAGGAGAATATTAGGAAATGACGTAGAAGGCCAAGGATCAAGAAGGCACTGCCAGTCAAGTAGATGGAATTATGGGAGGAATATTAAAGTTTTATTAAGATCTTTATGGAACAGTAAATTTAATCATCTCAGAAGAGAAGAGATAACAAGCATTATATATGATAATAACTTGAAAAAAGACAGATAATCCCTTAAGTTATTGTATAACTTAATAGCCGAGATGAAGGTGGTCGAGATTATATTTGTGACGCACGACCGTAGTAGGTGGGGGTGAATCTCGTGACCGCGCCAGGTAGGAGCTGGTCAATGCAGTTTAGAGCCTTCAGTCGAGTTCAGCCAGCGAGCTGAGTGGTACACATGCGCAGAGCGTATGGTAAAGTCGAGCGGTGAACAGCACTTGTTACGTAAAGCGAAGGCGACAGTATTACTTAACAAAACAGAGAGCAGGAAGTAGGTCATCGAGCCAAGGCGAGCAACGCAGGGCAGACGGCGAGAGGACCGGTTCCGATGCAAGCTGTACGGGCCGTGTACGGAGGAGAAAAAGCCGGGGTTCAGAACAGCATTGTAATACGAGTTTGAGAACTTTATTTCGAGCTGCATTTTATAACGCAGAACAGTATAGCAAAGCGGCATGGCGAGGCCGGCTTTAAGCATAGTTCATTCTGGAACAATGCAGTAGATCAGAGCGGGCTAGTTCCGACTTTTATACGCAGGCAACATTAAAGAAGCTGAACTTCATTTCAACATTCAGTTACAACATTGAGTTGGGACTTGTATTCAGTAATAGAATTGTGCAGGCAGATAGTTACAATATACTGCAATTATGAACTTAGATATTCAAATTACATTATGACTATGCATTTCATAACGGAATATGAAGAGCGACCATGGGGTCCAAACAACATTAACGCTTTTATGCAAACGAACTGTTACAATTATATGCATTTATGAACATTGGCATGTGCATTAATAGAATTCTTTTTCATGAATTGTCATAAAATATCGAGTACGAACACAGCTACAGGGTGTTTCAAAAACGTATACACTCTCATAAATAAAATTTATTTTCTGCAAGTGAGACTTAACCGCTGTGGAGATTGAACTTTTAACAAGCAAACCGAACATTGTATGGGACAGTGGCGTAACATAGAAGAGGAATATGGGGTACGCTGCTTTTATGAACTATTACGTCAGGATTTGGACAGTATCCGCTATGGATAACATGCAGTTCATCATGTCGGAGTAAACGAAGACAGAGACGCGATGGCACCACGGAGCGATGGATTCGATTCCTGAAGAAGAGGAGGTCTAACAGCTGATTCACTTGGGATATGAAGGCGATCGTTATTGCGTGGGTGAAACGATATTCACGTCGATCTTTCGAGAAATTTATTACACACAAATAATCGACGATCTTGGAAATATAATAACAGCTGATATGAGAAGGTACTGTAAGAGTTATGACTTTCTAATATGATATTTTCATGAACACTGGGCATACATGTATATATTTTCTAGTAGGAGTTCTACGTTTATTTAGACATGGCTTAAACATTATTTGCTCCGAGTTTTGCTAGAATATGGCGTTACCATATGATATGGCAGGCACCATTACACGAAATTCTCACCATTGGTTGGCTTTATTAAGCAGATGTTTGGTCTTTTAGACATTTTCCAGTAAGGATAGTTTTCCTGGATAGGTAAATTTTTTTTGTGGCGAGTATTTCGAACTCGTGATCTGCAATTGGATTATTTAAACCACTTCGTCAGTTCATTGCATACTAGCGAGTGTGTATAATTCATCAGTAGGGATTTTTTCCATTGGATTGTTTGGAGATATTAAGATGTTGTTCACTCAAGTGAATGAATATCGCTTTTATATGACAACTAGAGACTTGTTGATTCCAATCTGGAACGTTCACTCATGAGACGACGAGATGGGGCCTTTCGTATTTATACGATTGCGTCGTGGTACACATCTTTACCCATCGTTCAGGGCATTATCATGTTAGACGATGGGGCAAGGCCTTTCGTATTTATACGATCGTGTGGTGGTTACTCATCTTACTTGCCATTGAGGAACTCATTTTTATCATCCGAGTGTACTTGAGATTGTAAGAGGATCAAACAAGGAACTACTAGTCACATATCAGTCGAATTTTGTTAAATAAATTAAAAATACATGTCAGCAGGGTTACATTTTGTAATTCTTGTTGGCCAATCCAATATTTTGTTGCTATACTCTTTTGAGAGTACTTTCAATTTAACAGCTGATACAGCTGATGCTTTTGATAATTTTTATGGTTGAATTTGATACCTTTGAGAAGGATTTAAAGTAATTGAATCTTATAAGATGAATCATTAATGGTCAGATTTATTTTAAGGCAGATCAGTATTGCATATTTCGATGTGAGAGATTGTAGCACATTGGTGTTTTTCTGTGAAGTGAATTATGAGAATTTTATGAGAATTTATGCTATTTGAAAGCAGATTGTGAATTTGATTTCGATTACTAAGGTAATATTTTTCCTAATTGCTTAAGAAGTTGTCTAAAGTGATCAAATTAATTACAGTTATTGGAGATTGTGTGCGTTGATAATTTGAAGCCAGTTATGTATTTTTGTAGATCATGCAACGTGATTAAGTGAAGTTTGTGATAGGCATTTTGTGGAATAATTGTGGTATTCAAATATGATATTTGATAAAGTGAAAATATATAATGTAGTTGAGGATAGTGAGATCCAACGTGAATTTGTGAAGGCAATAATATTTTTTGGCATGATAATTAAATACGAGATATAACTTGGAAGTGATAAAACTGTAAGACAACGTTCTATAACCCATGTTAAACAATTTGTTAGGAAATTAAACAAATAAATAATGTTGATAATACGAGATTTTCTGATAATAATAATTAATGAAATAATAATCTGAGAATTAAGCATATTAATGATCTGACCTAATGAAATAAAAATCAGAATGACTAGATGAAATAATAAAAATCTAAATAACCAGATGAAATAAAATTTAAATAAATTGATAAATTAAATTTTTGAATAGACCAATGAATTAAATAAATGGATGAATTAAAGATTGAATAAATAAGCTGACTTAAATAAATTAATAGATGATTGAATAGATGATGAATAACTGAATTAGAAGGTGATAATTAACTAAAGAAGCTGATGATTAATAAATTTAAATGGATTTAAATAAATTTAATTGAGAAATGATTTGAAGAATTGCAACTTGTGTTGATGAATTAAATATTTAATTTTGATGATGATGATGATTATAACCAATGAATAGTGGATTTTCTGTGATTCACAAATAAGCAATGATTAATGTCAGTGTAAATAGTGTAAATTAGTTATTCGATGTTTTGGGAGCATTTTACTAACATATTCAGCATTTGAATAATGCCATGCAAGCCATAAATTATGTGATATTTAAATATGTGTTTATAATATGTGTGTTTAGACAGATTAATAATATATTTACATCCACATTCATGATGTTAATTTAAAGAGAAATTAGATCTCAGTTATCACGAATGTCAGTGACGCAAAGACATAGTGCTACGGTGATCCTGAGAACCCAAGAGACTTTAGAAATTTTTCCTATTTTATGTGGATTAAATACACTTTGAGTAGAATGGAGATGGTTCGATTTTCTGGACAATTTAACGTTGGCATTCGACCATGCTCTTAGGTAGGATGAGTGTTTAATATGTCTGTCTGACTATCAAAGTTGAATAAATTTGTTTTTATCTTAGTTGTGATCTGATGATGATGTGATTTTCCTACTTCTTTCCTTGTCTTAATTAAGGCTTAACCAGGAAGGATGTGGTTTGCTAGGGATTCAGTTGATGGCGCCCATTTATATTTGTATTTCTTTAAATTAAATTTAAACCCGTAACGACCCTGGAGATACTTTATCTCGTGTTACCCTCTGCTTTTGAGATATTTCAACTCAATTTCCGACACATTCCTTATTTGACTTGGTGTTCATTTAACTCCGCTCTGTCCTGGAAATCCAGGAATGCGATGTAATAGCAGAAGGGTCATCGCATCCCCAGGACGAACGGGTACAGTACCAAATACTACCGTCAACGACACCTAGCTGTGAACTTTGCTGCTAGATGCCACCGCAACCAGCAACTTGCAACGAACGTTGTAACTTCCCCTCCGAAGGAAAGCATGCTGAGGGATTTTTAGCACTCTTAGGAAATCCGGCGACTTTGGCCGGCTTTGAACCAGCGACCTTGGGCATAGAAGGTCAGCATGCTACCAGTTAGCTACTCATAGTCATAGTCAGATGGAACAAGAAGTTCCGTGACGTACTAAAGAGCCTACTTTTCTTAAAATTAAGATTCATGCCAATGATTAATCTACAGTATATGAACCAATCTAGAATAATGACGAAATTAAGTTGGTATATCGAAATGTCATAATTAGTTCGAAATACTGTATACTAGGCATAATGTAGCCTAATAGAGCAATACAGTTGGCAGCCCTGGTGACTGAATATATTCTTAATTCCATCTCTTAAGGTACAGAACACAAAATGTGGTTGAAGACCAATGGACGTTACATGGAGTTAGACATTGGATCTATTAGTACACGTAAAAGCATGTTGGCAACAATGTCATGCGAGTGCTGGTCAGAAATAATCTGAAATATTATGATATCTTTTTGTGCCAATATTGGATGAAATCCATTTGTTGGTATAGAAGTTACATGTATTTTAAACTTGGACCTATCATCAGGCATAGAATCAGGCTGGCAGCACTGACTTATATTAATTACTCCAAATTAATCTAGAATGTCAGCTGCTATACGTGTGCAAAGTATAGAGCTGTTGGCATGCATACTTTCTGATATATTGAAATTAGTGTAAAAAATATAGACACCATTTATTAACAGTTGGCAGCCCTGATTGCTCTTAAGAATACTCATAGTCATATCTGTTATGTTACACATAGCACATACGAAATTTGGTTGAAATCCAACTGACAGTATATAAGTCAAATGTATTTAAAAATTGGTCCTATCAGCAGGCATAGAATCATGTTGGTAGAACTGACGTATATAAGTTACTCCAAATTAATGTAAAATGTCAGGTAATATACGTGTGCATAGTTTAAAGCTGTCGGCTTGCATACTTTCTGATATATTGGTATTTGGATAAAAATAGAGAGAGCAATTATTAACAGTTGGCAGCCCTGGTGGCTCTTACGAATACACTCAGTCATATCTGTTTATGTATACATATTACATACAAAATTTGGTTGAAACCCAATTGATAGTGTAGAAGTTATATGCATTTAAAAATTGGACCTATCAGAAGGCTTAAAATTATTCTGGCAACACTGTCATGTACGGCCTCCTGGAAATTAAACTGAAATAGTATTATCTACATGTGTGCCAATTTTGGAATAGCTCCCATGTATACCTTCCAAGATAACCAACATGGAGCTCAAATTTCTATTGCGTTTTTTTAGCAGTTGGTAGCACTGATATCTTTTTCAAATAAGGGCCAGAGATATTCCGGTATACATCTTTACTCATACTAAATTTGGTTTCGAATGCTGCAGCCGTTTAGGAGTTGATATGGGGGGAAACACACACACAGTCAGACAGCCAGACAGAAGGATAGACATACAGACAGACAGACAGACAGACAGAAGGAGATACATACATTTTCCCGGATTGATCTCATAAGTCTAGTTTTTCCTCATTTTTGCAAAGTGTGAAAAGTAGGCTAACAAGTAGTTCCGTGAAGAACTATACAGCCTATTTTCATATTTCCTACTTATGTTAACTGCCACTATCAACGTACAAAATTTCAGTTTGATTGCTATAATAAATTCGTAGATATTGAGAACCGTCTAAATATATCGGATGGTCGCCATGTTGGATTTTATATATGTAGGTCCTAAAGTTATGTACTGTTACATGAAGATTATTGTGTACGTGTAGCATTCAAATTTCAATTGCATGATTAGGACACAAGATGTAAAAATGAGATTCTAAAATTTCGCACAGCTGCCATCTTGTGGTTATGGAAACAATTGAAATAAATTAGATGCCAGTGGATTAGCATTCGTATCAGGATTTACTGTACCAAGTTTCACTGCACTCGGATGGTTAAATTGCGAGAAACGTTCATGTGAATATTTATACTTTGCGTCGCCGCCATGTTGGATTTGTGATCACCAGGTTATTTAAAGTCCTGTAGGCGAACTTAAGTTCATAGCCCCTATGAACTTGAAAAAAATTCAGTTTGATTGCTATAATAGATTCGTAGATATTCAGAGCCATCTAAATATTTCGGAGGTCGCCATGTTGGATTGTTAAATGTATAGGCATAGAGTCATGTACCATTAAAGAAAAATTATTGCGTAGGTTTATTATTCAAACTTTCACTTCGATCGCATGAATACGACACAAGAAATAAAAACTTAATTTTCGAAATTCGCACAGCCGCCATTTTGAGGTTATGTAAACAATTGAACTAAATTAGATACCAGTGCATTACAATGTGTATAAGCATTTCCTGTACCAGGTTTCATTGCGTTTGGTACATTAAATCGCGAGAAAGGTCTATTTAAAATTTTCAAATTCGCTTGGCTGCCATGTTCGTTTTGTAGTTAACTGGTTTTTGAAAGCCTTATAGATGAACTTCCAATAGTGCCCTTTATCTCCGTACAAAATTTCACGGTGATACCGCTAATAGTTTCAGAGATATAGAATGCCGGTGAAATATTTCGCACATCCGCCATCTTGTGGTTATGTAAACAATTGAACGAAATTAGATGTCGGTGCGTTACAATGTGTATAGGCATATAATGTACCAAGTTTTATTGCGCTTGGTTGCTTAAATCGCGAGAAACGTCTATCTAAAAGTCGCAAATTCGCATGACCGCCATGTTGGTTTTGTAGTTACCAGTTTTTCAAACGTTACATAGATGAACTTCTAGTAGTTCCCTTTATCACCGTAATAAATTCCAGGGTGATATCCGGAATAGTTTCGGAGATATTGAATGGTGGTGAAATATTTCGCACAGCCGCCATGTTGGATTGGTGAGACGTAACAAAATTTGAAGGGCACGGTGGAGGTCGCCCGGAATAGGGCTATGAACTTACCGAGTTTCATTGAAATCGCTCCAGCCGTTTAGATTTTATTAGGGGGGACACACACACACCTCACACACACACACACACACACACACACACACACGCAGAAACACACGGACAAAAGGTGATATAAGCCTATTTTTTCAAAATTGAAAATAGGCTAAAAATGAATGTGATCACGTCAATGGCGTTGTCTTGGCAACCTCTGATAGCTCATCCCTCATCAATTTAAAAGCGTTGCCATGGTAACCTCTGATGGCACTTGGCATTTTCTTTAATTCCGATATCATTTTTCTCATCCCTTGGCGTAATGGTGGGTCATATCAAAAATTCTTTCAGACAAAAGTTTTAGGTAATTATTAGGGGAATATTTTTCCATTGTGTACGGTTTTGATATTGTACCTATTAAGAGAGACATGATTAATGTTTCCCGAAAAACCCACTTTTTCCACCCCTTTGGTCAATGGTTGGTGCTATCAAAAAACTTATTTGACATATATTTTTGGCACTTATCCGACGCATATTATGAACTTTGAATGGATTCGATATTTCACGTATTAAAAGAGTTATAGCGAAACCGACAGTAGTGGCTACGCTGGCTAACGCGCAGCAATAAGTCATGGGGCCAAGATCTCTGCTGACTCGGTAGGCGCGTGGGTTCGAGCCCCACCGTCGGCCGTCCTTGAAATGGTTTTCCGTGGTTTCCCCATTTTCAACACCAGGCAAATGCTGGGACGGTACCTTCTAACAGGCCACGGCCGCTTCCTTCCACATCCTTGCCCAGTTTCATTCACCATCATTCATTTCATCTCTCATTAACTCTTCTCATGAGGTTGGCGTCAGGAAGGGCATCCGGCCGTAGAAACCATCGCCACAAAGACTTCCATCGCGTCTCATCCCCGACCCCGTTGGAAAACGGGAATAATAAGGGGTAGACTTACATACAAAGAAGTTATAGCGAAATTTCACTTTTTCGAAAAAAAAAAGCCCCCATTTTAACCCCCTTCGACCGATTTTGCCGATTAACGAACTCGACCGAGATTTTAATGGGATACTTATTATGTAAAAAATTCAAACTGATTGGGGCAAAATTACGGCAGTCTGGGGGATGTGAAACGCGAAGATATGTCGAAATTTTCCGGAAATCGAAACATGGTACCCATTGCAATAATTAGCTTTCTAATGAAATCTACCTAAAAGGACAAAAGAGCACCCCCCTCCTCCTCCCCCCCCCCTCCTCCAAAGAAAAGAACAACAACAACATAAATATAAATCCAGTTTGAACAATAACATTAATTTATAGTTCTACTAGCAGTAGTACCCGGCTTCGCCCGGTGGAATGATGATAATGTTTTAAGGTCTCCTTAGAAATATAATGGACTTAAAATCTAAGTCATTTGCCCCCAAAGACAATGAGGGAGTAATATCTAGGTCATTTGCCCTTTTGATAAGGATGATAATAAAAACTACTGTTGAATTGACACGTCAAACTTACAAACTACCGTAACAGAAATACATATTTCAAAATTCACAGGCGAGGAAGACTTATTGTGTGTGGTGATTAATGGTGGTGTATTGGGCGTAACATCTACTGTAGGTTATTTGTTCTTATGATGAGGATGATAAGGGAAACTACTACCGGTATTGAATTGACACTTCAACGTATAATGTACACAATGTACTGTAATAAAAATAACTATATGGCGGCTTCGGTGGCGTATTTGGTAGCATGCTGAGCTTCTATGCCCAAGATAGCGGGTTCAAACCCGGCCGAAGCCGTCGGATATTTTAAGAGCGTTAAAAATCCGTCAGTATGCCTTCCTTCGGAGGGGAAGTAAAGCCGGCGGTCCCATGTCAGATTTATGGCATGTTAAAGAACCTTCCACTAATTACACCTGTGTGAAGCTAAATTGGATAGGTAAACAACGCTCATAGATGTCTACGTCCGTTGCCAAGAGCCGACTGCAGTGGCGTCTAGTAGCTAAGTTCCGAACTTGGCCTAGTAGTCGTTGACGGTGGCGCTTGGCGGCAAAAGTACGAACTATTTGAAGAATTCTAAGTTGCAGTTTGTACTTAAATTAAAAAACAGATAACACACACTAATACAGTCATCACAATTTACACCGGTTATCAGACAGATTCTACACACACCCAAAGTACACGGGGCTACATGACCGCGTTGTCGCGGCCCCTAAAATTAAGAACCAACCAACCAAAAATAAATATTTTAAAAATCACAGTCGAGAAAGACTTTAAGCGGCGGTGATTATTGGTATGATGCGCGTAACATCTAGGTCATTTGCACTCATGATGATAATAATAAGGTAATGAAAAAATGACTACCTACTAAACGAACATGGTGTTATTTTAAAACTGATATAGGTAATTCAGGTGTCTAGCTTCGATGTCTTCCAAAGTCTCAACCTTATTTTCTGGCTTAGGCCTGTACTGGATGCGTCTAGTGAAAGAGCGTACTGCTCGGCAAAGACAAAGAATATAGGTCCAAGCTGCACGAACCTGAGATGATCGCAGATGATGACGAAATATGCTGACACACGTTCGGGGTTCCCCGTCCTATACAGATTGACCGGGAATCACTCACTGTTTCGCAACGGCCCTGTGCTGGCATCAGCATAGACAGCAGGAGATAACACGGCGGGCTCTGGAAAGTACTCTCAAGTCACCTCGCGATGAATCAGCAAGCTATTCTCACAACTGACCCCCCCCAGGGTCTCACAACTTGTGGGACGTCGGTTGGCGACCACGGAACCCCAGCTGAGTCTGACATCGCTTCTACTTCCTGGTGCCGGGCTCATTTCAGTTCTCTTTCCTGTCGGCCTCCCTTGGTCAACTCTTGTTCTCTTCCGACCCAGACTGTATTAGGGTATCCGAGGGCTAGGGGGTCTTTCAATTTCCCGCCTTAATTGGCTTTGTCTCATCTTTCCTGATACCCTCATTCTTCGAGGGGTCTGCCTTCTTTTCCTTTTCATAATATCTCCTGTCTTCTGCTCAAGGCCCTCAAAGAGGCAGGGTGTATGTAGACCCACCACTTCTGGTACACCCTCAAGGGCTCATGACTGGTGAGTTAGGAAGCTGGCAACCCCGAGGAATTCCTGAGCTACATGCAGGGAATGGAGTGGTATGTCAGAAATTTCAAATGGACAGTGTTACGCATCGGGTTCCAAAGGATAAGTATACACACTTTGTTTTCGATCGGTGAACGATGTAGATTTGTACCAAAGGGCCTTAATGCGGGAAACGGAGTGGTCTGTCCGAAATTTCGAGTGGACGGTGTTACTCGTCGAGTTCCAAACGGTAATTATGTAAAATCTGGTTGAGATAGGTGAAACGGTGTAGTTTTGTGCCAAGGGCCAAAATGCAGGGAATGGAGTGGCCTGTCCAAATTATAAAGTGGACAGTGTTACTCATCGGGTTCCAAAGGGTAAGTATACACATTTTGTTTCCGATCGGTGAACGATGTAGATTTGTGCCAAAGGGCCTAAATGCGTGGAATGGAGTGGTCTGTCCGAAATTTCGAGTGGACAGTGTTACTCGTCGAGTTCCAAAGGGTAATTATGTAAAATCTGGCTGAGATCGGTGAAACGGTGTAGTTTTCTGCCAAAGGGTCAAAAAGCAGGGAATAGTGTGGTCTGTCCGAAATTTAAAGTGAACAGTGTTACTTGTCGGGTTCTACGGGTAAGTATATAAAATTGGGGTCAGATCGGTGAAACGGTGTAGATTTGTGCCAAACGGCCTAAATGCAAGGGATGGAGTGGCCTCGCCGCAATTTCAAGCAGACAGTGTTAGTCGCAGTGTTCCAAAGGGTAAATATACAAATTTTGGTTGAGATCGGTGAAACGGTGTAGATTTGGGACAAAGGGCCTAAATGCAGGGAATGGAGTGGTCTGTCCGCTATTTCAAGCAGACAGTGTTACTCGCTGGGTACCAAAGGGTAAGTTTCCGAATATTGGTTCTGATCGGTGAAACGGTGTAGATTTGTGCCAAAGTGCCTAAATGCAGGGAATGGGGTGGTCTGTCCGAAATTTTAAGTGGACAGTGTTACTCGCAGGGCACCAAAGGGTAAGAATACGAATTTTGGTTCTGATCGGTGAAACGGTGTAGATTTGGACCAAAGGGCCTAAATGCAGGGAATGGAGTGGTCTGTCCGAAATTTTAAGTGGTCAGTGTTACTCGCAGGATTCCAAAGGGTAAATATACAAATTTTGGTTGAGATCGGTGAAACGGTGTGGATTTGGACCAAAGGGCCTAAATGCAGGGAATGGGGTGGTCTGTCCGAAATTTCAAGTGGACAGTGTTACTCGCAGGGTTCCAAAGGTTAAATATACAACTTTTGGTTGAGATCGGTGAAACGGTGTAGATTTGTGCAAAAGGGCCTAAATGCAGGGCATGGGGTGGTCTGTCCGAAATTTAATGTTGACGGGGTTACCCGCAGGGTTCCAAAGGGTAAGTATACAAATTTTGGTTCAGATCGGTGAAACGGTGTAGATTTGTATACATAACAGACAGACAGACAGACAGACAGACAAACTTTGTGCTTTATATATATAGATAGAAGATATTCTGCTTTTAGCTCACAAGAAAGTCGACATGAAATTGCCAATATTAAAGCAACATTTGCAATAAACACAATGAAAAGTTAAGACTCGTTCAAGTTGGAATATTAACAAATACTTTCTGTGTTTCAGTCTTGAGTCTTTTGACTGGTTTGATACAGCCTTCCATGGTTCCCTGTCCTGAGCTAATCGTTTCTTCTCTACATAGCTACCACACCCTACATCCAAGACAATCTGTATAACATACTATATTCTAACCTAGCTCTACCCCTACAGTTCTTGTCCTAGGCCCAACCTTCCATAACTAACTTTGCTATTCATGGGTGTCTTAGTATGTGTCCCACCAATCTACTGTATCTCTTCTCTTTATTAGCAGTCACCAGAAAAATCTTTCCTCTCCCACCCATCTTAATACCTCTTTTTTGTAACCCTATATAGCCATTGAATTTTCATTATTCTCTTGTAACACCACATTTCAAAAGCTTCAATTCTCCTCTATTCTGCTGCTCCAACAGTCCAATTTTCACTTTCATAGAGTGCCACACTCCAGACAAAGGCCTCCAAAAATTAATTCCTAATACCTAAATCTATATTCGATGTCAACAGATTCCTTTTCTGTAGAAATGCTTTTTAAACCCTCTTTGCTTCGTCCAACACTGGTTATTTTTCTTCCTAAGTAAGAGAAGTCTCCTACTTCCTTGAGCTTTTCACTTGTCAATTCGACGTCCATAGGTGCTTCTATTATTTTTTGGCTGCATTCCAATATTTCTGTTTTACACTTGTTATTATTATTTATTTATGTACTTATTATTGTCTTTTACTAATATTTTCAGTGGCATTTCATCTACAGACAAGGTTCTTTAGCAATTAGTTACCCTCAATTGCCAAAATATGGTATTTCATCCTCTTATCTTGGAAACAGTAGGTCTTGTTGATATCTGGACAGCTGCTACATGAAATACCCTGCAAAGTAGATACCTGCATTTCATTTCCACTTTTTACTTTCTGTGAAGCAGTATCACTGCTGGACGAAATGATAGCCAGGGACGAGAGTTACATTGCACTGGCCCAGTGTGAACAGGTAGCTGTGGAGCGAAGCAAAGTGACGCAGTGATTGATTGTCTTTTGACCGGAAGCTGCAATGCAGCTGCGGCAGCTTTCCACACGCAAAAACCTCCGGCTTGAAAAATTAAAATAAATTGATCTTCATCCGTTATCGTTTCAGATTCAACCAATCCATCGTGTTTAAAAGCTCCGCCACCAAACAATTTCTCTCCGCTGGTTTATGCATCGATTATATTAATAGTCGATATACTGTACGAGTCTATAGGTAGCTTTCACATAATTGTATGGCAAAAGACTGGTATCGTATTTCAGATAATCCTAGTGTATACCAATTTTGAAATTAATGATGATAAAGCTGCTGTTAAGAGGGGCATAACTTATAGGTTATCAGCCTGAACTGCTGTGCTCAAGATAGCGGGTTCAAACCCGACCGAAATCGTCGGATTTTTTAAGAGCGATAAAATCCTTCAGTATCCCTTCCTTCGGAGGGGAATTAAAGCCGGCGGTCCCAAGTCATAGATTTAAAGCACGTAAAGAATCCTTCCACAAACTAAAACTTTTGTGAAGCTAAATCTCTAGGTTGGATTTCGTTGGAATACTCTATCAAAGTTCCAACGTCACCACTAGGTAACAGTGACATCTGGTAGCGACAGTTGGAACTACTTGAAATTGAACGGAACTTGTAGCTCACCCTATGGGAGTCCGCTTGAAGCAGTTACAGCCTCTGGCGAGCCGAACATGTCCTCGGCCACTCCCGGCCTTAAAAGCCATACGATACATAAAACAAGATGCTCAGTAAAAAACATATAGCCTACTTTCTCCTAAATGCATGGGTATTGTTATAACTCTTTGTCCCTTTCAAAGAGTATAATTGAATATTGGTTGTAGTAGGTTGTTGAAATACAACATATTATACGGATATTAAACATGAATATGAGGTGCCCTTTGCTAGTGCTATCTCTGTACAAAATTCCATTCAGTTCGGTTTCACCGTATTTGAATTGATAGGGAGAATCGATTTGCACACATACATGGCCGCTATCAGCAAACTATAGGGGCGATGACCTTGTAGTCGAGTTAAAAGATGCAACATTTGGTAGAGATCAAATGATTAGGATGGTCGTAATTTGATTTAAGCTTTTAAAATTTGGGTGGCCACCATTCCGTTTCTGTCAAATTGGTGGCGATTTAAAGCATGACACTGAGGTGCCCTTTGCTAGTGCTACCTTGTACCAAATTTCGTTCAATTCAGTTTCACCGTATTCGAATTGATAGGGGGGGGGGGGGAGGACTGACATTCAGAGTACACACACTCACACACACAGACAGACACACAATTTTTTGCCCTGTGTTGATCTCATAAGTCTACTTTCATTTTTTGCAAAAATCGAAAGTAGGCTAATAAAGCCTGTAATGAAGTGAATGTTTATTAAAATGTTTAACAATAATTGCTAACAATTAATACTGTACCTTTCAGTCGGACAGCACAAACCTATTTAAATTATTGGAATATGTGAAGTATAAAACCAAAGGAAACCCCGTGGCGTTACAACCCATGAAGGGCATAGGCCTATCAAGCGACTGCTGCCCAGCCATTTGGCCTACAGCAGATTATTATGGGGTGACGCGTGGTGAGCACGTCGGGTCCCTTCGACCTCGACTTTTGTTCCTCTTTTACGGTGACAGACATATGACTTGATATCCGTGACCGGCGCACTGCCTCTCTGTCAGACAGCTACTCAATTGTCCTCACTAGACTGTGTGTACCCCGTGCAAGCTCTCACTTCAGTTTCTAAAATTCCTGATGGAGCCGGGAATTGAACTCGGGGCCTCGGAGTGTGAGACATGCATGTGAAAATTAACCTGAAAGAAATTACATTTGATTAAGTTTTAAATATATTATTACGGTCTATTGAAGAGGAAGTAAAAGAAGAAGAAAAATAGTTCGTAGCAATATGTGTTAATCTTAATCACATGTAATTAATTTTAGTCTTATTCTTCTTCTTCTTCTTCTTCTTCTTCTTCTTCTTCTTCTTCTTCTTCTCGCGGATGGGCTACTTAGGACCACGCGAAATGAACGTTGTTGAGCCTTCCTCCTTGCCCAATAGCTCTCCATATGCATGGATTGTTGTAGTTTCTGTTCCTCCGACCATGCACGTCGTGTTGGTTTCTTCTGATCTTCCTCAAATCCCCTTGTGTGAACAATATTCCTGATAGCATTTCTATTCATCATATCTGGTGATCCCATCTCCACTAGGTCTCCTCCACCTGTTTGTAGCACTTTGGTCTTGTACGTTAGTTCTGCAGAAATTTGTGGATTCGGTAAGTAAGTCTCGTATGATTCATTCTTTCCAATTGGCCCAAAAATTGAATTCGTCTCATTCTCATGGTATCGGTAAGATTATAAATGTTCATATACGGTATATTTCAGAGTTGGGTTTGGGATAGTGTGTGCCCTTGTTCAAGAATATGATAAGATCATCTCCAATCCAACTCTACCCGTTCACAGGGATGTTGCAGATCTCTGGAGACAAAGGCTGAACTCCCTTAAGCCACCAATGAAAACATCTGAGAATTTAATGGATGCTGGTTTCAATTTAAAAGAGGAATGGAAAGAGCAATGGTTTCGTACAGCTCCGGAGTGGCCAAACCTCTTTAATCCAAACCATGCCCCAGCTGGTTTCAGTTTGCCAAGAAGAACGTGGTCATCACTAAATAGATTTCGCACTAATTGTGGATGATCTGCATTCTCCCTTCACCAGTGGGTCTTCAGGGACTCTCCAGACCATGCATCACATAATTGGCGAATGCCCTCTGCGTGCTTATGGTGGAGACCAGAAAGGCCTTGCTGATGTCTCAGTATCCCTAGTGCAATGGATAAATAATGTAGATACCCATGTGTAATTGTTCACTACTTAGTACCATGTATTCTTTGCAGGCTTTTGTATAATATCTTATATATAAAAGTGAAAGTCTGTATGTGGGTATGTGGGTATGTGGGTATGTGGGTCTGTTCCGTATACAAATCTACACCGTTCCACCAATCTCAACCAAATTTTGCATACACATAGTTTATGACCCAGAAGGAACCGCTGGCTACATGGATTTTCGATAGTCTTTCTCATTCTCCTGATTTCGGCCCTTTTGCACTCAAGCACAGGCTAATAAAATCATAAAATATACTCATGAAGGAATGGCAAGGCAGATAGTTTCCATGGCAACATAGCTCAAGTCGAGACACGGCCGACTGGATGCCAGTTGCGCTCTGCACACCCGGTATAGAAAATGAGGATCTTTACTTGAAATCCCGTTAGTTACTCAACTGCTCACACAGCACTGTCAACCGAGTTTAGCATAACAAAGACTTGACACTATCTACTATTTATTTGTCGATTACCACTCAATCACTCACTCACTCATCCATTCATCACGAAATCACAGAAACCACCGAACGAATTGGAATGAAATTTGGTATGCAGCTTCCTCAAGGGCCGCAAATGACCACTAAGGGAGGATTTTTAGATATTCAGGTTTTAAAGGGGTGTTACGGGGGTAGACCTGCATTTCATTGAATAGCAGTATCTCCCGATTGGTTTCAATGGGGGATGTGATACTCGGCATATAAACTCATCATTAAAAAAAAGATGTTCAATAATGAACATATAGCCTACTTTCTCCTAAATGCATGTGTATTGTTATAACTCTTTGTCCTTTTCAAAGAGTACAATTGAATGTTGGTTGTAGTAGCTTGTTGAAATACAACATGCTATAGGGATATTAAACATGAATATGAGGTGCCCTTTGCTAGTGCTACCTCTGTAAAAAATTCATTCATTTCGGTTTCACCGTGTTTGAATTGATATGGGGAATGGATTTGCACTCATACATGGCCGCTATTTGCAAACTATTGGGCTGATGACCTTGTAGTCAGTCATAAGATGCTTTCAACAAAAAGGCATGTTGTTGCAAAATCTGGTAGAGATCAAATTATTGTGATGGTCGTAATTTGATTTAAGCTTCTAACATTTGGGTGGCCGTCATTCCGTTTCCGTCAAGATGGCGGCGATATAAAACATGACACTGAGGTGCCCTTTGCTAGTGCTACCCCTGTACCAAATTTCGTTCAATTCGGTTTCACCGTGTTTGAATTGATAGGAGGAATCGATTTGCACACATACGTGGACACCATCTGCAATCTATTGGGCTGATGATCTTGTAATTTGGTCAGAATATGCTTCCCACATCAAGGTTGTTGCAAAATTTGGTAGAGACTAGATTATTAGGTTGGTCGCAATTTCATTTTAGCTTTTAACATTTGGGTGGCAACGATTACGTTTTCGTCAAGATGGCGGTTATATAAAACATGACACTGAGTTGCCCATTGCTAGTGCTACCTCTGTACCAAATTTCGTTCCATTCGGTTTGACCGTGTAAGAATTGATAGGGTGAATCGATTTTCACACAAAGATGGCCACCATCCGCAAAATATTAGGCTAATTACCTATTTGTTTGGTCAAGGGATGCTCCCTCCATAAAGGTATGTTGTTGCAAAATTTGGCAGAGATCGAATAATTAGGTTAATCGTAATTTGAATTAAACTTTGAACATTTGTGTGGCCGCCATTACGTTTCCGTCAAGATGGCGGTGATATAAAACATGACACTGAGGTGCCCTTTGCTGGTGCTACCTCTGTACCAAATTTCGTTCCATTCGGTTTCACCGTGTTCGAATTAATAGGGGGAATCGATTTTGACACCAAGATGGCCACCATCCGCAAACTATTAGGCTAACGACCTATTAGATTGGTCAAAGGATGCTCCCTCCATAAATGTATGTTGTTGCAATATTTGGTAGAGATCGGATGATTATGTTAGTCGTAATTTGATTTAAGCTTTGAACATTTGTGTGGCCGCCATTACGTGTCTGTCAAGATGGCGGCGATATAAAACATGACACTGAGGTGCCCTTTGCTAGTGCTACCTCTGTACCAAATTTCGTTCCATTCGGTTTCACCGTGTTTGAATTAATAGGGGGAATCCATTTTGACACAAAGATGGCCGCCATCCGCAAACTATTAAGTTAATGACCTATTAATTTTGTCAAAGGATGCTTCCTTCATAAAAGTATGTTGTTGCAAAATTTGGTAGAGATCGGATGATTAGGTTAGTCGTAATTTGATTTAAGCTTTGAACATTTGTGTGGCCACCATTACGTTTAAGTTAAGATGGCGGCGATATAAAACATGACACGAGGTGCCCTTTGCTAGTACTACCTCTGTACCAAATTTCGTTCCATTCGGTTTCACCGTGTTCGAATTAATTGGGGGAATCGATTTTCACACAAAGATGGCCACCATCCGCAAACTATTAGGTTGATGACCTATTAGTTCGGTCAAAGGATTCTCCCCCCATAAAGGTATGTTGTTGCGAAATTTAGTAGAGATCGGATGATTAGGTTAGTCGTAATTTGATTTAAGCTTTGAACATTTGTGTGGCCGCCATTACGTTTCCGTCAAGATGGCGGCAATATAAAACATGAAACTGAGGTGTCCTTTGCTAGTGCTACCTTTGTCCCAAATTTCGTTCAATTCGCGTTCACCGTGTTCGAATTGATAGGGGGGGGGGGACAGACATTCAGAGTACACACACTCACACACACACTCACACATACACATACACACACTCAGACAGACACACTTTTTTTCGCCCTGTGTTGATCTCATAAGTCTACTTTCAGTTTTTGCAAAAATCGAAAGTAGGCTAATAAGAAGACACGTGTCTGAGGGTTTTTCGATGTGGTGTATATTATGAGGTGAAAGGTGTTTTTTTTAGCGTATGGCTTTTAGTGCCGGGAGCGTCCGAGGACATGTTCGGCTCGCCAGTTTTTGTAGCTGCATTGAGACGGACACCCAATGGGTGAGCTACAAGTACGGTTGGGGAGGAAAGTTGGAAGGGAGGGTCGAGGAGTTGGAAGGTAGCGGCTGTGGCCTATAGTTAGGGACCAACCCCGTCATTTGCCTGGAAGGAAGATGGGAAACCACAGAAGACCATCTTCAAGGTTGCCGGCGGGGGGATTCGAACCTCCTCGCCTCCCGGATGTGAGCGACTGCCAACAGTCATGCCTTAACGACCTCGGCTAACTCACCCGGTTGGTGAAAGGGGTGAAAAGTGGGGATTGAAAGATTCCTAACGGAGCGCGTATCTCTTAAACGACTTAGGCGAGGAGTTTGAAACTCAGCGAAAAATAAATCAATATAAAAAAGAAGTTAATATGTGTTTGACCGTTTTTTCATAAATCCAATTTAAGGGGCCCATGGGTAGGGGTGAAATTCTGGGGGGGGGGGGACAGGAAAGAAAGTGTCCTAACTGATTGACTGACTCACTCATCAAACTCAGGGGGAAAAACTGCTTTAAAGTAAGTAAATAGCTGTTCGACAGTTTTTTTGATCAATCAAATTCAAGGTGTTCATCGGGAGGGGTGAAATTCTGAAGAAAAACAAGTAGTTCCATGAAGAACTAAATAGCCTATTTCCATATGTCCTACCCGTGTTTATTTCCTCTATCAACATACAATATTTCAGTTTGAAGGTTGTGATAGATTCGTAGATATTGAGAACCGCCTAAATATTTCAGATAGTTCGCAGGTTGGATTTTTATTTATGTGCTATTACATAGAAGATTATTCTGTACATGTGGTATTCAAAGTTCAATAGCATGATTAGAACACAAGAAGTAAAAACGAGATTTTAAAATTTCGCACAGCTGCCATCTTGTGGTTATGAAAACAATTGAAATAAATTAGAAGCCAGTGGATTAACATATGTATAAGTATTTAACGTGCTATGTTTTACTGCACTCGGATGGTTAAATCGCGAGAAACGTTCATTTAAATATGTATAGTTCGCGTCGCCGCCATGTTGGACTTCTACTCACCAGGTTACTGAAAGTCCTATAGGTGATCTTATGTTCATAGCCTCTATCAACATAACAGAATTCAGTTTGATTGCTGTAAAAGATTCGTAGATATTAAGAACCGTCTAAACATTTGGGATCCTCGCCATTTTGGATTGTTATATGTATAGGCCATAGAGTTATGTACCATTAAAGGAAAATTATTGCGTAGGCTCATTATTCAAACTTTCACTTCTATCGCATGATTACGACCCAAGAAATAAAAACTTAATTTTAAAATTTCACGCAGCCGCCATCTTGAGGTTATGTAAACAATTTAACTGAATTAGATGCCAGTGCATTACAATAGTATATAATCATTTACTCTACCACATTTCACTGCGCTCAGAGAGTTAAATCACGAGAAAAGTATATTAAAATGTTTCAAATTCGCTTGGCCGCCATGTCCGTTTTGTACTTACAGGCTTATGAAAGTTACATAGATAAACTTATAGCAGTGCCCTTTATTACCGTACTAAATTTTAGGGTGATATCTGTAATAGTTTAGGAGATATAGAATGCCGGTGAAATATTTCTCACAGCCGCCATTTCGAGGTTATGTAAACAATTGAACTAAATTAGATGCCAGTGCATTACTATGTGTATAAACATTTGCTGTACCAAGTTTCATTACGTTTGGATGGTTAAATCGCGAGAAAAGTCTATTTAAAAGTCTCAATTTCGCTTGGCCGCCATGTTGGTTTTGTAGTTACCAGGTTTTTGAAAGTCTCATAGGTGAACTTCTAGTAGTACCCTTTATCACCTACCTCGAGATTAACGGTCACGTTAAACTACAAGCTTTAGCTTTTCCTTTATCACCGTACACAATTTCAGGGTGATATCGGTAATAGTTTCGGAGATACTGAATGCTGGTGAAATATTTCGCACAGCCGCCATGTTGGATTGGTGAGACACAAGAAAATTTTAAGGGCACGGTCGGGGTCGGACAGAATGGTGCTATGATATTACCGAGTTTCACTGAAATAGCTCCAGCCAATCAAAAGTTAATAGGGGGGGACACACATACACCTCACACCCACACGCACATACACACCGACAAAAGGTGATCTCATAGGCCATTTTTTTTTCAAAATTGAAAATAGGCTAAAAATGAAAGAAAATGTCCTGACTCATTCACTCACTCAACATCGCCCAGCCAAAAATATTGAAGTTGGAACCATGGCATTTCGGGGATATGTTCGTTGTATGTCAAAACCGTACAGTAAGGGAAGTTTTTTGGATATTCATGTTCTAATGGGGTCTTAAGGGGGTTAAACCTGCATTTCATTGAATAACAATATCTCACGAGTGGTTTCATTTGTGGATGTGATACTCGGCATATAAACAACCGTAATCATTAAAAATAAGCGGACCTGTGTCTAAGGGTTTTTCGATGTGGTGTATTATTATGAGGTGAAAGGGGTGAAAAGTGGGGATGAAGGATTCCTAACGGAGCGTGTAGGCCTATCTCTTAAACGACATAGGCGGGAAATTTGAAACTCTGTGAAAAGTAAGTAAATCGGTGTTCGACCGTTTTTTCATAAATTAATTTAAGGGGCCAATGGGGTGGGGTGAAATTCTGGGGGAAAAAGGAGAGAAAGTGTTCTGACTGATTAACTCACTCACTCATCAATCTCAGGGGAAAAAGGCAGCTTAAAAAATAAGTTAATAGGTCTCCCAGCGTTTTTTCATCAATCCAATTTAAGGAGCCCATGGGGAGGGGTGAAATTCTGGTAACAATAATTGAAAGAAAATGTCCTGTCTCACTCACTAACTCCCAGCGAAAACTATTAAAGTTGGAATCATGAAATTTTGGGAATATGTTCGCTGTATATCGAAAACATCAACAAAGGAATGTTTTTTTTGTTTATTCGGGTTTTAAAGAGGTGTTAAGGGAGTAAACGTGCCTTTCATTGAATAACCATATCTCATGAGTTGTTTCTTTGGGGATGTTATATTCGGTATATAAACTAATCATTAAAAATAATCAGACATATGTATAAGGGTTTATCGATTCGGTGTATATTATGAGGTAAAAGGGGTGAAAATTGGGGGTTGAGGGATTCTTAACGGAGCGTGTATCTCTGAAACGACATAGGCGAGAAGTTTGAAATTCGGCGGGAAAAAACAGCTTAAAATACAAGTAAATAGGTGTTCGACCGTTTTTTCATAAATCCAATTTAAGGGGCCCTTGGAGAGGGGTGAAATTCTGGGGGAACAAAAACAGGAAAGAAAGTGTCCTAACTGATTGACTCACTTACTCACTCATCAAACTCAGGGGGAAAACAGCTTTAAATAAGTAAATAGGTGTTCGACCGTTTGTTTCATAAATCTAATTTAAGGGGTTCATGGGGAGGGGTTAAATTATCAAAAATAAATGAAAGAAAATGTCCTGACTGACTCACTCACTCATCATCGCCCAGGCAAAATTATTGAAGTTAGAAACATGAAATTTTGGGGATATGTTCGTTGTATGTCGAAAACGTCCACAAGGAAAGAGTTTTGGATATTCAGGTTCTAAATAGGTGTTAAGGGGGTAAACGTGCATTTCATTGAATAACAATATCTCACGAGTGGTTCCATTTGGGGAAGTGATACTTGGCATATATACTAATCATTAAAAATAAGCTGACACATGTCTAATGGTTTTTCGATTTAGTGTATATTATGAGGTGAAAGGGATGAAAAGTGGGGGTTGAAAGATTCCTAACGGAGCGTGTATCTCTGAACGACATAGGCGAGGAGTTAGAAACTCGGAGGAAATCAAATGAGCTTAAAAAGAAATAAAAATAAAATAAATAGGTGTTCGACCGTTTTTTCATGAATGCGATTTAAGGGGCCTGTGGGGAGGGGTGAAATTCTGGAAGAAAAACGTCCACTAAGGAAGGATTTTTGGATGTTCACTCTCATCGACGAACCAAAACTATTAAAGTTAGAAGAATGATGTTTTGGGGATATGTTTGTCATGAGCCGAAAACGTCTACTAAGGAGGGATTTTTGGATATTCAGGTTCTAAAGGGGTGTTAACGGGGCTAAACCTGCACTTCATTGAATAACATTATGACACGACTATGACGCGAGCGAAGCGAGGCTAAAAATGAGATGGTGTGTGTCTGTGTATTACTCAATCACGCAAGTACCACTGGTCCGATTTACATGAATTTTACATGGAAGTAGCTGATTTACCTGGTTAACATATAGGTTACTTTTGATTTCAATACTTTACACTATTTAAGGATGGCGACCATTTTAGTGACGTCACTACACCCTTTGGTTTCAAACTTTCATATTTCCATTTCAAATAAAAAGAGAACGCTAAGAAATAGCAAACTTTTGGTGGCATATACGAGGTTTAAAATTACATTTTCTATCCGAATGGTGTCTCCAACGGTTAACGAGTAAAACCTAAATTCGTGCTATAAAACACGGTCAACGCCGAGCGGTGTAGTTGGACAAAATGTTCCATCCTTAATCTCCCTCTGCGCAGCACCTCGCTTATCCCCTGTTTTAACTGTCACCTACACATTTTAATTTATTTATGACGCGTAGCGAAGCACGGGTACTTCAGCTAGTTGTATATAATTGTCCATTATGTAAAATTCCATACGCTTAATAATAATAATTCTAAGATCTTTCGCATAATTTTCCATTCCTTAATCTCTATTTGTTCCTTTAATGTTTTAAGTTGTAAATTGAGCGTTTCTGAAGCATAAAGAGCTTCCTGTTTAATCACTGTTAAGTAATGGCGAATTTTACTATTCCATGACAAGCATTGCTCGTTATAAACATTTTTTAGCCTACTTTTCACATTTTGCAAAAATGAGGAAAAAGTAGTCTTATGAGATCGATCCGGGAAAATGTGTGTCTGTCTGTCTATCTGTCTGGCTGGCTGGCTGTGTGTGTGTCCCCCCTATCAACTCCTAAACGGCTGCAGCAATCAAAACCAAATTTAGTATGAGTAAAGATGTGCACCGGATTAGCTCACGTCCATATTTGAAAATGATGTCAGTGCTACCAACTGCTGAAAAAACGCACTAGAAATTTGAGCTCCATGTTGGATATCTTGCAAGGTATGCATGGGAGCTATTCCAAAATTGGCACACATGTAGATAATACTATTTCAGTTTAATTTTTAGAAGGCCAACCATGACAGTCTTGCCAAAATAATTTTAAGCCTTCTGATAGGTCCAATGTTTAAATGCATATAACTTCTACACTATCAACTGGATTTCAACCAAATTTTGTATATAATATCTGTACATAAACAGATATGACTGAGCTTAATCTTAAGAGCCACCAGGGCTGCCAACTGTTAATAATTGCTCTCTCTATTTTTTTAAAATCCGAATACCAATATATCAGAAAGTATGCAAGCCAACAGCTTTAAACTATGCACACGTATATTCTGACATTTTAGGTTAATTTGGAGTTGCTTATATGCGTCAGTTCTACCAACATGATTCTAAGCCTGCTGATAGTACCAATTTTTAAATACATGTAACTTATATACTATCAGTTGGATTTCAACCAAATTTCGTATGTGCAATGTGTACCATAACAGATATGGCTATAAGTATTGTTAAGAGCAATCAGGGCTGCCAACTGTTAATAAATGCTGTCTTTATTCTTTTTACCCCAATATCAATATATCAGAAAGTATGCAAGCCAACAGCTCTATACTTTGCACACGTATAGCACCTGACATTCTAGATTAATTTGGAGTAATTAATACAAGGCGGTGCTGCCAACATGATTCTATGCCTGCTGATATGTCCAATTTTAAAATACATGTAACTTCTATACTAACAAATGGATTTCATCCAAAATTGGCACAACAAGATATCATAATAATTCATATTATTTCTGACCAGCACACGCATGGTATTGTTGGCAACATGCTTTTACGCGTGCTGATAGATCCAGTGTCTAACTGCATGTCACGTCCATTGGACTTCAACCAATTTTGTATTCTGTACCTTAAGAGGTGGAACTAAGAATATATTCAGTCACCAGGGCTGCCAACTGTAGTGCTCTATTAGGCTACATTATACCAGGTATATTTTGAACTAATTAGATATTTCGATATTACCAACTTAATTTCGTCATTATTCTAGATAGGTTCATATACAGTAGAATAATCATTGGCATGAAAAGTAGGCTGTATAGTTCTTCACGGAACTTCTTGTTGTGTATTGAAAAGCTACCTCCATTCCTCCATTTTCTGGATTCTTGATGTTAGAGATTTATTTACATTGCCATATTCTGTAACCCATTCGCCAAATATTTAAATTATTTTACTCTAGCAATTTTGTTAGAATTAATATCAATTTAATGTGGAGCGTTTTTTATGTTAGTCAAAAAAATTTTTTGCTCATAAGAAATATGAAGCCCTATTTTTGCTGCTTGTTCTTCCAAGATAGTGATCTGCTTCTGTGCATCAGAGATGTCTTCAGCAATTAGTGCCATATCATCAGAAAACTCTAAACAGTCTGGCCCTAGACGCTGAGATTGTGCCCCAGCTTTTCTCCATTCTCTAACAACCTTTTCCAGGGCAGAATTGAAAAGTAATCGGGAGATTCCATCACCTTGGCGGACGCCTGTATTTATTTCAAACTCTATCACTAAATCTACCCATAAATTTTACTTACGCCATTGTCTCTGTAAGTGTGTCTTTGATAATATTTCTTGTTTTTTGGTCAAGTCCAAATCCTGTTAAAACATTAAAGAGTGATGCGCGATCTATACTGTCATATGCATTCCAGAAATCCACAAACGTTATGACATATTTTTAGCCTACTTTCGATTTTTGCAAAAAATGAAAGTAGACTTATGAGATCAACACAGGGCGAAAAAAGTGTGTCTGTGTGTGTGTATGTGTGTGTGTGAGTCTGTGTGTGTGTATGTGTGTGTGTGAGTCTGTGTGTGTGTGTGTGTGTCTGTGTGTGAGTGTGTGTACTCTGAATGTCTGTCCCCCCCCCCCTATCAATTCGAACACGGTGAATGCGAATTGAACGAAATTTTGTAGAAAGGTAGCACTAGCAAAGGACACCTCAGTGTCATGTTTTATATCGCCGCCATCTTGACGGAAACGTAATGGCGGCCACACAAATGTTCCAAGCTTAAATCAAATTACGACTAACCTAATCATCCGATCTCTACCAAATTTCGCAACAACATACCTTTATGGGGGGAGCATCCTCTGACCAAACCAATAGGTCATCAGCGTAATAGTTTGCGGATGGCGGCCATCTTTGTGTGAAAATCGATTCCCCCTTTAAATTCGAACACGGTGCAACCGAATGGAACGAAATTTGGTACAGAGGTAGTACGAACAAATGGCACCTCAGTGTCATGTTTTATATCGCCGCCATCTTGACGGAAACGTAATGGCGGCCACACAAATGTTCAACGCTTAAATCAAATTACGATTAACCTAATCATCCGATCGCTACCAAATTTTGCAACAACATACCTTTATGGGGGGAGCATCCTTTGACCAAACTAATAGGTCATCAGCGTAATAGTTTGCGGATGGCGGCCATCTTTGTGTGAAAATCGATTCCCCCTATTAATTCGAACACGGTGCAACCGAATGGAACGAAATTTGGTACAAAGGTAATACTAACAAAAGGCACCTCAGTGTCATGTTTTATATCGCCGCCATATTGACAGAAACGTAATGGCGGCCACACAAATGTTCAAAGCTTAAGTTAAATTACGACTAACATAACCATCTGATCTCTACCAAACATTGCAACAACATACCTTTATGGAGGGAACATCCTTTGACCAATCTAATAGGTTATTAGCCTAATAGTTTGCGGATGGCGGCCATCTTTATGTCAAAATTGAATCCCCCTATTAATTCGAACACGGTGGAACCGAATGGAACGAAATTTGGTACAGAGGTAGCACTGGCAAAGGGCACCTCAGTGTCTTGTCTTATATCGCCACCATCTTGACTGAAACGTAATGGCGGCCACACGAATGTTCAACGCTTAAATCAAATTACGATTAACCTAATCATCCGATCTCTACCAAATTTTGCAACTACATACCGTTATGGAGGGAGCATCCTTTGACCGATCTAATAGGTCATTCGCCTGATAGTTTGCGGATGGCGGCCATCTTTATGTCAAAATTGATTCCCCCTATTAATTCGAACACGGTGGAACTGAATGGAACGAAATTTGCTACAGAGGTAGCACTAGCAATGGGCACCTCAGTCTCATGTTTTATATCGCCGCCATCTTGACTGAAACGTAATGGCGGCCACACGAATGTTCAAAGCTTAAATCAAATTACGATTAACCTAATCATCCGATCTCTACCAAATTTTGCAACTACATACCTTTGTGGAGGGAGCATCCTTTGACCAATCTAATAGGTCATTAGCCTAATAGTTTGCGGATGGCGGCCATCTTTATGTCAAAATTGATTCCCCCTATTAATTCGAACACGGTGGAACCGAATGAACGAAATTTGGTACAGAGGTAGCAATAGCAAAGGGCACCTCAGTGTCATGTTTTATATCACCGCTATCTTGACGGAAACATAATCGCGGCCACCCAAATGTTAAAAGCTAAAATGTAATTACGACCAACCTAATAATCTAGTCTCTACCAAATTTTTCAACACAATATCTTTATGTGGGAAATATATTCTGACCAAACTGCAAGAACATCAGCCCAATAGTTTGCAGATGGTGGCCAAGTATGTGTGCAAATCGATTCCCCCTATCAATTCAAACACGGTGAAACCGAATTGAACGAAATTTGGTATAGAGGTAGCACTAGCAAAGGCCACCTCATATTCATGTTTAATATCCCTATAGCACTTTGTATTTCAACAAGCTACTACAACCAACATTCAATCATATTCCTTGAAAAGGACAAAGAGTTATAACAATACCCATGCATTTAGGAGAAAGTAGGCTATATGTTCTTTACTGAACATCTTGTTTGTTAGTTGTGTTGCGAAAATATTGCATGAATTTTCAAATTGAAAATTTGCTCTGCACATGACCGTCCCTTCCAGAATCCACCTTGATATTCACCGATTTGATTATCTACTTGAAGCTCTGCACGGTTTATGAAAACTTTTGAAAGAATTTTGTATGTGACCTGAAGAGGGATACACCTCGATAATTGTTTGGGTCACTTTTATTCCTTTTTTAGTTTATGGAATGGATTATCGCCAATTTCCAATCCGAGGTTTTTTTTTCGTTTGCCAAATGTCCAACATAATTTCGTGCAATTTTATGATACA